>JAGFBZ010000860.1:30000-475000 GCA_018398805.1 Hirundichthys speculiger | reverse complement strand
GAAGACCTACAAACTTGACTAGTTCTGTTGGGGAGGGAATGGTCAAAATTACATTAAGACTAGGGCTGGGCAATGATTAAAATTTTTAATCGCGATTAAACGCATTTTTTCCCTGATTAATCACGATTAAAGCATTGTATACGCAAAATCAAATAATGAATTCAAAAGTAATGTAAAGGTCACTTTTATTTAAATGTTCTGCTGCCATATGAACTAAAGTGCCGTAACATTTGTTGTTTACTTTTAACATCAGCACTTGTCAGTAACACATATTTAGTGTAAATCTCTTAAAAAATGTAAAATAAAATAAAGTTTATTGCCACTGCCAGGGCATTAACGTCATCCTGTTTTTATGAAAAAAAAACCTCTTAAGACCTGGCGTACACATGTGTGGACATCACATTTTGGGTTATATTACCATAGTAGCTAATTTTGCTTAACTGGGGCCTTATGGCCACACATGTGGACCCTTACACTACCACCCAGTAGTGTCAGAAGAGTACTACACACTTCAGGAAAAATTCAAAATGGCTGCCAGCACATGGCAAAGTTCGCCCGGCCACTCCAAACGAAAACGTCGACAAGGTAAGAAATCCAATCATATTTCTTGGCTTATTGTTGTTTATATATGCATATAAGCATTGAAAGTTTGTCATGACATGCAAATTTGACAAAAAATTGTAAAAATAATGATCTAGTATGATGCTAAACATGATGTACACGTATGTGTACACAGGGACTTAGCTTTGTTAAAAATGCTAATATGTTAGCAAAAATGTGCCCAGGAACAGCAGGCTTATAGCTAATTCTGATGCAGCTAAAAACCTGTACATTGTCTCAGTGAAATAAATAAATAAATACATAAATAAATACATAAATACATAAATTACATGGATTTGTATTTGATTTTTTCATGATTTTATTTTCAGAGCGTTTTTCTGTGGAAAGAGCACTGGAGCTGCTCGAGTTACTTGATGGAGAGTCAGATTTGGATAATTTGTCTGACAATGATGATGCCATCCTGGATGCTGATTATCAGCCCCCACCACAGGAACAAAGCAGCAGTGATGATGACAGTGGTGAAGAAGACCCCATTCCCACTGAGCACAGCAGGGGACGTAAACGTTTCCGTTGTGAAAATAATGGTTAGCAAGACCCAGTGGATACTAGTTTATTTTAGGCAGTTAGGGCTTCAAGGCTAGGTGAAAGATTGTGAGGAAAACATACAGACACAGCACCATTCAATATTTGTAGCAAAATGCTAATTTACAACACTTGTTGACAGATTCAGGGACAGGTACAGGTTCAGACTATGACGCCAGATCCCACACTCCCAGACGTCGCCGTCAAAGACAACACATTGAAGCTGATGACTCAAATGATGGCCCAGAAGAGCCAACACCAGGACCAAGCCCTCAGGGACAGAACAATAAAGGTATTTGTTCTTATTTGAAGATAAATCTTCAAATGTCTTATAAACATTCACTCAGATTCAACTATATTATGCACCAATACACCTAAGTGAATTGCTTGCATGGGTAAATGTGTAACTTTCTTTGCACTAAGAACTATTTTTATTATGATTCTGATTGTGCAGGACGTGGAATGCGCTGGAGGGCTACTCCATTGATGCCAAACCTTCAAATGAGCCATACTGTAGCTCTGACTGTCCAAAACGGGCATTGTTTTTATTTAGTTTTTTTGCACAATGATGTTCAGAACATGTTAAACACATGTTTGTATGTGTTATTAGTATGCTACAGTGACAATGCAAAATGCTTTGAATGTTTTATATTTTGTTACAAGCATATGATGTCTTACTGTAGCTGTGACTGTCCAAAAGGGGCAAAAATGTGACTTCGTTTTGTTTTTTGCACTATGATTTTCAAAACATGTTCAAAAATATGTTTGTATGTGTTATTAATACATGCCAAAAGCAGTCAGAACAAAAAACTGCTCTGTTCAGGGTGAAAATAAAGAGTTTTGCTCTCTATTACACAAAGGTGACCTTATTGTGTTTTAAGGAAATTCAGACCGAGTGTCCACATATGTGGACATCATTTTTCTCTAAAACTACACCATGTAAAAAGATGATGCTTAGTTTTTATACTTATCAGGGTCCAATAAGCCCAAATAGCAAAGAGAAATAAAAAATGCATATCAAACAAGAGCTTGGGTCTTAAGAGGTTAAGTCTACAAACAAAATCTAACAAAATGATTATGGCTCAGCACAATCAGAACATTAAAACAGGTCATTTCTGAGGTAACAGCAGAAACTTTTAACGGGGAGTTCAACTTGTCAGTTGTTACAAATAACCTTGTTTCTGTTGAATCCTCCGTCTGGGAGAACTTTAAAATGAAAATGTCCATGTTAAAGTTCAGTAACTTTACCAATCGGTGTATCATTCATTCTTTCCATTTTCAATTGTCAATCAAAAATTAAAAAAAAAAAAAAAATTAAAAATGACATTTTATTGCGTTTGTCTTTTTTTGATCTAACACAAAAAAAACTGAAAAAAATGTCTTTTTTTTTTTTCTATTTCAATTTTAGGTCCACAGAACTGAATTTGTTTCATAATAGAGTAACCAGAAAGAGAACAGCAGGACAGTGAAATAGGGAGTAGATCTGATGTAACATGGAGAAATGACGTGAAAGTTTTGTTGCAATCCAGACTTTTTTTCCCAACAGAATTGTTAATATTAATACCTGAGTTGCTACCCGAACTGTAAAGTTCACAGATTTTTACCGTTCTCCATGTCTGTTTGAACTTTTCTGCATGTTTACCTCCCAATTGTCCTCCAGTTTAGCAGCAGCCAGTAACAGACTTTTCAAAACAAAAGCATGTGAGCAACATGCGTTAACGCACGATAAAATAAATGTTGGCGTTAATAAATTGATGAGTTAATGCGATAATAACGCGTTAACTTGCCCAGCCCTAATTAAGATTTAAATTAAATTAAATTAAATTTGATGAGGTTTGAGGTTTGTTGTGAGCTACCTACTTTAGCCAACGTAAACAAATAATTCAACCAAATACCAACCAAGTTTAACAGTAGGGGTGAGTACTGGCAAGGACCTCGCAATAGGATATGTATCATGATACTTGGGTCACAATACGATATTATCACAATATCATTATATATTGTGATATTCTACCCAGTTAATATCAAAAATAAAAGTAGAGATGAAAAATCAAGTTGCTGTATATGTTCATCAGATGATATTGATCATTCAGAGGACAAATTGAGTCAAAACTATTTGCTTTAAAACAACCTTTTTATTGTTTACTATTAGTATTTTTGAAAAAAGTCGAAAAAAAATCAATATGAGGAGCTGAAAAATTGATATTATATTTGCCGGCCGAAAATCGATATATTGCCAAATCGATTATTTTTCACATCCTTATTTAACTGGTGATTTTAA
This sequence comes from Hirundichthys speculiger, assembly GCA_018398805.1. Lineage (NCBI taxonomy): Eukaryota > Metazoa > Chordata > Actinopteri > Beloniformes > Exocoetidae > Hirundichthys > Hirundichthys speculiger. The sequence continues at coordinate 471,576 of JAGFBZ010000860.1, read as the reverse complement.
ATTGGCTGTTGAATGTGATTGTGTGCGGTTGTTTGTCCGTAGCTGGCCCTGGATTGACTGGCGACCTGTACAGGGTTCACCTGCCTCTCACCTGAAGACAGCTAGGATGGGCTCCAGCAGACCCCCGTGACCCTACAAAGGATTGAGCCAGTAAACGTAATGGATTTAAAAAAAAAAAAAAACTTTTCAAATTTTTGTATCTCAGTATTGTGACATTTTGCAAAAACAGCAAAGATTTTTCCAATCTTTATGGAAATATAGTCTCCCCTGCCACTGCTAAGAACCAAAACTCTGTAGGATCTAAATTTGAATCCTTCTCTAAGCCAACAAGTAGGCAGACAATGACTCACCATCTCTTACTAAAAAGAACATGCATGGCAGGCACCTTCCTTCGAACAAGTTTATTTTGACCCTCGTGTTAGAGTTCAGACTAACATTTGCACTTGAGGGCTTCAACTAAGAGTTATTAAAGGGGACGTAAAATCCCTGTGACAGAACAATGAGCCTTCACTTCTTTTAAGTCTGGTGACAAGATGTCACCGGAGAAGTAAAATACTCAGGGCCAAAATGCTCGTGACCCTGCAAAGTCTACATAATGTGCAACTGCCAGTGTTTCTGCTGCACAGCGGACGCAAGTGTGATGAACATGGGCACAAGAAGAGGAAAAAAAGCACCTAACTGTAAATCTGATGCAAACACTAAGCAATATGGAGGAATTGAGGACTCGTGAGAAAGATGCCTGCAGGGACAATAACAATCTGAGAAGACAAAGGGATATAATACAACAGACAGCCTCATGCAAAAACATTGTTAACTGTCTGTTTGCACTGGCCGTGTGTCATGTGCGTTTGGACACTGTTTGTACCCATAATTAGGTCTGCCATGTGAACAAAATTCAAACATTCAGATAATATGACCAAAACCTCTGGCCGTTTTGAAATCTCTTCCTATAATATTCTGCATCACAACACTAGATGGAGCATAATTTGAGCATTTTGCACTTCATGTTAAAGAGAGTTGGCATAATTTTTTTAAAATTTATATTGGCTGTGATTTCAAAAGTTGTTCATTTTTGCATGAATTTTATCTCTCTGTTCCAGCCACTTAAATCAACCCGTATAAACAAGAGAAAATCACAACGCTAATATCTGTCTCCAAGTGAGCATAAAAATGCTCATCAACTCCCATTTAAAACCACTATTTTTTATCCATAAGGCTAAATCGGGCATTTAAAGGCATAAATCATGCATTTTTCTGATTTCTGGGCTTCCTTTGACAGCTGACGCTTTATATTTTCCACCTAGCCATTTTTTTTTTAATCCCACGATGTCACTCTTGCTCTCGTCCTTCTTGGTGGAGGGAGAAAATACATGTGTTTCTAATAGATGGCATGGTCTAACCGCAAATATTGTGTATTGTATCATATTGCGAGATTAGTGTAGTGTATCGCTACAGCTGAAAAATTCATACTATATTGGGCAGCCGAAAATCGCGATATATTGCCAAATCGATTTTTTTTTCACACCCCTACTCAATGATGGCGTCTGCCTGGATGAGCATCTGGTCCCTTACTGGTCCCGCTGCTCATTTCGGTACCAGGCAGGCAGGTATGGTGAGGGTGGATGCGGAGAGCAGCTACATCTGCCAGATGTCGCTGTACACGGGGAAGGAGGTGTGTATTTTATGCACACTTTAGTGACAGGTGAGAGCAGGCCTATTTTATAATCAGCGTAATTATGGAGCTCGACAATTTTTGACCAGGCACAAAACATAATGACGCATATTAACCATAATGATACTAATCACTGACATATACCAGCCTGCAAAAATCAAAAGGCTTGTTTACGTTCCAAACATGCCATTTAAAGAGTTAAAAATGATGACAGTCATTGAGTATTTGCTATCTCTGTTTACGGCTCAAGTTAATGAAATACAACGAATTTTTAAAAAGTAAAAATTTAAAGTATCTTTTTTTTTCCTTACATTAATATGTCTAAGTGGCTAAGACGGGCCTTTCTGGGCAACTGGAGGGTTAAAAAGACTGTGTGAGATGGGCATTTTAGAGCACAGAAAATGTATTAATATGCAGTTAAGAACAGTAAAACACTTATTTTTTTCCAGCATCTGCAGGTGAAAGATAATTACGCAGCAATGAAACGACTAGATGTTTTATGTCCGAACATAATTATGCAAAACAACAACCAGCTCAAATCAGGGCAGAGAGAGAACGGGGAGGACATGCACCAAAGAGGCACAGGCTGGGAATCGAACCTGCAACTGCTGCAGGACAACTGAACCGCCTGCTTCAACCACCCAACCACTGCGCTACCGGGATGGCACATGTTTCTGTTTCTTTTTTTTTCAACAAAAGCTGCTAAGAAGGCTGCTACCACCTGTTGTTTAACCTCCAAATCTGCAATTCTGAAATCATCAGCTTAATTAACTGGTTTGTCTTCTGCTCAGACGTCGTTACAAAATGTGCCCATTTCAGTAAATGGATGAGCATGACTCGGGGAAAAATCTTAATCTCTGAGGAGTTCAGGGCTGTGATTCATTTGTACACAGATCCACTGGTGTTTTCTTATTATTCTGGTCTGCATCACTGTTAAAAACTCCTTTTTCCTCTCTCTTTTCTTTAAATTAACATTCATTTCTCAACTTAGGAAAAAGGAAAAAAAAAAAACCCACGATCCTATCAGGTATCGAAGAGGTGCTGAGTAAAAGGTGCTCCTCAACGTCTTCCATGCATGATGGGTGATAAACTGCAGATTGTGACTGGTTTAAGCCAACTGAGCAGATCCTTCAACCAAAACCAGCGCTCTGTGGTGAAATCATCCTCCAGGTCTCCTTCATCTGGTGACTGTCGACGAACAAACAGCACCAAGAGTCACCTCGGTAAAAGCAGGATCCAGTGACTTTAAGAACCTTAAAACCTTTGTAAAGCTCATGCCACCGCCCTGAGCACACTGAAACTAGCTGCTCGGTGTGACCGGGATAGTGCCAACACGTCAACCTATTTTTTAACCTATTATACTTGGGCCATGATGTGATATCACGATATCACGATATATTGCTATATTCTACCCAGTTAATATCAAAATTAAAAGTAGAGATGAAAAATCAAGTTGCTGTATATGTTCATCAGATGATATTGATCATTCAGAGGACAAATTGAGTCAAAACTATTTGCTTCAAAACAACCTATTTATTTTTTATTATTAGTGTTTTTGCACATTTAATAAATAAATAAAATAAAATAAATAGAATAAAATTTTCCTTAAAAAAATCGTTATTAGGAGCTGAAAAATCAATATTATATTGGGCGGCCGAAAATCACGATATATTGCCAAATTGATTTTTTTTCACACCCCTTTCGACGACACTCTAAAAGTTTGGGTGCAACAAAAGCCAGACTGTAGAAGAGCCCAGCTGGACCTGCAGCAGCTTTTCTGATGCAGCGTCGGAGCAGGTTGGATGTTTGGAGACGTCCACAGGTCAGGCTGACACGGCTTTTATACCCAGAAACCAAACCAGGGATAAGAGTTCAGTCCGTGAGTATTCAATGTGGAAAAAGACTGACATACCAGGGGAGTTTTTTTTCGTGGGGAAGCCACGTGACGTGATGTGAAAACCTCTGTTGCACCTGAAAACTGTCATTTTCTCTCATCCATCTCCAGTAATTTAATCCAGAGCTGACAGAGAAAAATCCAGTCTTTGAAAAAAAAAAAAAAAAAAAACATCACCAGCTGTGACATCAGAACAATTAGCAGAGGTCACTACATTTCAGTAATGCACTTTTAATAGCCGACAGCTTAAAATGGATTAAATTGTTCTTTAAGCTGACATTTCTGTTCTGAGCCTCAAGGTTGCCACTGATGTTCATGAACTCTGGGTTAGTGTCGTATCTGGAGGCTGACGCCTGCAGGAGCCTCCTGCTCCCATCTCACACTTCAGCGGGACAGAAAAACGCCTGGAAAAAACTCGTACGGGGGTGCGTTGGTGAACAGCTGGACGAACGCCACAACAGACGATACGAAGGTGGCGGAGATCTTCTCAGAAAGAGACGATCACTGAAGCCTGAGCTTAAAGAGGGAAGCTGTGTGAAGCCACAGTCCTGTCGTGACCAGCCATCGTATGTTGAATCATCTTTTTTATTTTTTTATTTTAAAATAACATTTCAGTAATTAAGCCTGGAGGGCATCAGACTCTTGGTACCTGCATGATGGAGGAACAGGGTTCAACTGAGGAACAAAGCTTTAGAAGAATAAAAACAAAACTGGATTTTAATTAATGTCTAAAAATCTGAAGCATTTGATTCTGGTAATTATAATTTTGTCTTATCTTTTTTTTACATCTGCAAACAACTGATTCATGCTTTTAACTTACTGGTCCACTCCCATGAGCACTTTTTTTTTTCTTTTATCGACAAGAAAAGATCAACTTGAAGAACAAATGTTGCATTCAAAGCACAACGAACGTTCCTGAATTATTTTGCATCTCGTCACAACACAACTCTCTGAAGAGTTTTTTTTCCCTGTTTTTCACTATTCAACATGTTGACTGACCATAAAAAGCAAATAAATCCTGTTTAGAGACCAGAACAGACCCCATTACACATCTGGACATCAAACCTGCCACAGCATGTCAACCTGCTACCCCGAAATACGCTGCTCACTTTCCTTCCAATGTGCAAAGACACATCTGGATTTCTGGACAGGGCTGTAGCGATACACTAATCTCGTGATACGATACGATACACGATATTCAGCTCATGATATAATATATATCGATATTCGTCTTAAGCTACATTTACATAATTTTCTGAAAGATTTTAAAGGGACAAAGTGATTTTGGTGACATCTTGTGAGTGTTCCAATTATTGTTTGAATTAATTGACCTGAAAGCATCAATTACACAGTATATGGCTGACAGGCAGCTTGCAAATGCAAATTGTTGCTTGCAAGCTTTTAAAGGTAAAAGGAGAGTTAAAGTACAGCAAGTGGTCTTCTTTGACAGCTTTTTTGGCGTGATACTGAACATATGAGGTAGCTACTAGCCATTCTAGCCACCAGGTTAAGTAAAAACGAATCATGACAGCCAATAATTCAAGTCCGTTGGAGCAACATTAAAGCCACCTTAAAACTGCACGCATCTCAGCAGAGTAGCTGGAGGACTTAATGGCTCTTAGGGTTAGGGTTAGCTAAGGTTCCTAGCTAGGGTTAACTAACTCTAACCCTGCAAAGTGCAGGAAGAGCACCCCTGCGGGACACGGGGGTTTTGAAAGGAGCTAAGAATATTAATACCCGCGGCTGAAAAATCGATACTCTCCGGGGAAATAAAAATATCGACATATATCGCAGAATCGATAAAATGCTCAGCTCTACTTCTGGGTGATGTGGTTCATGTGACGACTCCGGTCTTTTTAAACCACGCTGACCAGACACATCTGGTCCCAACAGAAACTTCCCAGCATCCAGCTGTGCTCACGCCGTCGCAGCAGACAAATATCAACATCTATTCCGAGCACAAGATCTAGGCTTACTTCTCGTCGCCGTGACGCCCAGCAGCTCTGCTTGATCTTCCAAACCACGGCGGCCACCAGCAGCAGGGACAGGAAGCAGCTGTGGACAGACAGGGAGGGAGGAGACATGAACGGCTAAGCACAGGAGAGAGGACAAAAGAGACACAAACCTGCTCTGTGGCATGAAGGAATCCATGAGGACTGCTCCTGGTCTTCAGAAGCATGCAGTGTGGAATGGAGGAGACTTTTAGAGTCCACATTGATGTAATTTGTGATTTAAAGCAGCGACAGGTTTAAACTAAATTCTCCTGATGAAGTCACAAGATGTTCAGTGTAATCAAAGCAACACATCCAGCTGAAGGATGCGGCTATGAAATTAGTACCAGCGGCAAAGAAGGGAGGCACATTTCTCTTTATTTAAAAAAATAAAATATGTGTAACCTCTTGTAAATGTAAGATAGAACTCAAAGAACCAGAGTGAAAAGGATCTTCACAGGTACAGTAACTGAGGATGATGTCACTGCTTCACAATACGAGGTGCAAATGTTTGATGTCGGAGGAAGCAGCTGTTGAGAGGTGGAGCTGCATTATTACAGAAAAAAAAAAATCTAATTATACTTGGATCTCTGTTTCAGGTGTCCCTGAGGCCGAGGACGGAGGCTTTGACGCCTCCATTCACCAGCTATTTTATTTCTGCGGGACTATTTTTATGTGCATGAACACGATTCTGTGTCCCTGCCTTATATGTGCAGAGTTTTTGATTTTCGAGTCCTTTTCATCCTGCTATATTTATATTTTCTTATTCTTCCTTTGGCTGGATGTAATCCTTCAGCACGATGGGGTTTTTATTTTTGCCTACACAGTTTTTGCTCCAGTGTTACAAATCCAAATCCATGTGTACGTGTGCTCTTTTACACAAAAAGGCCTTGATGTGACGAGGGTTTGGATGACGGGTCGTGGAGTTTTTTTTTTTGCAGTTGAGCGTATGGATGCTCCTCTCAGACACACTTGAGACTCAGAAGGAGAGCGTAAACACATGGGAGACGGCATCTTGAAGAGTCCCGGCTCCGGTTCTGGATCGTCACGACTCCAGCGGATCTTCTGTCAACTCTGCTGTTCTCTCAGCCAGACTTTTGTTGTTTCAGTTTGCATCATTGTTGGGAGCTGATGAGAAAAGTGTCGGCAGCAGGACGGCATACGTGACTAGAACGCTAGTACACAGATAAACACACAGCAGAGAGTACACAATCAGCTTCAGGGACTTTATTCAGATGTTTCTTATCCTAGTTTCAATTAAACTTTAGTAATTAATGGCATTTTGCTTTTCCTTTTTTTTTTTTTATAAAAAATTGTTGCGACTCCTCGTGCTCTTATGATCAGAATTTTAGAAAAGAAAATTACATTCCTCATCACTCAGTTTTCAGTTTTAGGCCCCGATCGTACACTTCCTGATAGCCGCTAACCACAAATTATGGATATAGGAACCTCCGCTAACCGCTAATACAATCTTCCTCTCGCCAAAGCCGCTACCCATTATGACGACTCCCTTACTCACTTTGTAGGCGTGGCAACAGGCGTGTCTTTTGCCCTTAGCCCCGATAACATTTTTTTTTCAACATGGCAGTGCCTCACTCCCTCTGAGCCTTGAATGACCGACAGTGAATGTTAGGTTCAAATGACGTCGGCATAATCAGAAAAACAATTTCTCAGTAAGGAAAATCAAGAATACCCCCTCATGCCAGAAAACAACTTGTTAACTTGGTCATAATTTTGGTAGTTGCTGACTTTAATTGATATTTGCAGTATTTTCCCACATGTTACACATAAAAATAGAAAAAAGAGAAAAGGCTGAAAAAAACGACTAGAAAACGAGGGAACGGAGTAATTTACGTTACACCTTGAATGCAGCATGCTGCACATCGTGCTGATGAAAACAAACATGGCGGTGATTGTATGGAACTTCGTTATAGTTTCCGAAGAAGATAGTTCACTGGTTATTTGTGACAAATGCTCCAAGCGAAGGAGGGAAAAATAGCACAAGCTTTAATACGTCAAACCTGATGAGCCACGTGAAACATAACCGTCGCTTTTGAAAGTTCTGAAATCACGCTAACGTGAGCTAACGTGACCAGGCCAGTAGCAGAGAATTCACCAGGACTTACACACATCGGGGAGGCTTTTGAAAAATCCAAGAAATTTGCCAAAGATGACCCACGGGCAAAGATGAAATGGGTAGAAGATAGAAATGTTTGAATCTAATTTGTGTCAGTGCATTAATTTTCTATGTATATTTATTCTTTGTAAACTTCTTGAATGCACTTTCAAGTTCGTAATTTTGATGCATGTATTTCCATCAGTTCAATGAGCCTTTATTTTTTATATCAGTCAGTAATGAACCTTATTTAAGTTGATGTGAGATATCAAATAGGTTTGTTTGATAGCTTTATGAAAATGTTTGAGAGGCTTCCAATAGTTTTTCATTGGAAAAATAAATATTTGTTCGTTTAAAGAGTCAAAACTGTTTTTGGTTTTGTTCATAGTATTGATGTAATGATCTTAGGTATATATGTGTTATCGGTATCGGCCTTTAGGAGCTGAAAGTTATCGGTTATCGTTATTAGTTTTAGAAAACAGTTATCATCCATCCCTACCAAAACCAGAAAGACCTGGAAGAAAATGGAAAACTCCCATTCAAATGTATGGAAGAATAATTAAAATGACAATGACTCAGTCAATGATCAGCTCCAGGGTAATCAATAAAGACCTGAAGTTACCTCAGAGGACTGGAACAATTAGAAGACGTCTACATGAAGATAAGATATCAGCAAGAAGATGATACAAAGTCCCACTGATGGAAAACAACATGTGCTGCAGAGGTTCCAGTTTACCAAAGAACTCACTGAAATAAAGAGAAATGGAGCAACATTTATGGACTGATGAAAGATGGATTGTTCTTTTGGGGTCTTAGAGGCCAAAAACGGACCACCCACAAACTCTGAATTCAAACCACAGCACACTGACGACAGTGAAGCACGGTGGAGGAAGCATCATGATAGGGGGATGTTTCCATACTATGATGTCGGCTCTATTTAATCTTATACCAGGGATCATGGATCAGTTTGAATACTTGGAGAGGTCATGTTGTCTGATGCTGAAGAAGAAATGTTCTAGAACAGCATCCTGGTTCCAGACCAACCAGATTAACGTTCTGGAGTGACCAGACCAACCCTGGACCTGGACCCAGTAGAGAACTGGTGGGGTGACATCAGAAATGCTGTTTATGTTGAACACAACTGCTTATTAGTTATATCAACTGACGTTTTGGGGTTTTAAAATTAAATTAATTAGAAACGTCCACGTCTGAGCACGATGTCATCAGATATGCGGATCCTCCACATTTCCCAGACCCGGTAATTTACAGAATCTTCTCCAAGGTTTTACGCCCTTTCTGCATTTTAATAGCAACTGTGATGCATTCAGATCTTTATTCATTGCTCCAGCCACCCTCATGCCCAACCTGTGTGACTAAAGAGCTATCCATTCAACGAAAAAAAGAATCCCCCATCTCCCCAGCCTGAAGAGGACACTTAAGAATCAATCCCTTTAGCTATTTTATTGATCTTGCCTTCTGCTCGCCTCTTTGGAGAGTGACACTCGGCTGATGAATGACTTGCGTGAATTGAAATCAGCCTCGCATCAGACGGTTCCCTTCACGGTCAGGACGGGAGGTAAAAGAGAGAAACAAGAGGGTGGGAGCGGGTGAAAGAAAGGCAAACGGGGGAAAAAAAAGACAGTAATGGTGAAATATAGATAAAGACTGATAAGAGATGAGAGAAGAGAAGATAACGTCTCAGCAACCGACGTGGGAACAGACGAAAGACGATACAGGCACAAAAGACAGATCAAATGGCACAGACGGAGAAACATGGAGAGCAGCAGACTCGAACACAAAGAGGACACAGACAGAACTGTGCACCTCATTAAATCCCAGCCTTCCCGCAGGAAACGGGCCTCGTTTGTCGGGCTTCGGTTTATATCGTCACGCTGCACGGATGGTGTGATGAAAACGAGCTTCACGGGGAACGGAGATGAGCATCTCCGGGCTCGCACGGCCCGTTTAAAACTCCTGCTTTAAACAAGCAACACAACCGTGAACCGCACAGGCTCAAACGACTGGATCACGTGATCAAAGCAGGAACAACGGCTGAGAACGGCGCATAAAAAAGACCGACTTCTTTATGCCTTTTATCCAATAGAGTCCTTAAATTTGACAGGAGTCAAAGAGCTGAAAGCATAGCAGACAGAGACCTTCCACGTTGGTGGGTCATTGATGTGCAGTAAATGTCCTAACCTCCTAACCCTCATTTTTAACTTCTTTTAACCTGAGGATAGTTCACCCCTGTTCTCCTGAAACAACCGGTGCAGAAATCCCTCTTGGTGCTGTGAAGATTCATTTTGCTGAGTGCAGCCTCGAAGGCAGCAACAAGCACCACCTGCTGCAGAGAAATGGATCCTAAACATGGAGTCTTCAACAGAGCTGTAGCGATACACTAATCTCACAATACACGATATTCGGCTGTGTATTCGATATTCATCTTACAATATATTTACATCATTTTCTGAAAGATTTTAAAAGGACAAAGTGATTTTGGTGACATCTTGTGAGTGTTCCAATGACTTTGTTTGAATTAACTGAACTGAAAGCATCAATTACACATTATATCGCTGACAGGCAGCTTGTAAATGCTGGTTAAAATGAATAAAAGATGTGTTGAGAAAAATAGTTTCATTTATTTAAACAGTGCAAATTGTTGCGTGCAAGCTTTTAAAGGTGGGACACGGGGGTTTTGAAAGAAGTTTAGAATATCGATATCCACGGCTGAAAAATCGATACTCTCTAGGGAAATAAAATATCGATATTAGGGCTGGGCAAGTTAACGCCTTATTATCGCATTAACTCATTAATTCATTAACGCCGAGATTTATTTTATCACGCGTTAACACATGTTGCTCACATGCTTTTGTTTTGAAAAGTCTGTTTCTGGCTGCTGCAGAACCAGAAGAGAATTGGCGGAAAAACATGCAGAAAAGCTAAAACAGACATGGAGAACGGATAAAAATCTGTGAACTTTACAGTTCAGGTAGAAACTCGGGTAGCAATATTAAAAATTGTGTTTGAAAAAAATTCTGGACTGCAACAAAACTTTTGCATCATTCCTCCATGTTCCATCAGATCTGCTCCATGTGTTCACTGTCCTGCTGTTCTCTAGCTGGTTACTGCAGTGCGGCTCCATCTAGTGGCACAGATGTGTAATGACAACAGAAAGTCCAGTCCTCGATTATAAAAAAATTATTAATCGTGATAAGTCAGGGGAAATCAAGCGATTAATCGGGATTAAAAATTTTAATAGTTGCTCAGCCCTAATCAATATATATCGCAGAATGGATAAAATCGCTCAGCTCTAGTCTTCAACCCCCTTTTTATTTAAAAAAAAGTAACGAGGTAGCCATCAAGTCAAGCGCAAGCACTGCGAGATGCAGCTTCAACAAAAAATATCAATATATTCTACGATGAACTTCTTTCGCTTAGGAAAAATATAAAAGCTCGGCGGGTGCAAGGCGTCATACAGTGATCCCTTATTTTTCGCGGTTAATGGGGACCGCCCCCCCCTGCGAAAATCAAAATCTGCGAATTGGAGCTGGAGCCCCCCCGAGCCTAAATAATGTGTTTAAAATATGTTTAAAAACCACAAAAAAGTAGCGAGACACTGCAGCGAAACAAGACAAAGGCTCAACTGTGGTCTTTCTGTTACCTTCACAGCCTCTGGTCTCTGAACCGTAGTAAAGAAACCGCTGGTATTGTGTTATTTTTAGCTGGTAATTAGCAGCTAACATGCTAACAACAACAAAACAAAAAGTCCGATTTTCTCTGCATGGAACGAGCACTTTATTCTGGTACTGCAGGAACTTGTAACATCACACAGGTTGTATTGTTGGGCTCCTGTCGGTTAACAGAGAATGTAAATCTATACACGCTGGGCTGCTGTTGATGCTCACTACACTTTCATCTAACCCCGTTTTCATTCTGCCATCCCACAACACACACACGCCATTACCCATAAGGCCACCACCATTATCCATAAGGCCACCTTCTTAAAGGGGCCAGGCTGGCTCACAACATTTCTTAGCTGTGAGAGAACGCCCACAACATCCTGTGATGTTTCCGCGATTTTTTTCTTGACTTTTTTATTATATTATATATTTCTGAAAAATCCGTGAATAATTAATTGGCAAGGGATCACTGTATTGAGACCAACTACAAATGACATGCCATCAATCCACTTCAACGGTGCATACGAGCCATGGTAGGGAAGACCTGTGTTTGATCAAAAAGAGCAGCCTCCTCCTAGAGATGCATCACAGCCCACACACTCCCCATTTACCACATCAAGGTTTACTACAAACACACAAACCAGAGTCTGATGGCTCCTTAAGGTAACCACTGCAAAAATGAAGAGAAATGCAAGATAAAAAGAGGAAGAAAAAAGCGGCACACGAGCAGCTCGGTCCAATTTTCAGTCATTGAGGTCTGAATAAGCCGCGGCGTAACAAGCCTAATTACGTAACACAAAGATCCAAACACCTGGAAAGAAAGGCACACGCGCGAACCTTAATCAAATCAGGTCAACGGTGATGAAAGCTGTTCCTTCCGTGGCTCGACTGGAGGGGGGAAATGGAGCCGGAGGAAGTTTATTACAGCCACGGGCCGCAGAGGCCAAAGACACGAGCTCCGACGTGTCACTGGCTAATCTGACAGCGAGACAACAGTCACAGGGCAAACACCGGACCACCACACCGGTCCTGCTGTCTGAAGCCGGCTGAATACTAATCCGGCCCACTCCAGGGTGGGAAATGAAGCCTGCTCCCCAGACAAACAACATTTCATTTCCAGCATGCCTGATGCGTTTCGTCCACTAAATCACACACGGCGGCGGCTGAACAGAGGTCCCGTCCTGCTGCTCGTGTCATCACTGAGCCCTGCAGCATGTGCAGAAAGGTGGGATCCTTCTGAGGAGCCCGACTACCCCAAGCAAAATCAGAGCTCGGCGTGCAGCAGAATACAAATGGCTGCATCATCCGTGCAGCTGCGAGCGGTTTGTTTACTCCCTAATCTCGCTTTAGGAGATGAAGAAGAAGAAAGAGAAGAAAGAATTCTCTCGACTCTCCAAGACCTCTCATTTATGTCGGGTCAGGGAGACCGAGCAAAACCAGGTCCGTTGTAAAAGGTGGAACTGCGCCCTGAAAATCACCGTGCAGCTGCAGCGTGCACGCCGACATGTAGCTTAACTAAAGAAAAAAAAAAAGTGTCATTGATTTCCTCCAATGGGAAATAACACGTGTTAATTAGTTACAGATAATTCCATTTTCAGTCTGAGCATGAGCAGGCAGCCGCTAATTGAAACTGTCTTTTTTTTTTTGGTCTGTGAAAACAACATTTGTTTGTTTCCTTTCCCTCCTGTAGAAAAACGTTAAACAGAAATAGGGCTCCTTATTTTGTGTAAATGCAAAAGAAAAAATTGTTTCCGCTGGAACTTGTGCGCCCGTGTGTTTACCTGTGGTAAACTATTCAAAGTCAGAAGTTGCTAAAAGTGAGTTTGGTGGGAATATAGAGCAGTCTGACGGAGATGTTGGCTCAGGGAACAATTTAAAATAAAAATGCTTAAGGAATATAAGGAGTCTGAATGGAGTTGTGATAAAGGTGTGCGGACAGGTAAAACAATCAATTTACTGACCAATACTAGAGCTGAGCGATTTTATCGATTCTGTGATATATATCAATATTTTATCGCGTATCGAGTATCAATTTTTCAGCAGCGGGTATCGATATTCTAAGCTTCTTCCAAAACCCCAGTGTCCCACCTTTAAAAGCTTGCAAGCAACAATTTGCACAGTTTAGATAAATGAAACTATTTTCTCCACAAATCTTTTATTCATTTTGTCCAGCATTTGCAAGCTGCCTGTCAGCCATATAATATGTAATTGATGCTTTCAGTTCACTTAATTCAAACAAAGTCATTGGAACAGACAAGATATGATATTAATTATCAATCTGGGTCAATAATGGCATGACTGCAATGTGCACTATTACAAAGGGGGGGAATATGGTAAGTTTTCAGGAAATGAAAGATCTATTTGGTCTAACCCAGCCATTCCCAAGCTTCAGAATACCAAGGCCCAATTTGAAATGTGAAAAATCTCCACGGCCCTTTAATCACAACTGTGATCAACATTACAGGACTAGAAGTTATGTTCTGACATTAATGTAAGGGGTCAACAAATAAGGTGACACTTGTCATATTAAGTTAAGATGACAGTAGAATAACACTTAACTGGTTTGTTTTGTTACTACTTAATGTTTTTAAATCATGTTGTTAATATTTTACAGTGATTAAAAACATATCTAAAATAGATTGAGGATTTAAAACATATTTGTTTAATTTTAATGACCTCTCACGGCCCACCAGCAGTACCTCACCAGCCCACCAGGGGGCCAGGGACCACACTTTGGGAATCACTGGTCTAACAAATGCAGACGTAGTTAGGTATCTGGAAATGAGGGACTATTACATTAAAAAGATTTAAAAAAGATGAGGTGCATCCACTCATTAAGGTTCTTGTAACGTCTTATCAGAGACATACCCCTGAAGCAATCTCAAAACTATATCTATGTATACTGGAAAGTAGACAGCACTCCACAATATATGTCAAATCCAAATGGCAGAAAGAAATTGAGGATGAGATTCAAGATGAGACTTGGTTTGAGATGTGGAAAAATCATCAAACTACAACACAATCACACAAATGGAGAGAATTTGCTTGGAAAAATCAGATCCGCTTTTTTATCACTCCCCAAATAACAAGCAAACAAACTTCGCAGCAACAACAATGCTGGAAAAAATGTGGAGAAATGGCACCAAATCATACACATATTTTTTGGAGTTGCAAGACACTAGAACCATTTTGGCAACAGGTACATGATGTTCTGTGTGAGGTTTTGGGTTACAGTGTCCCTTTTTCTTGTAAACTACTCTATCTCGGTCACCTCGAAGAGTCTGTATCTAGTGAAGACCAATATTTGTTTAAAATACTTCTTATTTCAAGCAAAAAGTCCATTACAAAAAAATGGTTGAAACCGGATATACCGAGTAAAGGACAATGGTTGTCTATTGTTAAGGAAATTCAAGGGATGGAAAAGATGACATACAAACTGAAACTGAAAGAAGAGATGTATGAAAGAAACTGGGTGAAAGGGATACATTATACAGAAATGTGAAAGTGCGTGATTTCTATACTTTCTATACCCACCTTTAATGTCCTTGTTCTTTTGTCTTTTTTTAATTTTATCATTTAAAGTGGATTGTTATTTAAAAAATAAAGTAAAAAAAAAAAAGACGAATATCAATATATATTGTATCGTGAGCCGAATATCGTTTATCGTATCATATCTAGGTTTGGGAATCGAGAACCGGTTCCTGTAGAGAACCGGTTCCGTGTGTTTCAATTCCATGGAATCGTTTGGCAGTTTATCTAGCGATTCTCTTATCGATTTCAACCAGCATGAATCTCACGTAATTTACGCAAATTACGCACAGTCAATTCTAGAAAGCACTTACGTGATTAAGTTACGTCAGTTTAGCATGTGCATTGCAGCTGTAAACAACAATGGCGCCCACCAGGTTCAAACGCTCCAAAGTTTGGCTTCACTTCACCAAAGAAAGATGGCAACAAGGCAACTAGCAGTCATTGTAAAGTGGAGATAACAGCGTCGGGAGGGAACACGACTAACATGCAGAAACATTTGAACACACAACATGCGATAACGAGTGTCGTGTTTTTGACGCTTCAGACTGATGGATCTCAACCCAGCGGCAGTAGCCAAGCTAAGATCACCTCTGCGGTTACTACGGAAAGCAACTCTGGTAAGTAGCTATCCCACTGCCTATGTGCTTCTTTGTAAAACACGCTATAACATTACCGCTGTGCTATTAAACGAATGCCTTCTGCATTACATTTAGAAGATGACCGTGATGAGAGAGAGAGTCTGGCTGGTTCAGAGGCTGGAAGACATGATTATTTTTCTGCAAAAGAATTGTTAATTCTTCATAGTTTTGCAGATTTGTACTATGCACTGTTCCGTTGTATTTGATAGTATTTATCTTTCTTTATTATTATTTTTGAGTGCTTAGTGTGTTCATATATCCTTTTAAAAGGGAGATTTTTTCATTTATTTCATATTACAACAGTTAACACGTTATCCAGGCTTTGGGCCTGTTTTTGTAAGGTCGTGACTTCTAAGTTAAAAAAAAAAAATGATGCTAATAAAACTGTTAGTTCTCCTTTTCCCCAAATTAGAATCGATAAGAGAATCGATAAGGAATCGAATCGTTAAACAGTATCGATAATGGAATTGGAATAGGAAAAATCGTATCAATTCCCAATCCCTAATCGTATCACGAGATTGGTGTATTTGTCCTATATTAGCCCTAACGAATACAAAGGAATATTTTTGACGCTCCTTTGTAACATTTGATCAGAACACTAAAGACCGTTTTCTGGGTACAGGTGACATCACACGAGAAGACCTAGGAACGAGCGTCTGAGCAGGTGTAGGGAGACTGAGCCCATAATAATCAGTCCAGGTTCAGGTTTGGCTGCGAGTGCCGTCCTCCGTCGGCTCCATCATCGACCTGAAAACGAGGCCAGCTGCCAGGAGCACCCGAGGATGGAAGGAAAACATAAAAACAACAGAGGAGATGAAGCAAGAGCTGGTAAGAAAGGTGAAAAGTTAAGAAAGTGAGGCAGAAAGAAAGGCCGGCTGGGGAGGAAGATGAAGAGAGTGCTTGAAATGGTGAGGGAATAAAGACGAGAGGAGGGAGGAAAAGGGCTGAGAAGAACAAGTAGCATGGGGGGGGCAAAGCAGCAGCAAATGCTCAGATAAGGAGAGAAGGAAAGAGAAGAGCGAAGCCTGGAGAGGAGGAAAGAGGAAAGAGCAGGGATTCGTGCACCTGGAGGGAGTCCTTCGATCGGTTTTAGTGTTCATCTGCTGCACTTCAGCTCTCTCTTTCTCCGGGGTCTCAGGGGGACGAGAGAAGAGAAACAAAACTGGACACGTTTAAGCCTCGTGTCTTTAAGAGCATGCAGGACACCAGCGGGGTTTTACAGGATATTTGCAATCATAGAAAATAACGTTTGCACCCATTTACACCCAAGTTCATGAAGAGTAAAGTGGTGGCTTCCAACGAGCTGCTACTTTTGATGTCTTCTCCCTCCTTAAAAGGTAACAGATACGACTGTGAGATGCCGTTTAGTTTACTTTTAACTATTAAAAATCGTGGACTGGACTTTCTGTTGTCATTACACATCTGTGCCACTAGATGGAGCCGCACTGAAGTAACCAGCTAGAGAACAGCAGGACAGTGAACACATGGAGCAGATCTGATGGAACATGGAGGAATGATAGGAAAATTTTGTTGCAGTCCAGAATTTCTTTTTCAGACAGAATGGTTAATATTGCTACCTGAGTTGCTACCTGAACTGTAAAGTTCACTGATTTTTACCGTTCTCCATGTCTGTTTTAGCTTTTCTGCATGTTTACCTGCCAATTGTTTTCAGGTTCCGCAGCAGCCAGACTTTTCAAAACAAAAGCATGTGAGCAACATGCGTTAACGCGTGCGCTGAAGGCGGTCGTGCAGCACAGCACTGTTTGTCTGTCGTAATACGAGTCAAGAAGAAGGAACCCGTCTCGGCTCCTTGAATCAGTTCGTCATCACCAGGACGACGTCACATGATCACTGCTCCTGTACGACGACAGTAATACACAACGCCTCTGCTTCCTCTCACTTACTTCATAAAGCTGTGCACTTTTTTTTTTTTAAGAAAACATCAGTAGCAGCAACGACCATTTGCAGTAAAGTGTTTTCACCGCTGCCTGACCCACAGCTGGTTACCGGCTGTTAATGCCGGGACAAGAACTGCAGCTTTGCCTCCGCTGGCTCTTCAGAGACGCTAAACGTACATGTGAAACATTTGGAGAGGCGTTACTTTGGAAGTCCATCTAAAAACCTTCTTCCTCTCAATGTGCAGCCAGGTTCTGTGCTCACCATCACTTCCATCTGAACCAGTTTACCAACAAAGCCTCTGCCCAAAAAAAAAAAAAAAAGCTTGACTTGTGCTACTAAATATGCATGGAGCGTATTAGCATTTTAAAAGTCTTTAATTTGGATAAAACTGGAGCAGATTAGAATATTGTTGCGATTAACTGTGATTAACTATGTGGAGACATGCAATTATGGATTTGGATTAAAAATGGGCAAGGCTCGTGAACATGAAGAGATAATGAGCTGTCAAGAACTGTTGTTTTTCCCTCTCATCTTCATAAAATCGAGGGAGAGAAACTGATGGATCCGACAGCCCGACTGCCGGGGATGTGAGCGGAGCTCCTGATCCGCCGTTTCTCTTTGCTGCTGCGAACCGATACGTGCGTCCAGATGTCCAGATTATCACATCTGACCAGTGGCGGCTGGTCAATAGAGGGCGCTAGGGTGCTGCCCCACCCCTCCCCACATCCAAGAACTTAAGTGAAGAAGACTTAATTACTTTGAAATATATACTGTATAGTACTAAAATGAGTATGGTAATTAATCATCATAGAATTAGTGAGTAATATGTGTAATCTTCAATAAAATATAGATTAAAATATGTTTTATGATGTCTAAAGTCACGGATAGGTCACATGTTCCCGGCGGGGGCGCAGTTTTTTTCGTCCATTCACTCTCACTATAAGTTGTACATGCGCAGTTCGATCATCTCAATACAAGAGATAGGAGCTTGGTGGGGCGCAGGCGCACATAACCTGCGCCATCAGCATTCATTTGAATGGTGCTGCTGTACACTCTGTCAGCCACAGCGTGGCAGCAGAGAGCAACCGGCTCGCGGCACATCTGTCAAAGTGCACCAGAACGAGTCCGCGGGAAGAGAGTGTATTTTCGCTAGCAAGAATGGTAAGGGAAAACTCTGTTCAATCAATAAAAGCAACGCCTTTTGAGAGGAGAACATTGCAGGAGACGTTGAGAGTCAAAGACCTTGGACCTGATCAGCCTAACATCGTCATTCAACATCCATCCAAAAACAGAGGACGACAGTACAAGCTGTTCCAAAATGATACAGTGTTGACTGAGGGCAATAAGACTTATGTAAAAAGTTTATTTTTCAATATTGTGTCATTTCAAATGGCATGAATAAACAAATGCATTCAATTTTCAACAAATGTGTTCAAACAGTATCTCCATTTTTTCAGTCTTTACCACTTATAGCAGTGTTACTTTATGGCTTTAACCTAAAATATTTCTTGAAAATTAAAAAAAAAAAAAAGTTTACTTGGTCTATTTCAAGAGAAAACATTTTATTCTATTTTGTTATGTTATATTTTATTATAACATGTTATTCAGCTCAGCAAAAACAAAAAGAGGCATTTTTTAAATGTACATATATTGATATTAATGTACGTATATCGATATCATGCTACATTTGCTTCTTGGTTTTTGGTGTAGCCCCCCCTGGAGAAAAGTGCGTCTGACCAACATTTATTCGGATGGAACTGAGGCCATGGTTTCCTCGGTCTTCCACGCTCCACCTCGCCAACGATCCTTCATCTTCCGACACGCCGGTGTTGCTGCCGACAGCAACGCGGGCCGACGCCGAATGGCAACACTGGACGTTTGTTAGAGGGAAGAGCGAAGCGCAGACGGGCGTCAATATCACTTCCCTCTCAGTTAATCGTTGCGACTGACCTCTTTCCAAACTTGACAGAAAAGCTTTCAGCGGGCGCAATGATTCAGAGGAAACAAATACCAAATAATGGAGAATGATTTGTTGTTAGTTAACAGCTCGTAGTTTAAACTGACATTTGGAATCGATCACATCAAGTCCACGCCAACAGGAAGCAGAAATAAGCCCCGTCGACGTCGAATGTGTGAGGGGATTTACGACGGAGGCGTTCGTTTTGAATCAGATGGTTGAGTGCGTGCATGTTTCTGTGCACGTTCCAACCAAAGACTGGACAGGTGCCTCCAGAGGGGTCATCAGACTGCAGCAGGCCCGTCTGACATTTATTTTCCCTCCCAACGCCAGTATTTTAGCATGTTCACTGGGGAAAGCCTCGAAAATGGAAAAGCAATTGCTCCTCTTCCACTTCGCCGACTTCCAACGGGAAACAATCACGCTTTGGTCCCGAGCCGAGCCGTGTTCGCTTATGAAGTGAGTCGTCAAACGTTTCCGCTGCACCTCAAGACCGCAAAAGCACCACAGGATGACATCTTTTTTCACACGTCTGCGCGACGGCGTGGACGGCCAGAGCGCTGAGGGACGGCGCGGGTGGCTGGCTCAAATCGGTCCACAGCGTGCAGCACAGACTGCAGATTTATCTGAGCCAGGTCGGCCACATGTGGCCTCCCTTGGTCCAGACAGTCGGACTGATCGTTTCCACCCGTTCAAGACGTTTCAGTAGCAGCATAAAACACAGCTGCCGTTATGGGAAGGTAAACACTGATGGTTTGAAGGTTCTCAGCTTTTGAAAGAAAAACAAAAAAAAAAAAAAACAGTTAACAACTGCAGAGGGATGACCTGTAGGGGCGGTCAGGGGGGAACTGAATACCATTTAACCCTTTAGTTTTTTTTCGAGAAAATATACAATTCTGATATCAAGATTTCAAAACTGCTAAAACTTGAAAGCAGTTTGAGATAAAGGTACACTGTCAATGAGAAAATTGTTCAGTATGAGTCAAAGTCTGTGATGGGAGTGAAATTATTCATGTAATTTGCATATTGTGACATCACAAGGTGGCGGCCATATTGGAAAATGTTCAATTTTGATAATAAGGTTTCAAAAGGCTATAACTTTAAAGTGGTTTGAGATAAAGTAATACTGTAAATGAGAAATATCTTCAGTATGAACCAACATTTGGAATGGAAGTAGATTTGTCATCTAATTTGATTATTGTGACATCACCTGCCCAAACCTGCCCAGTAGTCTCTCATTTTCAGATTTTTCCTCAAACCCCATTCACAATGAAAGATTTCATTTCAGGGACAATCACATCATAAAGTCATGAAATCTCGAGTTTGGTTTTAATATTTCCCTTTCAAAGAACTGGTGGCCTTTTCTATTTGTTCGATTGGTGATGAAGCCCTAGAATTTATCATTTGGAAAAGGGATGAAATCAATGGGCTCAGAATTTGTCAGATCGTCTCCATGAAACCAACAGGTTCATCAAAATTTAGGCTCCACTTTCATTACTCTTCCTCTTCTCTCAAGAACTCTCAGCCACCACCATCATCTTCATCACCGTGCGCCATTAGCGGTGTGTTTTTTTTTCCCGTGTTGCCAGGACAACCGCGGTTGTTTTCATCCCCGCAACATTTTTCCATATTTACGGTGTTATGAGCCCCCCTGACACCTTGACCTGCTTTGTGATCACAGAATGCTTCCACCCCGACCACACTGAGGTGAAGTATCTGATATATGATGCGCTGATTGTGGACTATGGCGCGTGGACTTGCCACCACTACTAATGTCAGTTTCTGCTTCACTGGACAACTGCATGTCTTCCTCCTCTGAATCTGAGTTAACCAGAACCTGACAAAGTACTTTGTAGATGGATAAACCAGCCTCTTGACATCGTGAGTAAAAAAAACACTCTTTCGCTCTGCTCTGCTCTCACTACGTCTCAGCATTTCCACCACTGCTGCGCCGCGCGTCTCTGCGCCGGAGGGTGTTTTACAAACTCTTTTTACACTAAAACTTTGAATAGCGCCACCACCAGTAATGGTTCTCAGATTACAGGCACATATGTCTGCCATCTCCTGATGAAAAGTAGTGAACAAGATTCGGCTTCACATTTGTAGATACAGCCTGTTATAGTTAGCAATGTTGCTTGTGACAATATTATGACTTTGGCGCTTAATTCATCCTCTGCCACCAGTTCAGCACCCCCGACTCTTCTCTTTACCCATCACGTACATTAGGGCTGTAGCGGTACACTAATCTCGGGATACGATACAGGATATTCTGCTCGTGATACGATATGTATCAATATTCATCTTACAATATATTTACATCATTTTCCGAAAGATTTTAAAGGGACAAAGTGATTTGGGTGACATCTTGTGAGTGTTCCAATGACTTTGTTTGAATTAACTGAACTGAAATGCATCAATTACACATTATATGGCTGACAGGCAGCTTGCAAATGCTGGTCAAAATGAATAAAAGATTTTTTGAGAAAAATAGTTTTCATTTATTTAAACAGTGCAAATTGTTGCTTGCAAGCTTTTAAAGGTGGGACACGGGGGTTTTTGAAAGAAGCTTAGAATATCAATACCCATGGCTGAAAAATCGATACTCTCTGAGGAAATAAAATATCGATATATATCACAGAATCGATAAAATCACTCAGCTCTAACGTACATGTCACATATTAGCCATTACTGCTATTATTAACTTGACGTTTCTTTTTTTCCACATCTCAGAGCTAATATCCCTGGCTCAGTGTCTTTTTGTTTTTGATATCTCGGTGCTGATCTCTCGCTCCCCTTATTGAGCATCAGCTGTGCTTCTGAAGCGTGTGGAGTAAAACTGTAGCATCAGTTAAAAGAAAGGAGGAAAAAAAGAAAGAAAGAAGATGGCTTGGAGCTGTTGGTGTGGGTGAAAACAGAGCTGTTTGACTGCAGCTGTGGTTTCTGACCAAAGCATTTCAGCGAGTCCTCGGGAAACTGTCAACTTTTGAAGAGGGAGCATCATTCGCCTCCTGCGATTTGAGACTAGAAATGAATTTTCTGATATTTCTATCTTCGTGGAATCCTCTGGCTGTGGCACAGAAAAACATGCACGGTTACACCGGCGTAGTTAAGAGGCGACTGCATTTCTGACCTTCAAATGAAACATCTTATTTAGGGTGATCTGAGGACAGAACGATTAATAATCCAACCTGCCTGAGGACGATCTGACTGAAATATTTCAGTGGCGTGAGGTTCAACTCCATCACCAGTGTTTTAGTACTTAGTGATTTTATTTGGTTGTTTGCTTGGAAACAAGACAAACAAACAAACATATTTACTATCAACCTTCATATTTCTAGGAGCCATTAATTCAATGAACATTTAAGCCAAAACCGCTGCTTTAGAAACAAACACTAACCAGCTCTCAGCTTTAACAGTCAGGAAGTGCAGGAACGATGGCGCCTTTTCTCCTGCAGCTGCTTTCTGACTGAAGTCGTGACCTTCCTGATAAACGCTGGACGTTAAATACAAAAGCTCCCAGCAGGTGACTGGAGAAGCGAAAGCCTGTTTGAGGGCGAATTCCTCAAAGAGAGACAACAGCCTCGGGTAAACGCTCGCGCTCTCACGCTGATGTACGTCCCAGTCAAACGCTGCTCTCGGGAATGGATGGCAGCAGGATGATTCATCATCATCATGATTGTAAATTTCCCCATTGTGGGACAAATAAAGGATTATCTTATCTTATCTTATCTTATCATCTACATCAAGGAAGCTCAGCCACGCAGGCTGGAGACGGCTGGAGATGGGTGGAGACGGGTCAAGAAGGGTTGAGACGGGTCAAGAAGGGTTGAGACGGGTGGAGATGGGTGGAGATGGGTTGGGACTGGTGGAGACGGGTGGAGACGGGTGAAGACTAAGAATGCACATGGTTAACCGTTTAACTGTTAACCGATAACAGTAACTCTAACCGATTAATACTAACAGTCAATTTTGTTTTTAAGCTACGTAATTCAATCAACAAATGGGGGTGTGTCGACAGGTCCAACAGGCCTCTGATTTGTCAATTCTACATCCACGTGGAAAAGAGCGCACAATTGAAAAAATGAGGAAGTACCCACATCTGTACGATTCTGGTTCTCCACACTACAAAGACAGCACATATTCTAGTAATTCATGGAAGGAGATAGCGATGAATGTGGGTCTGGATACGGCCGAGACGGTGAGGAAGTGGAAAAACACAAGAGATAAGTTTAGTAAATTTAGCAAGTTTGTGATTGTCGCTCTTGCGTTGCGGTGTGGAATAACATAGCGGAGACCGCGCTAGTATAAATTAAAAAAAAATCATCTCTGCGACAAGCTGACGGCGACACATTGCCGCAACAGTATACACGGGGAAGTGTCCGCATGCGTCCACGACCACGCGCGCAACATCGCGGCAGCCAACCCTCCCGGACTTATCGGTTAACGGTTATTAGTCGTTAAAGGCCGTCGGTTAACGGTCATAAAAAAAATCCAAAATGTGCATCCCTAGTGGAGACGGATCAAAATGGCTGGAGATGGGTCAAAATGGCTGGAAACGGGTCAAAATGGCTGGAAACGGGTGGAGAGGGGTCAAAACGGCTGGAGACGGGTCAAAATGGCTGGAGACGGGTGGAGATGGGTCAAAACGGCTGGAGACGGGTCGAGACAGGTGGAGGCGGGTCAAAACTGCTGGAGACAGGTGGAGACGGGTCAAAACGGCTGGAGACGGGTCGAGACAGGTGGAGGCGGGTGGAGATGGCTGGAGACGGGTCAAAACCGCTGGAGACGGCTAGAGACGGGTGAAGACGGCTAGAGACAGGTGGAGAAGGCTGGAGACAGGTGCAGTCGGGTGGAGACGGGTCAAGACAACTGTAGACAACTGAAGACGAGTCGAGACGGCTGGAGTCGGG
This sequence comes from Hirundichthys speculiger, assembly GCA_018398805.1. NCBI lineage: Eukaryota > Metazoa > Chordata > Actinopteri > Beloniformes > Exocoetidae > Hirundichthys > Hirundichthys speculiger. The sequence continues at coordinate 447,288 of JAGFBZ010000860.1, read as the reverse complement.
TGGAGCAGCCTGCTGGGATCTCGTCTGTCAAAGCCCAACCCAATTACACATCCCCTCTATAAAACACTGTAACTGACAAGTCATTTTACAGACGGGATGCTTCAAAGTGAGGTGAATTATACTTTAAATGCAGTTCATGTTTTAATCATTAATCTTCCAGCGGAGCGTCACTCTCCAGCCCGTCACTGGAGCCAGCGACGCTGTGGCTGCAGGCTGAAGGTTCACCTGTCGATTGCTACTGCGCGATTGTGCCGTCGACGGTTTAAAAACACGGGGAGCATGGCGACTGTGGCCATGCTCACCCGTTTGTTCTGCATCCATCCCTGACGCGCAGGCACAGAAAGCAACGGTGCATTTCTGACACTTAGAAAAGAGTAATTCAACGAGAAAGTCTGCAAACAGGTTCAAACCTGCTTCACCTCGGGTGAAGTCATTTCAAAAACACATGCGGGAACTTTTGAGGGATGAAGAGCCTGCAGGAAGTTATTTTAGCATCAGTCACTGAAGCAGCACAGACGTTCTGTTTTACTCCCAGAGGAGCAAGGATTTCTGGGACATCACACGTCAGCGGTGCACTGAATATAGCAAGGTCAAATCAAGTGGTTTTGGGTTTTAAATCGCAGTGGAAGTTGGAGAACAACAGTTCATAACCAAACTCCCTGAATTAGGACTGTAGCTATACACTAATCTCGAGATACGATACACGATACGATATTCGGCTCACGATACGATATATATTGATATTCATCTTACAATACATTTACATCATTTTCTGAAAGATTTTAAAGGGACACATTGATTTTGGTGAGACGTGATTTTAGAGACAGGTCAAGACAGGTCGAGACGGGTCAAGACGGCTGGAGTCGGCAGCTGAGTCGGCGGCTGGAGTCGGGTAGAGACGGCTGGAGATGGCTGGAGACGGGTTGAGACGGCTGGAGACGGGTTGAACGGCTGGGGACGAGTCGAAACGGCTGGAGAAGGGTCGAGACGGCTGGGGACGAGTCGAAACGGCTGGAGACGGGTCGAGACGGCTGGGGACGAGTCGAAACGGCTGGAGACGGGTCGAGACGGCTGGGGACGAGTCGAAACGGCTGGAGACAGGTGGAGATGGGTGAAGACGGGTGGAGACGACTCAAGACGGGTGGAGACAGCTGGAGACGGGTGGAGACGCGTTGAGAAGGCTGGAGACAGGAGGAGATGGCTAGAGACGGGTGGAGACAGCTGGAGATGGGTGGAGATGCGTTGAGAAGGCTGGAGACGGGAGGAGACGGCTAGAGACGGGTGGAGACGGGTGGAGACGGGTGGAGACGGGTTGAGACGGCTAGAGACAGCTAGAGACGCCTAGAGACGTCTAGAGACAGGTGGAGACGGCTAGAGACAGGTGAAGACGGCTAGAGACAGCTAGAGACGGCTAGAGACAGGTGGAGATGGCTAGAGACAGGTGGAGACGGCTAGAGACAGGTGGAGACGGCTAGAGACAGGTGGAGATGCGTTGAGAAGGCTGGAGACGGGAGGAGACGGCTAGAGACGGGTCGAGACAGCTGGAGACAGGTGGAGACGGCTGGAGAAGGCTGGAGACGGCTAGAGACAGGTGGAGACGGCTAGAGACAGGTGGAGACGGCTAGAGACAGGTGGAGACGGCTAGAGTCAGGTGGAGATCCGTTGAGAAGGCTGGAGACGGGAGGAGACGGCTAGAGACGGGTCGAGACAGCTGGAGACAGGTGGAGACGGCTGGAGAAGGCTGGAGACGGCTAGAGACAGGTGGAGACGGCTAGAGACAGGTCGAGACAGCTAGAGACAGGTGGAGACGGCTAGAGACAGGTGGAGACGGCTAGAGACAGGTGGAGACGGCTAGAGACAGGTGGAGATCCGTTGAGAAGGCTGGAGACGGGAGGAGACGGCTAGAGATGGGTCGAGACAGCTGGAGACAGGTGGAGACGGCTGGAGAAGGCTGGAGACGGCTAGAGACAGGTGGAGACGGCTAGAGACAGGTGGAGACGGCTAGAGACGGGTCTAGACAGCTGGAGACAGGTGGAGACGGCTGGAGAAGGCTGGAGAAGGCTAGAGACAGGTGGAGATCCGTTGAGAAGGCTGGAGACGGGAGGAGACGGCTAGAGACGGGTCGAGACAGCTGGAGACAGGTGGAGACGGCTGGAGAAGGCTGGAGACGGCTAGAGACAGGTGGAGACGGCTAGAGACAGGTGGAGACGGCTAGAGACGGGTCGAGACAGCTGGAGACAGGTGGAGACGGCTAGAGACAGGTGGATGCGCGTTGAGAAGGCTGGAGACGGGTCGAGACAGCTGGAGACGGGTGGAGACAGCTAGAGAAGCTTAGAATATCGATACCCGCGGCTGAAAACTCGATCCTCTCTGGGGAAATAAAATATCGATATATATGGCAGAATCGCTAAAATCGCTCAGCTCCAGCCTGAACAGAGGATGAGATCCCACTGAAGGTTGAAGACGCTGAAGTGACAGAAGTTGGCGGTTTCATCGCTGCAGCCTGACCTTATACTTGTCACAGAATTATCGTTGCATTAGAGTAAACGGTGTCACAGCTAATGACTCACCGCCGAGCTAAAATAATCTCTTTCCCGCGGTAGATAGATAAACACACGTTTGCTGAGCTGCTGCTCAACATTTACTTCAAACCCAAAAGATGCACTGCTCACAAAACAAGTTGCCCCGAGGAGTTAAGGAAAACAGATTGGATGATAAATGAAGTCATTTCCAAGAGAAGGAAAAACATTTTCGCAGCACACGTCAGCTATTAAAAACGGCGGATTTGCTTCTTTTGGCTGCTTCTGTCCCGCAGTTTGGACTTCTGCTGCCAAGAAATTTGTCATTCAGGACGCCATCGCATCAAAGCGTGCTCGCGTTACCCGTCGTGTTTTTAATTTTAGACTTGAGCTTTTCTCTCTCAGCGGCAGCCAAGAAATGACAAATGAGAAATATTTACTGCTTTTTTTTTTTTTGAAATGTAACATTTTCGAGGGCTGTTTCCAGCCTGCAAGAAAACACTTCATCTGCATGACGGGAGACAAAATTCAATTTCAACAAAAATAAAAAAATAAAAAATACTGTGCCATAAATGTTCGGGCTCAGAGTCCCTGACTCTGCTCAACTTCAAACGCTGAAGGAACGAAAAAAAAAAAAAAAAAAAAAAGCCTTCACTTTAACAAGCCGTGATGCGACAGCGTCAGCCTGAGGTGAGAGGCTGGCGCGCAGCTGGACGTGAATATGTGAACGCATCTGTGCGCGCTTAACGCTGATGTTTAATGCATCTGTTTGGTGGCTGCAGGATGCTGGTGGGGGAACCGGCGCCGGTGCCGCAGATAACGGGATGACAACACCTTCGCCTGTCCCCCCGCGGGGACCGCGGCGCAGAGGCGGCGCGATCCCGGGGTGAGAACGTGAAATCCAGATGCAGAAAGTCGGAGCAGAGATGACAAACACCCCCACCACCCCCCCCCACCCACACATTAATTAGCATCCCTATCCTTCCCCACGACGCAGACAGCGACAGACGAAGAATCAGCAGCGAGGCTCGGTAACTTGAGGTCTCCACTCAGACAGAAGTGAAAGAGGAGAACTAAAGAGATGATCTATTGGCAGAGAAAACGGGAGACAGCTGGGGGAGCGTGAGGAAGGTCCGGCAGAAATACTGGAGGAGAAAAGTAGGGCTGCGAGAAAAGGATGGAGAGGAGAGATAGATGGATGGAGAAGGTAGAGCGAATGGAGGAAAGACGAGGATCAACAGAGATAGATGCAAAGATGCAGCAGGTACAAGTGATTCGCTGCAACAGCGTCTCTGCCGTTACATCACGAGGAATCAAACCGGCACCGCTGGCTTTTCTGGGACACACGGAGAGTGCAGGGACGTGTGCACGTGGGGGGGGCATTCGACCAACCGTGCTGGCAATACACTCGTGCACTTTTGGAGTTCATTTTAAAAATCAATAGCAGATTACAGCGGTTCATGCAGCAGGACTCAGGTTCAGTTTCAGAACCAGAACCAGACACAACTGACTGGAAACAACCAACTCTGGGCTCAACTACATTTGTGAAGAAAATCACATCATCTTTTCTGATCATTAAGGTCTGAACGCTTCACTGCAGACTCAGTTTCATATTCAGACTTGTCCATGTATAAATAACAAGGTGATTTCATAATTTTCTCCCTCTACTTACTCAGAAAAAATAAAAATAAATAGGGAGATATGCGTGAAAGCCAGAATGTATTTATATCAAAAAGCCCTCAAAGCCTGGTGAGGACATATTTTCTGTTTCAGTCAAACTTCGGAGGCGTTTCATTCTGATTTCACTGATTTCCAAGTGAAAAAGTGAAAAAAAAAAAAAAAAAAAATGTTTGCTAAAACCCAGAACTACTGGCCAGGTGGTTAGGATTAGGGTTGGGGTTATGGTTAACCATAACCCCAACCCTAATCCTAACCCTAACCCCAGGCAGTTTGGAGGATGGCTGATGACAGTAGCAGCGAAAGACGGTGATGAACTCCGAAACAAAGCAGTGAGGGGAAGGAGTGTCAGAGTCCTATTCACCATCACAGTTACCATGACGGTTGGAAATAGTCGAGCGGTTACGGCGCATAGAGCGGTCTGACACCAGCTGTGAGGAAAATAAGTCAACTGTTCAGATGGTGCTGGAATACTCCGCGCTGGGACTTCTTCCCAAGATGGACGTCACCCAGGAGCGCTGACGCCAGCAGGGCGTTTCTTCTGGTTACCGAAGAAACGCCAAGTGGGTTTGTGTCAGGCCTCCGGTGCAGAGACGACACTGCGACATCTCAGCACGACGTCGCACGACGTCGCACGACGTTCTGTGCGACGCAACCATCATCCTGATCTACAGTGTCTTTTCCAACTGCCCATAAAATTAAATAACATGTTTCCTTAAATTTAATGTTATAAGTTTAAAACCAAAGAAGGAGTTCGTGGAGGTCAAACATGACTTAGGGCCCGATCATACACTTCCCCTTACCTGTTAATACTAGCTACTATCCGCAAATTACAGGTTTAGGAACCTCCGCTAAAGGCTAATGATATCTTCCGCTCCCTAAAACCGCTACCCATTATGCTGACTCCCTTACTCACTTTGTAGGTGTGGCAATGGACGTGTTTGCCCTTTCCGCAAAGTCTGTATCTTTGGATCGCGAGTTTAGGGTTGCAGGTAGTCTGACCACCCGCTACCCGCTATCCCTAAATAGCTGCTTTAGGAGATCTGGCGGAAGATTGGGCCAAAAATTTCTGACTGCTGGACTGGTTAACGATCTCTTCATGTTGCTGCTCTAATGTTTGAGTCTGCTGGCAGAGTTGTGGTCATTTGTGGTCACTGACCATCAGCAGAGTCGCTAAACGACATCATCAGGACACTGGGACATCAGCACTCGTCTAGTTTTCGAGTCTCAGCCCAGGACAGGATTTAAAAATGAGTCGTCTCTGACGACTGTCGTCTCGGTTACCGGTATTACGGTAAAGCGCGGTCTCATTTTCGCAGTCATTATCCGGGATATGTAATATCAGCATCATTCAAGTCTGCGAGCGACTTGCGACTGTCTCGCGTGAATATGTAGCTTGTAACATCGGCATCGTAACGTGAGCATGGCGGAAAGTGCTGATAGCAAGCATGACATTTACCAACCCACTAAAAGGATGAAATCCAAGGTCTAGGCATATTGTTTTTTTTTAAGAATGCAGAGGGACAACTGGTGGAGGACAATGATCCTGTCTGCAGAGCACTTGTTTACATTTTATTGTAATTTGTAGAAGCAACTTGAAGGAGCTAAGGCTAATGCTTCAAGCTACTGAGATGTTTGACCAAGAGTAACCTGGTCGACGTGTTTTGCTAACTCACATTTTGTAAACGTTACCGTTGCGTGTTGATCAAAAAAGGACCAGAACGATGTTCTTCTGATGCAGTTAAAATATTAATTTATTCCATTAACCAATCCGACAACCATAACGTCGGCGGTTACTGCTACAGCGGTCAAAAACCTTTTGCCCTTCCGGGTCAAACACCTAACCAGTAACAGGCAGCTACCTTTATACCTGACCCTCAGGTAACAACACAGCGACACCCACAGACACACAGAGTGAACTACAATTCAGAACAACATATTAGGCCTCTATTACAACTGTTTCTTTATTTGCACATTTATACGTATTTTAGGTTCAGCTTAAAGTCCAACGTTTTAATTTGAACTTGCACTATAATTTTTGTTCCTGTTTGTAATTGTTTGCATATTTTGACCTACTATGGTTGTTAAAGTGTTTATTTAAATTTGCACCAAACAAATTAGCTTTGTTCCTGTTACTTATTTTGTTCATTTAAAATAAAACCTCTTTTTGTGGCAGTTGTTTGTCCTTTTAATGTGAAAGTTTCATTTTGATTAGATTCTGGCTTCTGATGTTTTAGTGACAAGAAAATCACAAGATTTTGTGAAATTATTTAAATGTAAATTTGTACAGCAATGAAGAATACCGCGATAATATCGTAAACCGTGATAATTTGGTCACTATAATCAAGATATCACATTTTCCATATTGTTACATCCCTAGTCAGCACTCGTCTCCGACCATCGTTTGTTTGAAAAATGTTGACAACTTGCATAATAATCCCGGCGAGCTGCACTGTCATATTGTCGGCAGCATCTCATTCTCTTATTCTGCATGTGCTGGACGCCCGGCCCGTTACGACAGTATGACAGGGGCCGAGAACAGTCGCTGCATCGAGACAATCCCGTGTTTTTCCTTTTTTCCTACTTCTTGTTCGTCTCTGGTGTTAAAAACAAACGTATGAAGATGCACTCAGATAAAATCCTGAGGTGCCAGGCAGCACCTCCTCACCACACCAGTCATCTTCGCTGGTGCAACAGCTGTTCCACATCAGTTTGACAACAAAAGCCGGTGAGCAGCTGTCCGCTGGCAGTTACGGACTACAAACCCTACAGAGGGACGTTAAATACAAACACTGTGAAATAGAGATTGGAACAATCTGGATCGGTTTTGTTCATTTAGCTTCGGCTGGAGATCAATAAGTTGTTGTGGACTGAAAAAAAAAAAGATGTCTGTTCACTGCAGGATGGATAACTTTGTCTGCCTCAAGTTTTTATTGACAGAAAGCCACAGTGTTTTTATGTCAAATGGACCCAATCTGAATCTAGTTTTTTAAAAATAAAGGGGATATTCAGGGTTCACATATCGGTTTTACAGCTTGTCAGAATGACCTTTGACCTTTAATGTAGAAAATGTAACAGTGTTTAGTTTAGGTGGTCTCGCTGCACTCACCTGAAGAACGTAACGAAGAACTGCACCAGATCCATGAAGTTGCTGTGCTGGGAGAAGGCGATCTGTGAAAAAGGGAGAGGACAGGGTACAGTCACATTTTTTAATGAGGGAGGTCAGCGTGACCAACTCAAACGCACACGCTTTAGACTTCTAGTGACCTTGTAAACCCAACACGAACAAGGAAAGCAGGCGGAAAGTGCTCACAATGCAGAAGTCTGTCCTGTACGGTTCGTCCTGACTCATTTGTTTGTGTCTGCATGCTGTCAAATGTGTGTTTTTTTGCAATGGTCAGTTTTTTTTTCTTCCTTATGTTACCCAAAGTCCATTGCAACTACTGGGAGGATCCCAGTCCGTCTGCTCATCTGCGCTCCAGACTTGACAAGCATCAAAGAGACAACAGCCCAGCAGTCGGGCGTCTCAGATGCCCGCAGCCAGACTCAAAGAAACTCCTCATTCCTGCACACGTGGGCAGAAATATTCTCTGCGCAATCATCACAAGTGCAACTGTTCCAATGACATCCTGTCTTGATCAAGGTTGCCAGGGGTAACACTGGCAGAGCCGCTCCACCCCCTGCCTTGCTCTTACTCCCACAACCTCCCATCCCCACCCCGCACTGCCTCACAATCAACCTGCTCCTTCAACGGCACAACACTGCCCCCGTCTGGCGACACGGAGGTACTGCGGTTCCCACTGGCGCCAAATTCCCCTCATACCTTTCTCTGAAGTGCCACCTTGGCAACAATGCTACTCATTATTCCAGAGCAAAGCTGGGATTTGAGATATAACTCTCAAAAAAAAAAAAAAAAAAAGAGCTGTAAGACTGGAAAGAAAAAGGCTGAGAAACCCAACTGTGTTCAAGTCAGACTTGTCTTTGACTCTCTGATATGATCAACCATCTTTTAAGCACTGTGGAAAAAAGAAAAATCACAGGTCAGATTGAACAAGCCTAAAGACCAGGAAATAAAAATCATGCTTTGTGTTGTGAAAGTACCTCGAGTGGTTCCTGGACTAGAAAAGCCGCTACATAAATATGAGGAGGTGCGCACAGGTGTTGTGTTTGACTGGTCGAGGTACGAGGTTTACTTCCATCCACTGGACAGTTGTGTTGCAGGTCGTCCTCCTTCAGTCCTATTGTGAACTAGGAGTCAAGAAGAGACCCGAGCAGTTCTAGGAACTGGAATGGGCTGCAGTTCCCGTGGTACGTTAACCTGAGGGGAACTTCTTCTTAGGAGACATATGCTATGTTGTCAAAAGTAGTTGCTCACCCATTCAAATGATCAGAATCAGGTGTTCCAGTCACTTCCATGTCCACAGGTGTATAAATGAATCACCTAGGCATGCAGATTGTTTCTAGAAACATCTGTGAAAGAATGGGTCTCTCAGGAGCTCAGTGAATTCCAGCGTGGAACTGTGATAGGATGACACCTGAGAAACAAATCCAGTGGAGAAATTTCCTCCTAAATATTCCAGTCAACTGTCTGCTGGATTATCAGGAAATGGAAGTGTTTGGGAACCAGCCATGAAGCCATGAAGTGGTAGGACAGGTAAACTGAGGGGGCGGAGTCAGAGGATGATGAAGAACATAGTGAGAAGAGGTCACCAACTTTCTGCAGAGTCAATCACTACAGACCTCCAAACTTCATGTGTCCTTCAGATCAGCTCAACACCAGAGCAGAGAGCTTCATGAATGGGTTTCCATGGTGACGCAGCTGCATCCAAGCCAGACATCACCAAGAACAATGGAAAGAGTTGGATGCAGTGGAGTAAAGCAGCCACCACTGGACTCTAGAGCAGTGGAGGAACGTTCTCTGGAGGGAAGAATCACACTTCTCCATCTGGTGATCTGATGGAAGAGTCTGGGTTTGGTGGTTTCCAGGAGAACGGTACTGGTCTGACTGCATTGATCCAAGTGTAAAGTTTGGTGGAGGGGGGATTATGGTGTGGGGTTGTTTTTCAGGAGCTGGGCTTGGCCCCTTAGTTCCAGTGAAAGGAACTCTGAATGCTTCAGCAGACCAAGACATTCTGGACAATTCCATGATCCCAACTTTGTGGGACCAGTTTGGAGCTGGTCCCTTCCTCTTCAACATGACTGTGCACCAGTGGACAAAGCAGGTCCATGAAGACATGGATGGAAGAGTGTGGTGGATGAACTTGACTGGCTCACACAGAGTCCTGACCTCAACCTGATAGAAGACCTTTGGGATGAATTAGAGCAGAGACTGAGAACCAGACCTTCTGGTCCAACATCAGTGTTTGACCTCACAAATGTTCTTCTGGAAGAATAAACAAAAATCCCCATAAACACACTCCTAAACCTGGTGGACAGCCTTCACAGAAGAGTTGAAGCTGTTCCAGCTGCAAAGATGGAGCCACGGGATATTGATTAGGAATGAGAGGAGCTAAAACTCAGATGTCAGTCAAGGCAGGTGAGTGAATACATTTGGCGATATAATGTATATTTGAATAATGAAAAGAACCCTGTTGGGATTCAAACCAGGAACCTTCTTGCAGAAAGGTAACAGAGCCATATGTGGCCCTGCTGGTGGCCTGTCCAGCCTGTACCCTGCCTTTCACCTGAAGAGAGCTGGGATGGACTCCAGCAGATCCCAGTGACTTAAAAGGAATAAGCAGGTGGAGATGATGGATGGATGGATGGATGAAAGGATGAAAGGATGGATGGATGATGAAGAGATCCACAGTCCAAAAGCACCTCCAACACCAGAAGTTTCTCTAACATTAGCGAGAGTTACGTTGTTCAAGAACCATGTTTGCTTTTGAAAATTGTTTCAAAGGTTACTTTATGCTTACGAATGTAAATGGGAGACAAAAACAACAGGATTAAAGAGCCACCAGGAACACTGTCAACTGGTGGACCAAAACCTGCTCTGCTCTCCTAACAAAAACTCAACCAAGCCATCGCCTCCGTCGGACATCCACAGCTCTCCCCTCAGATGAAAAAACGTTCCTTCTGCAAAGAGAAACCCAGGGAGAGCACGTGGGAGTCACCGTCTAACTCCATTGCGATGACGCGGGATAAGCTCGCGTAGCGGCTCATCTCCAGCGACGGGTCGGCTGACGGTGACGGGAGGAGGTTCAGGTGACGCTCTAGTCATGGCGCCCAGCAGGTCGACTCTTTAGGACCTGGAAATGATCTGGCAGCAGAGCTGGTCGGCCTGTCTCCACACTTTAAGGTGGAACAGACTCCGTCTTTAATGGCTTCTGACAACTTAAACTCCCTTAGAGCTTCCAAAGGAGGTTGTGTTACGAGTGGGAAGCCACCTAACAAGTCCTGCTAAAAAAAAAAAAAAAAGGCAGGAGGAATCAGAATCTGACAAATCTGAAAAGCAGCTCCTTACTTCATGTGTTTGTGGAGCGAATCAGAAGAATCTGCAGCTTTCTGCCTCCTTCTGAAAGGTTAGGTGTTACATGACATTTACCTTCTTTACGTTTATCTCTACGCGTCTTGACTATCAAACAGCTTGAACGACTTTCCTGCAGCTCAGGAGGAAGTTTGTCATCCAGTGACATGAGAAGTCGAAATTGTCCAACATGTTGTGAAATTGAGAGCTTTTCAGGTGTTGAGAAGAAAATCATGTCAGAACGCAGCTGAGTAGAGCCGAACGATTTTATCGATTCTGCGATTATATATATATATATATCGATATTTTATTTCCCCAGAGAGTATCGATTTTTCAGCCGTGAGTAACGATATTCTAAGCTTCTCTCAAAACCCCCGTGTCCCACCTTTAAAAGCTTGCAAGCAAAAATTTGCACTGTTTAAATAAATGAAACTATTTTTCTCAACACATCTTTTATTCATTTTGTCCAGCATTTACAAGCTGCCTGTCAGCCATATAATGTGTAATTTATGCTTTCAGTTCAATTAATTCAAATTATGTCATTGGAACACTCACAAGATGTCACCAAAATCACTTTGTCCCTTTAAAATCTTTCGGAAAATGATGTAAATGTATTTTAAGATGAATATTGATATATATCGTACCGTGAGCCGAATATCATGTATCGTATCGTATCGCAAGATTAGTGTATCGCAACAGCCCTACTGCTGAGAGCATTTTTTTGTTTAGATCCAATTCTGGTTCCTATGTTATTTGTTCAAGTTGATCATTAAAGTAGAATTTTCAAATTTTTAAAATTTAATTTCCATTTTAAAGGTTCTTCACTCATACTCATTTAAGTTCTGTGCATTATTTTTCCCCCACATGACATTGCACCATCACCATGCTTTTAGCCTCACAGCCTTTCAGATCACTGAAGAGACCGGGCCAGCAGGCAGCCGTGCAGGACACTGCAGGAGCAGTTAAGCAGGAGGGTTAAATTAGAGGATGCTCTAATCTCTACGATATCATGACATGGTCACTAAGGCACGGATTAATTTAATTTAATTTAATTATAAACATTAAATCCAGAGCTAAACTTCATCAGGAAAGAAAACTAAAAATGTGGCGGCTAGTTTTACTGAAATATAAACTTTTCATGACTTGAGCTGCACAACAATGAAGAAGTCATTCAAACTCAGTTGTGAAATATTTTAAAATGGAGTGGTAATGTGAGGAAATCATACTTTGGATTTTATGTTTTGTTTAGGGCTGGGCAAGTTAACATGTTATTATCACGTTAACTCAATTTATTAATGCCGACATTTATTTTATTGTGCGTTAACGCATGTTGCTCACATGCTTTTGCTTTGAAAAGTCTGTTTCTGACTGCTAAACATGCAGATAAACTAAAACAGACATGGAGAATGGTAAAAATCAGTGAACTTTACAGTACGGGTAGCAACTCAGGTAGCAATATTAACAATTCTGTCTAAAAATAAAATTCTAGACTGCAACAAAACTTTAGCGTCATTCCTCCATGTTCCATCAGATCTGCTCCATGTGTTCACTGTCCTGCTGTTCTCTAGCTGGTTACTGCAGTGCAGCTCCATCTAGTGGCACAGATGTGTAATGACAACAGAAAGTCCAGTCCTCGATTATAAAAAACAAATTCAGTTCTGTGGCCAGTTTTTTCATTTCATATTTTTCTAAAATTGAAATATTAAAATAACAGGCATTATTTTTGTGTGTGTGTGTGTGTGTGTTAGATTAAAAAACAAAAAATGTAATAAAATGTCACATTTTAATTTTTTTTTTATTTTTGATTGACAATTGAAAATGGAAAGAATGAATGATACACAAATTGATAAAGTTACTGAACTTTAACACGGACATTTTCATTTTAAAGTTCTCTCAGACAGAGGATTCAACAGAAACAAGGTTATTAGTAACAACTGACAAGTTGAACTCCCCGTTAAAAGTTTCTGCTGTTACCTCAGAAATTACCTGTTTTAATGTTCTGATTGTGCTGAGCCACAATCATTTTGTTGGATTTTTTTTGTAGACTCTTTTTTTTTATTTTTCATAAAAACAGGATGACATTAATGCCCTGGCAGTGGCAATAAGCTTTATTTTATTTTACATTTTTTAAGATGAGATTTACACTAAATATGTGTTACTGACAAGTGCTGATGTTAAAGTGTTTGAACAACAAATGTTATGGCACTTTAGTTCATATGGCAGCAGAACATTTAAATAAAAGATCTTTACACTACTTTTGAATTCATTATTTGATTTTTCGTATACAATGCGATTAATCGCGATTAAAAATTTTAATCGTTGCCCAGCCCTAATTTTGTTATATATTCCCAAACTGAGGCTGATTTTCTTTCTTTTTTTTTTTTCTTTTGGAAGCAAGTATTGTTGATTTATGCAACAGATGGATGGTTCACTGCAGCGCAGTCATAACTGCTCTACTGTACATGAACCAGAACGACCTGCAACCACGTGAAAGCCAAGCATCCAGAAGCAAACAGAAGCGAGCTTGAGGTGGTGGTGTGAAGACGGCCGGGCGCTGGAGAGGCCCGAGCGTGCAGGCAGCCCACTCTGAATGCAGCATGTGTTTCAACTTAACATTCCACTTTGGCCTTGCTCTTTCTCAGCTGCTGCTTGTGAACAGTTTTCCAACACTCTGGACTCTGCCTGCCAACACCGGAGAACCCACCGCCTACGATTGCACGCATACAAGATCCAGAGCCGCGCTGCAGCAGAAGGCTGAAGGCGAGGAGAATACAAAAAAAAAAAGAGCCAAAATAAGAAGTTAAAGCTTCTGGAGTGAAAGAGAGAGAAATGATACCTCGGCCGACCTTTCTGCTTCAGTTTCAAGAGCAGGGGTTGATCTTCTACATGATCCCACCCAGCAGGTCAGAAGATGAGCTGGATCAGAGGAGGATGAGGAGGGAAGGAGCTCCCTCGACTCAGCCCTCTGTTGAGCCACGGAGACGAGCCGGACGACCTCCTGAGGCTGACGGGAAGCAGCTCGAGTTCTGCAGCCGAGGGAGGCGAAATCCCTCACAGGGCAGGACATGGGAGATGGAGGCAGGAGTTTTCTGTCGTCTTGCGCAAGCTGCCCCCCCCCCCCCCCCGAGGGGCAGGGCGTGGGGAGGCAGCTTGCACCGGCCGTCCAGTCAAATCACTTCCAAAGCTGTCTGTGGTGTCACACCGTCGGGCCAAACTGCACGAGGTGCACAAGAAGCGGCAGGCAACCCTGGCAGCACATTCACCGGCTTAATTACAGCGCTGCACTGATGCAGTGCGTTGGGGTGTTTTTTTCATGCTGGAATTAAAAAATCATCTGGATATAAAATTTTTAAAAAAGGCAGCAAAGCCCTCACATACACCTTCAGTCATATCTGCCTTGAAATGTTCAATTATTTCAGACTGTAAAAGGTACAAGGACGGGTAACGATGAACCGCTGCCAATCTTGCTTGTGTGAGCAATAAACATAGCCAAGTGTCTTGAAACATGTTCAACGACGAGTCTGTAAAAATGTGTTATGCCTTCGTCGTGAAAATATGACACAAACATAAATTGTTTCCTGTTTCCTTCTGAACAATCACGTGGTTTTATTGCCGACCTTTTCCATCATCACTAGGTGGGATGATGCAGGAGTTGGTTTTCTACACATCTACACATGATGGATTTGGATCTATGCTGGATTTGTTGTCTAGTCCAGATGGACAAAACCCAAATCCTTCAGAGTAGGGCTGTCAAAGCATTCATAACGCGTTAATAATGCGTTAATAATGCGTTAATGACGCAAATTCTGTTTGGTGCCACTATTTTTTTAACACGAGATTAAAGCACACACGTTTCTGTAAATATGACCCTTGGCCAATAAGTGTATTTACAGTCAACGTGTGGGACAGACATGGCGACAGAAAAGATATGAACGATAAGTTTAGCTTTAAGGTGCTGCCAGATGGGTCTGTTAACAAGAAAAAGGTTATTTGTATTTACTGTCGCTGTGAATTGAGTTACCGCCGCAGGACGCAGTAAAGTTAGTTTCACATCCTGACATTCGCTTGTTTTTTTTCCTCTTTGAACTCTAATAGCATCATAAAAACAGCACCGATTTCATCCAGGTTGGTATAATTTTGTAGATATAAGTATGCCAGACATTTCACAAGTGTCATCAACCCTCAAAGCTCAGTGAGAGTGGCAAAAACTCTAAATGGAAGGAAAGAATTTGTTTTTTTTCTGTTTTGATGTTCATGTTTAATTTTTTTTTCTTTCTTCTTGTCTTTTATTGTCTCTTTTCTTTGAAAAGTATTCAGATATATATTACATCATTTTATCTCCGTGTTGTCTCCTTATCATTTTATGTCTATTTTTTTACTTTTAATTCATATAATACAAGTAATAACATCTATTGTCCAAGATGTACATGTATGTGATGTTTGTGTTATAAAGCTTGAAAAACAATAAAAGAGATTCATAAAAAAAAGAAAAAACATTTTCGTTAACTGAAATAAAATAAGAACTAGAGTTTTTTTAAAAACGATAACTGAAACTGTATTATGCGTTTATAAAACAAACTAAAATTAACTATAATAATGTCAAGAACGGCCTTCGTTTTCGTGTTTGTAATTTTTTTTCCTCATAAACGTTTGAAATCTATTAACTTCGCTCCGTCATACAACAGCAAAAAAAAAAAAAAAAAAAAGTGATCAGCAGTGATGGCGTCGGCAAAAGATGGGAGAAAGCGGCACAGTCCTATTTGGGATTTCTTTGACTATGACTGTGTTAACGATAAAAGTAAGTGCCTTGTTGTAGAAGCAGGTGATACAATGTGTGGAATACTTCTAAAGGGGAAAAAACTCATGAATCTGAAAGTCCATTTGAAAAGCTCGCACAAGAAGGCTAACCAAGACTAGCTGGATAAGCTAGCCTAAGCTAGCCCCCTGGAAAGAGAAGCTACAGCTGCAGGCCAGTCAGCGTTGGGAAGGACCGGGAGAAAACAGCAAATATAATGGACTGTTTCCACCGGAGACCAGATAGCTGCTGGTCAGTAAATACGCAGGAACACCAAAGGCGGGAAGACACATTAATAAATATGTTTATTGAGACCAGAATATATACACGACTATGTGACTCGATAGCCTTCAAAAAGTTCAGTGCTTCACTCGAACCAAAATTACTGCCCTAATTTACAAAATAAAACTAAAACTAACACTGAAACTAATAAAAACAAAAACTAAGGGCCAATTCCAATTCCTCTCTTAACCCTCAATCTCAACCCTTACCCTTAACCCTCAATTTTTGGCCCTCAATCTTAACCCTCGAAAGTAAGTGTCAGGGCTATCTTGTGACTTAGAAATGGGACACCCCTCGAGTGCAGTTACGTCATCAGACTGAAATGTATCAGAGCCGTGTTGTCTCTGTATTTCCTGAAATTACACAGGGGTAACATTGAAAAGAGGGCTTTATATTCTCTAAATAATATTAGCAAATAACACAATAGAGGATACATTATTCAGTCCTCCGTCGCTACAGAACAAGGTAAACAAGTAACGTGAAGCCGCCTGGGACCGCCGACGGGACCCGGACTGCTGACTGGACCGGGACCGCTGACGGGACCGTTACGGGAAGGGACCACCGACGAGTACAAGTAACGTGAAGCCGACCTGGACCTCTGACGGGACCGCTGACGGGACCGAGACCGCCACGGACGGCGGACCAGTCCCGTCGGCGGTCCAGGTCGGCTTCACGTTACTTTGTTGTGTAGCGACGGAGGACTGAATAATGTACCGGGACCACCGACGAGTACAACGTGAAGCCGACGGGACCGCCGGTCCGGCAGCAAACATCGTAAAGTAAAAAATAAATGTTACCCAACAACGATGTTAATCCATGAAAAAAATCTCAAACAAACACAATAAAATGGTTTCGTAACATTTATATCTTTAAGATATACGAAGATACTTACGTTTGTAGCTAGCTTCTGGATAGCCCTTACTCCCAAGGGTGGTGTCGGAAAATCTCAATTTTGAGGGCGATACAGCCCTCAAACTCGTCCCTCAACTTGATGTCCCTTAGAATTGGGACACCACTTGCCCTTAGCGGGAACGCGCATTTTTGAGATTGAGGGTTGAGATTGAGGGTTAAGGGAGGAATTGGAATTCACCCTAAAGCTAAGTACTTAAAACAAAAACAAATAAAAACTAGCAAAACTGCTCTAAAAACAAATTAAAACTAACTGAACTTGGAAAAACTAAACTAAAAACTGAATAAAAACTAAAACTAATGGAAAATCCAAAACTATTATAACCCTTGTGTAGATGATGGATGGATGGATAAACAGAACATTAAAAAAATTATTTGTGCAATTAATCGCGAGTTAACTATGAAAATCGTGTATTTGTTCTTTCCCTGCTCTTTGTCACCGTGCATCTCCGGTTTCACGGTAAAAGTGCGTTTTACTAAATTACACTCGTGTGGACCGCACGAACATAAAAAGCTCTGACATTTATTCCAACTTTGCTGCGAAAGTTCCTCTCAACACTGTAGAGGCAATTTTAAATGTTATTTTTATCAAAGTTTCACTGCTCACCGCCGCTGCCAGATAAATAAATATAACGTACCTGAGTAAATACATTCCCAGTAACCCCAGGATACGGTTACAGATAAGAAAGAGTACAACTGGGTCTTTTATAGCTGCATTCACTTATTAAACTGAGCTTTTCAATTACAAAAAAATAGTCCTAACGCAGTGAAGTAATGGGCAAACCAAGCCGGCTTGAATCACGTAGCGACATTACGGAGGTCCGACTGCAGCGCGGCGCTGAACTGATCGCAGCTCGGCTACATAAATACACACCGTTGGCCATCAGGAAGGTAGATAAAGTGTCTCATTCACTTTTACTGCCACACGGCAGCATCAGCGCTGGAGAATAGCTCCTTATCGCTCAGACACAAAACTCTTTTCCCTGTTCAATTTTCTTCCGCCCACCTGGCTCTCTTTCCTGGACAGCAGTGGGATCTGAAGCTACATTTGTTAAGCTTGCAGGTTAACTGCACAAACGGAGCCAGACGCAGCCCGAACTCTGACTGAAGAGCAGCTTTGTTCATATTAGTGAACAGCCTTCCTGATGAGACTGCTCACACTTGATGACATTTCTGACAGAAACTCTCTCTCAGCTGCATTTCAGATGCCAGAACATGCTTTCAGGTGGACAGAGCTAATAGCTAACAAAGAGCAGGAGCATGTATTTTAACTCAAACATCAAGATGTCCCGCCTACCTGAACCTTAATGGGCCAAGTGAAGTTGCTGACGTAGACAAAGAAGGTTATGTTGGGGCTGTTGCGAAAGTCGAAGTTCTCGTTGGAGAAGCTGTCTTTGAACTCCTTGATGTTGCTCCGGGAGATGATGGGAATCTCTTCTCCAGTCTGGGTGCCTGCTGAGGTGACGGGGAAGAGGAGCAGAGGGGAAAAAGAAGAGAAAAAAAGCTAGATGAAGAGAAGTAAGGGGAGTCCGGAGCAATTTAATGAGCTAGTTGGTCAAATCACAAAGCAGCTACAGAGACCCAACATTACAGGAAAGATCAACACTTATAACATTTACAGTCAATATTCAATACTCTAGTGCCTTCAGGCTTTTTGACAGGTTTGGATTTTACACAGATTACCTTCTTGGCCCAAATATAGGATGACTCTGATTATAAGACGACCCCTGTTTTTCCAGATCATTTTGGGAAAATAAAAATTTGTTGAAGACAAAAAGTTATAAATCAAACAACTTCTTATTGTACAATCATTGCAGAAAAACTCATACAGAGATAACATTCTGCTGTATTGTTAAACATCTTGAATGATTTCATCGTTTTAAGGAAGTATGGTAGCAAACTTAAAGTACAGGTACGTGTCAGGTTTCCATGTTACTGAAGATCAAGGTATAGTACTATTTAATAAACTACTATTTATTAAGTTAATAAACATCAGATCTGCTCCATGTGATGCTCCATTCTTACTGATTACTTTAGTGCTGCTCCATCTAGTGGCGCAGGTGTGTAACGACAGCAGAAAAGTCTAGACCTCGATTATAAGACGACCCCTGTTTTTGAGAATATGATTTCTAGAATATTATATCGTCATATAGACCTTTTGCGCCGTGACGTCACACACTGCAGTCGCAACAACTCGCCGCCATGTTGGAGTGAAAACAAAGCCCTTCAGCTAAGCAGTTTACCTGTCGCGTGTGTAATCTGTCGTGTTCAAGTGGATGGCAAACAGTTCGAAAACATGGTTTTGAACTGTGTAGCGGTTGGCTGCACAAACTACAGAGGAAAGGGACCAAAGGATTATCGTTCCACAGATTTCCAGTCGACGTACAACGCAGAGAAAAGTGGATCGCTGTACTCCGACGTGCTCATGGTGATGACAAAAGGAAAGAGTGACGACCGGCGAGAACAAGTCGCATTTTGTTGGAGGTGTGTGTTTTCATCTGTTTCAACTGACTGTTTGAACTGACTATTTATAACATTTGGATGATCTTAAATTAAAAAACTTTTCTTATTTTGTAAATAATTCTGCATGATCGGCTGGGGACTGAGTGAGCGGTAATAGGGCCCTATGCCATAGGCATGCATGTGTTGGTTGTTGTGGTCCCACATGTAGATTGGGGAGGTGCCGTGATTGCATATTTTTAAAATCCGCATAGTCTAATGGCCCTTGCCATTCACTCCTACACTATAAATAGAATTCAAGAGTTTCTTTACCTCGTCTTCCCCAGGGCATGGGCAGAACAGGGCAGCTGGCAGTAGGTACGGGTCGTGTTCTTAGGCCTGAATTTCTCCCGATATCGTTCCTTTTCCGACCCATTCAGACTTTGAACAGCACTATCAGACGACTGGTCATGATATTCCGCGCAACCTGCACAAAGACTATGTGATCGCTTAAGCCATAGCTTGTTGTTGTTGTCACTCCAATATGGCGACTGCACTCTGTCGTCAAGGCGTGTGTCACGTGACTGCAAAAGGTCTATATTCGGGCCAATACGATTATTTGTGGGATAATTTCACCCTGATGAGCTCCAGAACTACTAGTTCATTACTCTGATGATCAATCTGAAATCTTTTTTTTTTCTTTACATCCCAAACTGGACTGAACATTTTGATTGAAGCCATGAAATCAAGAATGAGTCAAACTCAGCATCATTGATTCACGTGTAACTGGTTGTCAATGAGCTCCTGGTTTAAGCTCTGCTGGTGTGAAACCTACCGGTGAAACTGGTTGCCCAGGTAATGTTCAGGTTGAAGTTCTTGGAGGCGTTTATGAACATGTCCAGATCTCGGTTTGGCTGCGGAGACGAGATATCCGACAGTTATCAGCAGCTTCACCACAAACACATTTTCACAACCAAAGGATGAATGAAAGAATGAAAGAATTAATGAATGAATGAATGAATGAATGAATGAATGAATGAATGAATGAATAAATGAATAAACAGGGCGAGGAGGGGAGTCTGTCGCCAGTTTGATCAACTAGGTGTAGTTTGTTTGTGAGAAACAAAACTTTTCTATCACATGAAAAAGCAGAGACATTAAATATCCGCAGGTACACAGAAGCTGAACGCACATCAAACGTTTCATCGAGAATTGGTGAATACGATGACATATTTAAGAACTAAGTCTTCAATAAATGATTTACCTGGTAACAAAAAAGCAATATTCTGCAATAAATCAGCAAAATAACTCGAGATCATCATCTGTCGAGTCTTTAATCCTCCAGCTGCTGTATGTGGGGGGGTGTCAGAAACGTACCTCCTCAGGTGTGGCCACGAAGTTGATGGCAGTGTAGTAGCGATCATCCTCCTGCGACATGCTGAACGTGAACTGGTAGTCGATGATGAGGGTGTCTGAGGTGATCAGGCCGCAGGTGTGGGGCAGAAAAAAAAAACTGTTTTCAGGCAGTAAATGATCTCCATTATGTCTCTATGTGAAAACTCTACAGAACCTTAATGTGTTTGTGTTCTGGGATGAAGGTAATGAAACCGTAAACGCCGTATCTGTGAGTCATACGAGAACACAAGGAGGAGCTCGTGATGGCTTTTTTTTTTTTTTTTTCATTTCACACTTTGTGGTCTTTTTTCCTCATGATCTGGAAACTGAATTACATTTTCCAGACTGTCTTGGACTTTATTGACCAGCACATGAAAACCCATTTTCTTCGTCACTTAGACGCCACGCCAGCAACTATTTTCAGGAGGGAAAAAAATAAAAATAGAAATTGCCTCATCCCTCTCGCGTTGGCTCAAAATCAGTGCAAGAAGCACTTGCCACCGAGATGTATTTGTGTCTTTGGATCAGTAATACCGCTTTCAGGCAGGAGACGGAGACTGAGACTGAGAGCTCATCTCTTCCTGGGAACCCGTTCATGGTTCTGCAGATGTTTCATGGATCTGCCGGATCCATCAACTGCTTCTCTTCTCTGCTTCACTTTCTTTGTCTCAGTATTATCAGAATTACACAGCTCGTAACTAATCATTTCAGCTGTCAATAATCTCAGGATTATTTTGTTGATTGATTAAACAAAACAAAACAACAAAAAAAAAAGAAATGTTGGAATTTTTAACAGCTAAAAGGTGTTGAGATTAAATGTCTCGCTTGGATCCAAGGTTATTATAGTTTTGAAATTTTCTTTAGTTTTTATTTTTATTTAGTTTTCCAGTTTGCTTTTTTATTTCAGTTTAGTTTTAGTTAGTTCAACAAGTAATTTAGTAGTTTTAGTTTAGTTTTTATTTTGAGGAATTGACTAGTTTCAGTTTAGTTTTTATTTAGTTTTAGTCTTAGTTTTAGTTTTTCTTCTTCTTGCAGTATGCAGCAGATTATACACCTTTTCGACTTAAAAATTGTGGACATGCGCCCCCTAGTGGCCCCGCCATAACTGGAGGGTGCGGTGCTCCACCAACTAACCCAAACACAGCAGCGCGGAGCATCTGTTACGGATAACACAGACATGTCTTGGATTGATGATGTTAGGCAGTGGCCTCCAGTTACAGATGAAGGTAGTTTATCGCTGTTTTTAATGATTGGTTATGGAAATAGCATGATCTATTCCCATAATCAAACACTAAAAACTGTGGAACGCTGGCTATAACTAACGTCAACAAGCCATAAAGATTATGCTACTGTAACGTTAACGCTAGCGGTAAATTAGGCTATGTGTTAATGTTATATTTAATTTATTTTATCATCCACCTAAGTCATTCATTCATTAATTTATTCATTCATTTATAGGCTTGTGCTAGTGCCGAGGGCTACAGTAGCCTCATACTGCTGTTCTTTCGGCCAGAATCGTCCGGGACTCTCAGCGAGACTATGAGTAGTACGAGATTGAATGTTAACGAAAACTCACCCGGCTGTATTCATTTGGAACAAAGTCCTTTCTGTTGATATTTTTCACCCACGTCTTCCTAACTTCTTGTTCTGCAAACAAGGCAGTCTTCGTGCATACTTTCTTCTTCCATTGTTGGCACAGTTTATGACGGAACATGTATTCCCACTCGACCGACTCGACATTATAAAAATATATATTTGTAGAAAGAGAAAAACACTGGTTAATCTGCGAGCCGGTGAAAGTGTCCCTCTGTAGCTCCCTCCAGCAATGGCGGACGGGGTACTTCCGGGGGGCTGGCCCGAAAAGGTCTATATCCGCTATGCTGCCCCCTCTCTGGAGGGAGGGTAGCATAGCGGCTGCTGCAGGACAGGCAGTAATCTCTATGGCAGTAATCGAGGGAGAAAACGAAACGACAACGAAAACGAAGCTGAATTTATCTACAATTCAGTTTAGTTTTAGTTAGTTTTGCATCCTTCATTGTAGTTTTTATTTAGTTTTCGTTTTTTTTTTAATTGTAGTTTTTATTTTTATTTCAGTTAACTGAAATATTTTTTCATTGCTAGTTTTAGTTTTAGTCTTAGTTTTCGTTAACTATAATAACCCTGCTTGGATCAAATCAAATATTCAAAACCCTGATAAATTTATCTGACAGTCGCAAAACAGAGAAAGAACCTGCTGGACGAAACAGATCCAGTTCAATCTGCTGTTTAACCAACTTTGGAAATGTTCTGGTTCCCGTGAATTTAGAATTTAAACAAAAAAATCAGTTTATTAAAGAATAAAAGCTTTAAAGCTTTAGCTTTCCAGAGGGGTGTACTACGAGGCGAGATTAGAGGGTTAGCGAGGTATGTTGAGTCTAAAGCCAGGATTTCCGGTACCACGAAGGTGGCTCTCTTTTAACCTGGCTAGATCACCATGGTAACTTACTCTGCAAGCTTAACCTGGTCCGGAGCAGGTTATGTGCAGAGTTTAGGCTCAAATCAGCTCTAAAAAGCGCCGCCCTTTCACTTTCACCCAATCCCATTGACCTTAGAGCCAGGATTGTGTGAGGATCTCTATGGAGGGAGAGTATTCAGAGACCGGACTGATCCGCTGGCTTCCCATGACCATATTCTCTATGAACGCTAGAGATTTTCAGCTGAGGGAATACGTTACATTTGTAATCTGCTAGAGACATATATTGGCAGCGCCACCAAACGCAGCCGTGCACTCACAGTAGCGCAAACGGTGTGCGTTTCTTTGCCGCGGGAACCTACATGCATTCAGTTGGTGATGCAGAAAATCTGAGCCAGAATACTGGAATAAAGGTTGTACTTGTTCTTACTGAACTGCTGAATATGTTTGTAGTATTCCCTGGCCATCTGCCCACGCTTCAAATAAAAGAAGCGTTTTACTAAATCGCAGGTAACATAAATTAATAGTCCATTATATTGATAATCAGTGTGACGTGGAATTTCATGTGAAATGTTTTAATATAATTCATTCATAGGATTCCCCAGGGTGATAGGGTACCTATTAAAGTGGCCGGTGATATTGGTATCACAGATAATATTAAATCTTGAATTAATTTCACATAGATTTAGCAAAAAACTAAAGTGATTTTCATTTATCATTCATAATGGGACAGTCAGACCTACATAATGTTTAAATCTGCTGCATTAAGTTTAAAGTTTAAGCGCTCTAAAAGAGGGAGGGAGATTAATTAAGGTGGTGAAATAAATATAGTGGTGAAATAAATATAATTTACGATCTACAATTTTTTGCCAGCACTCCTCTCTGGCTTTATTCGCACCTACAGTGTTGCTTTTGGCCGTAAAGATTTCTTTGAAATCCTCATAGCCCTGCATTATTAAAACCTGCTCCTCCTGACTGAAATATACGGACCGCCATCTATCCATTTGATCCGGAATAGGCGTCAAATGACGCGACAAACGCCCCCTTTTATGTGAACGCGCACAGAGCAGAAAGCAGAAAGCCGCGGTTAACAAAGATAGTTGATAACCACCGTCGTGGTACCAGTTATCTCTGATGGCGAGTTTCAGGTTTGTTAAGCCAGCTCACCCAAAGAAAGCCTGGCTGTGTCGAACTTGCTTCGTAGTACAGCCCTCTGGTTTTTATTTGCTCACAAAACAGCCAGTATTTACATGTAATTTAAGACTGTGGTCCCCGACCCCCGACCCCCAATGGTCCCCGGCCCCCAGTGGTCCCCGACCCCCGACCGCCAACCGCCGGACTCCGATGGTCCCCGACCCCCGATGATCCCCGACGGTCCCCGGCCGCCGACAGCTGGCCTCCGACGGTCCCTGACCCCTGATGGTCCCCGGCCCCCGACGGCCCCCAACCCCCCGATTGTCCCCGACCCCCGACGGTCCCCAGCCCCCGACAGACACCGGCCCCCAGTGGTCCCAGGCCCCCAATAGACCCCAATGGTCCCGAGCCCCCGACCCGCAATGGTCCCCCGTCCCCCAATGGTCCCCCAACAGTCCCCAGCCCCCGATGGTCCCCAACCCCCCGACGGTCCCCGACCCCCGACGGTCCCCAGCCCCCGACAGACACCGGCCCCCAGTGGTCCCAGGCCCCCAATAGACCCCAATGGTCCCGAGCCCCCGACCCGCAATGGTCCCCCGTCCCCCAATGGTCCCCCAACAGTCCCAGCCCCCGATGGTCCCCGGCCCCCGACGGTCCCCAGCCCCCAATGGTCGCCAATGGTTGCCAATGGTCCCCGGCCCCCGACGGTCCCCAAGGTCCCCGGCCCCCGACGGTCCCCAATGGTCCCTGGCCCCCAATGGTTCCCGGCCCCCGACCCGGTACCAGTCCGTGGGTCATTTGGTACCGGCCACAGAGAAAAAATAAATAACTTCCATTATTACTGTTTAATTTATCATCCAAGTCTAAATGATGTTTTATTTTGAAAAGTGACCAGATTCTCTCCGTTACACCCGTCTATGACTTCCAGACCTGAGTCTCAGTCACGCGACACGTTTAGAACCCTCGAGCTGGTAAAATGAGAGAAAAACAATCGTCTTTCCAGAGGACGTTACGGATGTTCTGTTGTTGTTACGAGGATGCTTCTAATAAAGTTGCACGTGAATACACAGCAGATTTACGTTTATTATAATATGTAAAAAAAAAAATACCACAGTTTATGTGGCGGTTGTATCATTTTATTTTGTTGCATTTATCTGCGGCACATTTTACAGACCGGCCCGTGAAAATATTACCCGACATTAAACCGGTCGGTGGCGTAAAAAAGGTTGGAGACCGGTGGTTTAAGAGACACTTATTTTTGTGGCATTTTGAATTAAATCTACAGTTTCACTTTTATGAACAAAACATTTTCCACTGCAGGGGCTGATAAACGAACAAAAATAACTGTCCATTTAACTTCAACAGGATGTTGATTCAAAACTAAAACGAGGCTAAACGACAGTTCACCACCTTCATCCTGACCTTTCCCTCCACAACCTGGGGGACACATACTTACAGTAGCATGTTCCTTTGAGGGGGTTGCCTTGGTAACGACCCTCGACCTCACACCTGTAGGAGGCAGGTGAAGAACAGGTGAAGAACAGGCGAGCAGAAGGAGGGTAAAGATGAAGCAGAGTCAGAAAGAAGTGAAAGAGAAATGATCCTTTGTTAACTCGGGAAACATCACGACATAAAGAAAGAGGAGAGAAGCAAAAATGTAAAAAGTTTCATTTTTACATCTTCTCTAATTTTGGATGATTTAAGGTCTTGAATGATTCCTGTAAAAGTGGAGACCAGGGAGCAGACGAGCGGTAAAACAACGTTGCGCTAACGAACAGGTGCTGCTGCCCTTCAGGGTTCGTTAAATAGCTTTTTATATAAAAGGGGACAAGCATCCCTTGAGTTAACAGTAATTTAGCTATTTTGCTTGTGAGAAAAACCCTCTTGAATGATAAATTCGATTGTTCGGTATAAGCGATCAGAATCCATTGTCCCCATGTGACTCTTTAAATTCTGCTTTAAAAGATCTCAAGATCAAGATCAAGATAAATATCTGATCTGTGTGTCCTTGCAGACGTTCTCGCCGCCGGATTATTACTTCTTCAACAGCTGGGGAGTTTTCTGCTGCTATTGTGTTCCTCCTGAATGCCCAGACAGCTTTCTGTCATCTTTTTATTCTACGTGCACTGGGATCCTGGACACTATTTCTCCTTTTAGGCGCAGGTCCTCTAAACCTAAGGCTGATCCCTGGTTGAACGGCTCTACCGGACCCTCAGACAGAGCTGCAGACAGGCAGAGCGACGCTGGAAGAGGGATAAATTACATGTATCGCTTGAAATACTGAGGGACAGTCTCACTCAGTATCAGAGGGCTGTGAAAGAGGCGAAGTCCAAGTATTTATCCAATATTATTTCTACTAATGGAGCCTTTATTTTTTTTATATCAGTCAGTAATGCACCTTATTTAAGTTGATGTGAGATATCAAACAGGTTTGTCTGATAGCTTTACGAAAATGTTTAAGAGGCTTGCCAATATTTTTTTATTGGAAAAAATAAATATCTGTTCCTTTGAAAAGGCAAAACTGTTTTTGATTTTGTTCATAGTATTGATGTAATGATCTTAGGTATAAGTGTGTGTTATCGGTATCGGAGCTGAAAGTTATCGGTTACTGGTATCGGTTTTAAAAAACAGTTATCCTGCATCCCTATATAATGCTGTATATTTTAAGTTCAAGACAAGCATGTTACATTCTAACGTACAAACTCAAATGTCATTTAATCAGTACAGAAGCTGGAGCGTCTTTAAAGGCTGGTCTCTGACCAGGTAGTAACTGTGATCAGCCAATCAGATAAGTACAGGGAAGGAAATGAAGAGCTTACAGGTGGCATCTGTCTCCTTTGATGCCCTTCGTGGTGCAGAAGCACTTTCCATTGTTGGGGTTGCACATGCTGGCGTGGCCGTTACACTTGCAGGCTGAATCAAAGACGTAGAAGAAAAAAAAAACATAAAAATCACTTACTTTCACAGTCGACGACAAACTCAACTTTATTTATAAAGCACTTGAAAAACAAGTTAGCCAAAGTGCTGGACACAAAAAATTAATTAAAACAAATCAGAATATAAAAGCAGAAATAACGAATGAACAGACCATCTGAGCCAGACTTGGATTAAAGCATCTACATGCAACACTTTTGGCCAAGATGTCCTTTATGCAACTTCACCCTTAAACGAATCAGCTTTTACTTTACGTCCCAATTACACACCAAAAAAAAAAGTATTTGCAAAGAAAGTGCAATAAAAAAAACAAAAATACTGCACGTCCGCAAGCAGGGCTTATTGAACAGCTGTCACTGATGCAGAACCGTGTAAATTTATGTATATTTCAGACGGAAATAGGGGAACAAAAATGACAAGATGCACTGTAGCAGTAATATACCAGGACGCTGAATCAACCTGTCGAAAGAACAGACAATTGATTTGTTGTGCGATCGACCGGCTGTCAGTATCGACGGTAAGGAATGTAAATCTCTAATATCCCAGGGGGAAGGCTCGGCGGTGCAGCCGGGAATCAGGAAAATAGGCTCCATAAAAAATTAACTGTAAAATACTGACAAGTTAAACGGAGCTGTGTGCAGAAACGCCGACGGGTTGATTTAGCGCCGGGCTGAACGGCCCGCAGATATACATACGCTGGCAGCTGCCCCCGTTAGTCGGGTCGCCGTAGAACCCGGACACGCAGCTCTCGCAGTGTCCGCCGGTCGTCAGATCCTCACACTTCTCGCAGACGCTCTCGTTGACACACTGGCTGTGGCCGTTACACTGACAGGCTGCCGAAGAGGAAACAAAACACACACACGAAAAAAAAATCACACAGACGCCAGAAAGAAAACTACAACAAACATGAAGGAAAATTCTCCGGTCGGTACGGAGTTATCATCTAAATTCCTTCTGGCAGGTTTATTTGAGAGGAATTCACCACACGTTGAGCCGCTGGGCAGCTCAGTGCTTTAAGCAGGCGGCTCACACACAACAGTCCTCCTGCAGAGGTCGCAGGTTCGATTCCCGGTCTGAGACCCTATATATCAACAACTCTGTTTTCTAGTAGACTCACAACACACCGCTTCCTTGTGTGACATCATGGGAAAATCAAAAGATATCAGGAAGCGAATTGTCGACCTCCAACAGTCTGGTCCAGTTTCCAGATGTCTGAAGGAGCCATGTTCATCTGTTCCAAGAGTTCTCCACCAGTAGAACCACCATGGCAACGTCCACCATCATAGTCCTCAGGAAAGAGACGGTTCTGGGTCCCAGAGATGAACCTGCTTTAGTGTTAAATGTGACGTATCAAACCCAGAACAAAAGGAGAACACCTAGTAAAGATGCTGCTGAAGCTGGTCAGAGAGGAGAAACCATCCACAGAGAAACCAGTCCTGGACCAACATGGAAGCCAGGAAGAAGACATTACTCCAGAAGAAACAGAAAAATGCCAAATTACAGTTTGTAAGTGATCACAGAGACCTTCATATCTGGAGACATGTCCTGGTCTGATGGAACTAAAACTGAACTGATTGGACATAATGACAATCATTTCATCTGGAGGAAAAAGGGAGGAGCTTGGAGTCTGAGAATACCATCCAACTGTGAAGTACGGGAGTGGCAGCATTCATGATGTGGGGATGTTTTACTGGAGGAGGGACTGGTGAACTTCACTGAATAGATGACATCACAAGAAAAGAACATTATGTAGTAATACTGAAGCAACATCTTAAGACATCAGCGAGGAAGTTAAAGCTTGGACACAAATGGGTCTTCAGATAAACGATGACCCTGAACACACCACCAGATTAGTTACAAAGACGCTTAAAGACAAAAAAGTCAATGTTCTGGAGTGAATAATCCTAATGACCTCAATTCCTCTTCACATCGAGAGGAGCCAGTTGAGGTGGTTTGGGCATCTGGCTAGGATGCCCCCCGGACGCCTCCATGGAGAGGTGTTTCAGGCATGTCCAACCGGGATAAGACCACGGGGCAGACCCAGGACCCGCTGGAGGGTTAATATCTCTCAGCTGGCCTGGGAAGGCCTCGGTGTTCTTCCAGAGGAGCTGGTGGAGGCGGCCGAGGGGAGGGAGGTCTGAGCCTCTCTGCTGAAGCTGAACCCCCCGCGACCCGACTCAATTCTGAATTGGATCTCAATTCTGTGGAACATTTGTGGGCTCAGCTGAAATATATATATAAGCAAGATGACCTGTAAACCTGACTAAGTTCCTTCTGTCAGGAGAAAAGGACCAGAACTATTGTGAGAAGCTTCTGGAAGGAAACCAAAACCGTTTGACTCAAGTCAGACAGTTTAAAGGCAACGATACTAAATATCGAGGAGATGGATGTAAAACCTCTGACTGTGAAGAACATTATAAAAAACAGTCTCTTACCTGGACAGTGAATGAAGGACCAGTTGTATTTGGCTTCACTGGGGCACATGCTGACATTGAGGGCAGGCTGAGGGCTGGCAGGTAGACCGGGCAGAGTGGACGGCGCCGGGACGGAGGTCTGGAAGGGCCCGCGGTAGGAGCCTTCAATGCACTGGCCTTTGCCGGTGTTACTGGGCTCGGTGCACCAGCCACAGCCGGGCTGGTCCAAGCACTGCCCGCAGGTCCGGTACCCAGAGCAGTTTTCCGCTGCACCCAAGCACAACACATCAGCAGTTACAACAAAGTCGCATCAATCTGGAGTTTTCCAAAATTTTGTTCCTTTAGCTGGTCCCTGATTCAACGGGTCAATGTGCTTTCTCTTAATCCACATATACGTGTCGATTCTGCCTTTGGCCTCAAGTAATCAAAGATACAGTGACATTAGTTGCCTCCTGCTCCGACAAAAAAAGAAGAGACATCAAACTCCTAAAGCAGGTAATTAATCATCATCAGAAAACCTGTTTTTGTAAAAAGCTCCATCATCAACGGGACTCTGAAGTCCAGTCGTAAACAGCAAAGTCTCCATAATTTGATTCTCAGGTCTCAAATAATAAGTTGCTTTCTATGTTGTAAAAAGGTAAACGTGGCATTTCATGTCAGACACAGTGTGTGAAACTACAGTACATGCCATGCTTCAACGCTCTGGAAACCAGCTCGGCACCAACATATATTGCTTCCTGAAATGTCATCGGTCTCTCAGTCTACTTTTCAACATTGCTTCAGATTGTTAAAGTTATTCATTTGTCTACAGCCCTTTCAAGGCTCTGCCAGAGCTTTCCAGTTGGCTTGAGGTCTGCTTGTTGACCGGACCACTGCAACCTCCACATCATTTTCTTCTCCAGTCATTCTGCTGCAGATGTGTTGGCGTGCTTGGGATTACTGATCTCTTGCATAACCGTAATTTCCGCCCAGATAGCCTCACATTTGATTCTGCAATATGTTGCTCTAAAGATGCCCACATCTGGGGGTGTTTTACAAATGCCAGGTGTTTGTAAAGTTTCAATTTCTTTACCGAAGAACTTATGTGCTCATCCTTTTACAACAGATTTGTGATTCTGCAGGCGCGCAAATGAGTGCTAGCCATCTGAATATATTCTTTTTTGCCTTCCCTTAGCAACATTGCCAAAAATGGCATAACAGTGCCCTCTAGCGGTCTGGCATATAAATTGCAACAAACATTTATGTGGAAAAACAGGCAAAATACTTCCAACGCAGCGTGTAGCCTTTGAACAAACAGTACAAACACATTTGCATCTTGTGTCTGGTTTCTTATTTTTAAGTGCCCAATATTCACCCATTAACTTATAATTCTAATCTTAAACCATATGTTTTAAACATCATAAACAAATAGATAATGTGAGGTATTCTTCCTTACATGTTTTGGTTATAATCCAAAGGGCCACATTTGTTAAAAACCGAACATCTCCACTTCCATCTAGTTAATATGATGAATATTGTTTCAGACATTTCGTGGTTTGTTCAGATGCAGCTTTTCAAGCTTAAATGAAGCTGCCATATCGTTATTTTCTCCCTTTAATGAAAAGAGGCTTCCAGCCCTTCCAAACAAGCCTTACTGGTGCAGCCTTTTTAATTATACTGTCATGAACCTGAAGATTTAACATGCTAACTGAGGCTGGGAGAGTCTGAGACGTAGTTGTTGGGCTTGTCGCAGTTTTCTACTAATCTTCTTTATTCTTGTAGGAGTCGTCAGCTACTTGGTTTTTGCACAACACCGCTTGTGTTTTTGCTCAATAATGACACAATCTAATCGTCGGACCTAAATTATTTTTATTGTCCCGATACCTAAAACCTTATATTTCAAAGAGGGGGCACTCTACTCGGTAACAAGCATAAGGAATGCTCAGAGAGATTTGTGCACGCTTTAAACGGTTCACACTTAATTGATTAGTTTCAGCTTCCTGATCTCAACACTGAAACGTTGTACTTTGTTGACGAGCAAATCCACCACTGCATCGCTGATGTTGGCAAACCCTAAAGAGCATTTCTGGATGTGTTGCTAAACAGCCTGAACAGACAGAAATGTTCTTTAGGATTAGACAACATCAGTGATGGATTTGCTTGTTACTGTGTAATAATAAAGTGTAACGTTTAGCTTCAGTGGTCCTGATACTCAGATTTCTGTCTTTACGGCACAGTGACCAAGTCAATCACAGAGTGAACCGTTTCAGCATCATTCTAGGGTTTTTTTTCCCCTTGAAATGACAGGTGACTTGCCATTTTCATTTTAAGAAACTTCGTGGATGAAGTGAGAACCTTTAGAAAAACAAAAAATGTTTCACCAAATTACCTGCAAGAATGTTAAAGAGTTTTATATCAGCTTAGTCATTGTGATTATTTTGTGTTACAGAGTCAGAGGGAGGGTTATGGACATTTTTGTGTTACATATAACAATACAATAATGTGGAACTGGTTTTGGATTGAGTATTTGTGTTATTTATGGTGGCATGCCTTCACAAACTAGCAATGACCATCATATAAAATTCAGAATCAATATGAAGGACAAACAACTGAACAGTGGTGTTCTTCCACTGTCCTGCATAGTTCAGACCTACACCAGTGCTTCTCTATTATTTTGAATTTTCCCCTTGGGGGATCAATAAAGTATATTTGATTTGTTTTGATTTGATTTTCTGCTGCATCCCCCTTGAGGAAGAAGAAAACATTTAGGCCCCTATCTTACACTTTCCACCAGCCACTAGCCGCTACCCACTACCCACCAGCTGCAAATTGCGGGTTTAGGAACCTCCGCTAACCGCTAATGCAATATTCCGCTCCCTAAAGCCGCTACCCATTATACTCCCTTACTCACATTGTAGGTGTGGCCATGGGCGTGTCTTTTGCCCTTTCCGCGAGCTCGGTATCTTGCGGTCGCGGGTAGCGGGTGGTCTGACCTCCCGCAACCCGCTTGTAGGCGCGTAC
This sequence comes from Hirundichthys speculiger, assembly GCA_018398805.1. Lineage (NCBI taxonomy): Eukaryota > Metazoa > Chordata > Actinopteri > Beloniformes > Exocoetidae > Hirundichthys > Hirundichthys speculiger. The sequence goes on along the minus strand of JAGFBZ010000860.1, from coordinate 414,869 downwards.
AAATGGCATCAATGTGCGTCCACCTGGCCACATGTGGACGCCCACAAACCGCTCTACCTCTCGAATTAACTCTTGTATAAAAGCGTGATTTGGCCTCAGTTGAACCCCTTGAGAAAATAGCAGAGATCGTCTTAAAATCAGTGCAGAGGAGGAAGGAAGAGGAGGAAGCTCTACAGCAGAGTCCCAGACGAGCTGCACACGAGAGCTGCTCTGATCTGGATGAAAAGACGCTCCATAGCGGTTAGCGGGTAGCACAACCTGCTCTTAAAGGCAATGGCTGCTGACGCACTGATTGGTTTAACAGGTGGAACGCCCTAACCACTCCTATGCATAATGTAGCGGTTAGCACAGGTGGGATAGCGGGGAACGCCCCTCCCGCTACCCGCTATCCCTACATAGCGGCTTTAGGAGATCTGGTGGAAGATCGGGCCCTTGGAGCGTACTGTAGTATATGTGCAATTGCACTTTATTCCAGTATGGCAAGAAAAAAAAAACTTCCTGAGGGGTCATGCCCCACTATTTGAGGAGGACTGCCCTACACTAACACACCTGGCTCAAATCAGTGGGTCACTGACAGACCGCAGTGACAAGCTGATGATGATCCAACTGTCTGAGTCAGGTGTGTCGGAGCTGGGAAACGTCTAAAACCCGCAGGACGGTGGGCCCTGCGGACCGGGATCGGAGAACACTGAAACAGGACAGGGGCTCTTACGTGGACAGGTGCTCATGGTGTACCACTCCATACACTGGCCAAAGGGAAAGGAGGCCACGTAGGCGTTGGAGTCAACGCACTGCTTCATGTTGCTGCACCACATGCACTCCGAGCTGCTGCTGGTGCATTCGCTGCAGGTGGTTCGCATGGCACAGGGGGTCCGGCACTGCTTAGCACTGTGGTTGGCTGAAGAGAGACACGGAGGCGCAGGCTTTTAGTATGGATATAGTATAAGTATAAATGGCTGGCTCAGAAAGTTGTCACTCATGAAAACAGCTAATTGTGCAGCAAGAGTTCCCATTAGGCCAGACCAGAAAGCACCACGGTGTCGATTCAGAGATAAATCCATTTAATCTGAACAGCCACTGTGCGTGGAAATTCATTTACACACACTTGTTCATTCAGCTCAATTTAACAGGCAGTTAAAGTAGCAACACGCATGAAATGAGCCGTTTCAACCAAAACCGCTCGTCATTTTTTTGTTTGGAACAATTAAAAAGGACCCCAGACAGATCTGGTACGGTGGACTCACCTGGCCGCTCGCATAAGCTGCCGTTCACCGGGTTGATGCAGGTCTGTGCCTTCAGTCCGCTGGGCGCCGGCTCGGCGAGGTAGCCGCAAAACCCAGCGTCACTGGGCTCCCCGGGCAGCCACTGAAGGGTGGTGTTGGTGAACGGAGACATGTCCTCCCAGCACCAGTAGGACACGTTGATTTTCCTGAGCCCCACCCAGGGTGTCATGGTGGCCTTGGATTAATGAGGTCAAAATAAGGATTTCAGTTACATTTCTGTTTTAAAAAAAACAAAAACAACTTGCAACCTAAAACCATCTGCCATGTCTGTTCATGATTATTCAAAATGTTTGGAACCATCACATTTAGAAAGCTGTGTGCTCGCTGGCGTGGTGACCAGCGATCTAGTCCTCTGACCATCTCACCTCAGTGTTGCTATCTGCATCTGTTTATATAGTCCACATGTGTCAAACACAAGGCCCGCGGGCCAAAAGTGGCCCGCCACGTCATTTTATGTGGCCCTCAAGAGTTTGTACATTATTGGCTTAAATTTTAAATCAATATTTTAAGACTTAAAACAAGTTTACGCCGCTTCAAAGCGCATATTGACAATAAACTGCATCTCCCATAATGCATTTCGTCCTTACCCACAATGATAACAGTATATCACCGAGAGCAAGACATCAAGATGATTTTCAGAACTGATGAACTTAAGAAAAACCTTCACAAACTAACCCCAACATGTCCAAGAAAAGAGAAATTGATGCACAAGGAAGGAAGTTTCATGAACGACGGAAAAACGAATACAAGTTTGTACTGCAAGGTGAAAAAACAGTATGTTTTTTGTGTTATGAGGCGGTGTCAGTCGTGAAAGAGTATAAGGTTTCTTCTTAATGTGGATTTTTTTCTTGCCACTGTTTGTCAGGTTTTTTTTTTTCTCCTGCTGTGGGAGTTTTTTACCTGCCATTATCCTTGATTTGGTTTTAATATTATAATTTTAGTTAATGATATTTGCTCGGGGGTCATGATCTGGGTCTCTGTAAAGCCCCTAGAGACAATTGACATTGTAATGGACGCTATACAAATAAAACTGAATCAACACAACACAACAGGCAGACATCTAGAACATGTTTCACCATCTCTGTACCCACGTAGGGTTAAATATTTAAAAAGTTATTCCACAGGAATTAAGCTTCAACTATGAAACAAGAATTTACCTGCAGCTGACGACCAGAGCTGATAAAGGTTTGGTCTGATTGAGTGACAACCCTGAATGCTCCAAGCGGTCGGAAAAAGTAAACTATGTGATAGTTTTTTGGATATGTGGTCTCGGAGAAGCGTATTTGTGCTAAATATATTCTCTCTACACCTTGAAAAGTTCAGGCTTCTTTCCAAAGTCGACATTACTGCAGGAAGCGTGAAGAGTGACCACGACTGTGGGAGAAACGGTCACTCTTCATTAGGGCTTCATAATGTATTGAAACTTTACTGTCAAATTTGCTGCAAAATCAATATGACAAAAAACTAAATAATGAAAAATATCCCAATAAACGGGAGTCTCTTTCTTTCCTGTGCATTCATGCATCTCAATAATATATTTGTCCAATCAAATAGAGCCTTATTTATCGGCTGAGACGCCAGTTTAGTGGAGGTGTTTCATCACGATGGTAAATCCCATCCATCATCTGGAAAACAATTCAGTGTTTGTCGATATGAAAACTCTGCCATGATGCAACTGTGATTCAGTTCAGGAGGTATCAATCGATTTGAGACAAGATCATCTGATGACTAAATCAATCATCTCCGTTCACATCAAACCACACAAAGAAAATATAAATTCAGATTTTTCATTTCTGGTTTCAACCAGACGGTTAAATGATGAGCAAGCTGTTCATTTAATGGAACAGACTTTAACAGCCCATCTGATCACATGTACTGATGATGAGTAGACGTGCTGATATCTGATCGATGTTTTAATTTTTCAAATTGATGTTCCTGGATCGTTCGTCGATCATTGAATCAATGCATCGATACATCGTAGATGTAGCTGGATGTTTGATGGAGATTGACAACATTTTTTTTTTTTTAAACAAAACTATGTTGCTGCAACAGTAATGATACATTTCTTCTTTTCTTTTTTGAGCGTCTGCATAGACCAGGGGTCTCAGACTAATTTTCACTGAGGGGACCACATCAGCATCATGGTTGAAGGGCCAGGTTGACAGCATAAGTGTAACAAAAAGCAATGCAAATCAAAATAAATTCAACTACACCTTGTTATATTGTTAAATAACAGTTTCTGTATTTATTACGTATCCAAGTTTCAAATATTTAACTCATTATTATATTAAAGTCAGGGTTTGTGGTTGTAAACCTGCTCTCGCACTGGTGGTGTTTGCTGTGAAGATGTCAACCTAGATTAAACTCTTTCACGACTGACACCGCCTCATAACACAAAAGATATACAGTTTTTTCATCTTGAGGTAGAGGTTTTTCTGAAGTCCATCAGTTCTGAAAATCCTCTTGATGTCTTGCACATGGTGAGATACCGTTAACGTTGTGGGTAAAGATGAAATGCATTATGGGAGATGTAGTTTATTGTCAATATGTGCCTCAAAGCGATGTTAGTTTATTTTAAGTCTTAAAATATTGGTTTAAAATTTAAGCCAATAATGCACAAGCTCTCGAGGGCCACATAAAATGATGTGGCGGGCCACATTTGGCCCACGGGCCTTGTGTTTGACACATGTGGCATAGAACGTTTATTATCAGGGTCCCTTTAACTGCAAAACAGAAGGACATTAACAACAACCACCGAACTACTGGTTTATATCCTGCAAGTTAAATCGTCACTGCAGTTTTCAATGATGATATTGGTTTTTTTTTCCTAATATCATTAAATCCTACTCATTATACTTGTATCTTCCAATAATCTGATCATCCTGTTATAAGCATGTGTAGGTGTCTGTCGAGATCTTGATTAACTGGTAGAATACAAATTAGAAAGCAAGTTTATTTGTATAGCACATTTTCATGTATAGGACAGTTCAAAGTGCTTTAAATAAAACATTAAAAACATGAAGAAAGAAAGAAAAAAAAAACAATAAAATGAATCAAAATAAGGTGATATAAAATACCTAAATAAATCAAAATGATTAAAAGAAGATAGACACAGTAAAAGATACCGTGCAGATTTCATGGGTAGGCAAATGAAAAAGGAAATGTTTTCAACCTGGATTTGAAAGTGTCAACAGTTGATGAAAGTTTAATCTCCACTGGAAGTTTGTTCCACTTGTTTGCAACATAACAGCTAAATGCTGCTTCTCCATGTTTAGTCTGGACTCTGGTCTGGACTAGTTGACCCAAGTCCTTGGATCTAAGATCCCTTCTGGGTTTATACTCTCTGAACATATCACAGATGTATTCTGGATCTAAACCATTCTGGGATTTGTGGACGATCAGTAGGATTTTGTAATCTATTCTCTGACTAACTGGAAACCAGTGTAAAGATTTTAAAACTGGTGTGATGTGTTCAGATCTTTTAGTTCTGGTTAAAACTCTAGCAGCAGCGTTCTGGATGAGTTGAAGCTGTTTAACGCTTTTTTTGGGAAGTCAAGTGAAAAGGCCGTTACAGTAATCCAGTCTACTGGAGATGAACGCATGGATGAGTTTCTCCTGATCTTTCTGGGAGACAAAACTTTTAATTCTGCTGATGTTTCTGAGCTGGTAAAAAGCTGCCTTAGTGACAGCTTTGATGGGGCTGCTAAAGTCATATCCGAGTCTATCAACACTTCAAGGTTATGAAGTTGGTCAGCAGTTTTCAGAGCCCGAGTCTCCAGATATTTAGCAATGCTGATCCTCTTCTCTTTGTTACCAAACAGAATCATCTCAGTTTTGTCCTCATTGACCTCATTAACTCCTTATCCAGATGTCTATCTGCTCCAGACACTGACACAGTAAGTCTATTGGGCCGCAGTCATCTGGTGTCAGAGACACATGAAGTTGTGTATCATCTGCATAACTGTGATAATTGGTATTAAAGTTCTGAATTATTTGACCCAAAGGAAGCATGTACAAGTTGAATAGAAGAGGCCCGAGAACTGACCCCTGGGGGACTCCACAACTAATGGCCACTCTCAGATTCATAGCTGCCGATGGTAATGAAATAACTCCAGCCTTCTAAATAGGACCTGAACCAGTTAAGGACCGCTCAGTCAAGAAAAAGTGCAAAGGAGATGCATTCAAATGCTTTGTTCATCCATCAGTCCAAAAACCTTAAAGTCTTAATTCTCTATAAGGTGTAAGCTGGTTAGTTAATCCGGTCAGTTCAAGTCTCTTACTGATCAGATTCAAAGTTACAGTTAAACATTAAAAATGTGAACCATGTTTATGTTAATGAAAATGTGTAAATGTTTGAAACTCCTACTGAAACAAGCAGCTGGGAGGATTTCAGGTGTATGACAGCACGCGTTTTTGGTAAACGTCTGCAGACGTGCGGCCGGTAACTCCGGACATTAACAGCCCGTCTCGTCGGTGTGGATTCACGGCTCTCTGCTCTCACCGAGACAGTAAGAAATATTTGAGCTCTGAAGAAGTTTGTTTCATGTTTGCTGGTACAAAAATTCAAATTTCCCCCCAAAAAAACTGCAGATAACCAGGGAAGCACGACGGTCAGCTGCAGCTGGAGATCAGAAATGTAGTCAGAAAGACGAAACTGCTTTCTTTGTTTTCTTTTGTCATTTCTTGCAGCTTGTTTCAACGTGTAACTCAGACGACAAACCTCCACAAAACTGTTGTTCCCCTCCTTCATCTTAACTGCGCTCTGCCTTGTGAGTTGTATCAGAATGTTATTTTGCCCAGGTGAGAACATTAAATATCTCTAATGCAGCAATAATCTCCCCTGGACAACTTACCACCATGTTCATGACCTGCAGCTCCTTCAGGACGAAGTCCACCTTCTTCTGCGTGGTGAGCGAAGCCAGGACGGCGTTATGGTTCCTGCAGGCCAGCTTGGCGTTGTCGTACGTGTCCTTAGCTGTGTTGAACTTCACGCAGGAGTTTCCCCACCAGGTGCCAGCTTTCTCCACACACGTTCTCTGGAACAGAGAAAACGGATGATGAAATGTGCTCATTATTTCAGCAGATGTACTTCAGAAAACAGTGACGTTTGGAAAAAAAAATTCAGCTGTCTGCTCTGGCAGACCGGTGCATTATTTCACAAGAAATCAGAGGAAAGCGTGAAAAGCAATGAGCTGAAGTGAATGTGAATGTAGCCGAGCTGTTTCTTGTTCCCAGAGGTCCAGCGTGTCGGATGTTTCCACATCTGATGGCAGTAATTTAATTCAACCAGCGCTCAGTTTGTGTCTTCTGTAGCAATATGAGGAAAGGCGGGGACTCACGATGAGATTCTACTTTAATAAAAGCAGTTAACATCAAATCCCATTTCTATGCTTGATCCTGAATCTTGCACGCTTCACTTATCATAGTCAAGTGTATTCACCTTGCAGCCTGTTGAGTTTAATCGAACCACAGGTTGGAAATCACTGGCCAGAACGTCTTATTATTCGTAAATATAAGATGCTTTTACATTTCAAGGATTTCAAGGACAATTTATTGTCATTTCAACACGTTAGCATGGAATGCAACTAAATGAGTTACCCTGGTCCCGGAGCAAGCCAAGTAATAATATAAAATAGAACGGAAATAGAAAATAGAATAAACAACTTAAGTATTTACAAAATAACGAGATAAAATTGCTGATTTAAAACTAGGTAATATAACTAAGTAATATATAAGTAATATAAACAGACAGACAGGGGTTCAAAGTGACCAGAGCAATTAAAGTGGTAAGTTGTGCAAACTCTGCGATCTGTGCAAGTGTTACAGTGCAGGATAGCATTGTCTGTGTTTGTTGGGGGGGGGGGGGGGGTTCCCCGTGTGGACAGTTTCTGGACCAGGGTCTGAGGTTGATGTGCTGAAGGCTGATGTGAAATCCACAGAGAGCAGGGGAACGTAGGAGTTCTTGTTCTCCAGGTGGGTGAGGGCTGTGTGGACCACAGAAGAAATGGCGTCTTCTATGCATCGGTTCTGCCTATATGCATACTGGTGTGGGTCCACAGTGACGTCGATGCAGTCTTTGATGTGGGCCATGACCAGTCTCTAGAAGCACTTCATGACTATGGGTGTGAGGGCTACCGGCCGATAGTCATTCAGTCATGCATTACATGCATTTGCAATGAAAATATGTCCTTTCAGCCACCAAACAGCTAACTGCTATAAAGCTGAAAACTCTGTCAACACGCTCATCTGTCTATTAAAACTGCTCATCAATATTCCAGTTATCATTAACGCTCTCACCAGCTAATATTTTAGATCTCAATTTAGTTAGCAACACGGATAAATAATTTGTGACGGATGAATAATTGAAGAAAGGAAAAAAAAATGTCAATATTCTTGTATCTGTGTTTGGAGTTAAAGTGTCAAAGTCAACATCATCTTTGCAGCGTCAGTGCCGGTTCTGAAGTCCAACTACCTGGAAGTGAGATGCACTCTTGGTTGCGAATATCCCACTGACAGTTTTGGTCGACAGCGCAGCTCTTGCAGCTGGTTTTCTTGTTGCACACAAATGAGGGGTTGTCCTTGGGGCAAACTTCGTACTCGGCGATGACCTCCTGAGAGGAGAGAGCAGAAAACAGACATCAGCGCTGGTCCGGACCGGGATGAAATCTGACCTAAAAACCAAAGCATACGTTTAAGGGATAGGGGGAAAAAATGTTTGCAGCAGCTTCATTAATAGAAATGTTACATTTAACAGAAACCAATGATGAGCAACCTTTTTTTTCTTAAATAACGTACAGATGAAGAGTCCAGGAAAAGATGCATGAGCTGCGTGTTTGAGAGCGTCTGATCAACAAATCAGATCCACAGACAGAAAAAAGAAGATGTAGGAGTGCATGATAATTATCCGCACGATCCGATAACTATCGGGCCGATAACTATCGGGCCGTTAACAGGAAATTATGACGTCATCCTGATAAGTCCGATATCATGACGAATAGCCCCGATAACATATACATTTTTGTCAACACGGCAGTGCCTCGCTCCCTCTGAGTCTTGAATGACCGGCAGTGAATGTTATGTTCAAGTGACGTCGGCATAATCAGAAAAACGATTACTCAGTAAGGAAACTCAAGAATACCCCCTCATGTCAGAAAACAACTTCTTAAATCGGTCATAATTTTGGTAGTTGCTGGCTTTAATTGATATTTGCAGTCTTTTCCCACATGTTACATATTAAAAATTGAAAAAAAAATAGAAAAGGCCGAAAGAACGACTAGCAAACAAGGGAATGTGGGAATTTACGTTACACCTTGAATGCAGCCTGCAACACACCGTGCTGATCACAACAAACAATATGGTGGCGATTGTATTGAACTTCGTTAAAGTTTCAGATGAAGATAGTTCACTGGTTATTTGTGACAAATGCACCAAGCGAATTCTACAAGGAGAAAAATAGCACCTGATGAGCCATCTGAAACATAACCATCGCTTCACGGAGTTTTGAAATCGCGCTAACGTGAGCTATTGTGAGTAAGTCAGCAGCATGTCTCTCCTCTCCTCTAAAGCTTCCATGAGATAACAAACAAACAAACAAAATATACTGAACCTCATTTACTTTAATTAAAGGTATTCATTTTAATGGAACCACAAGCCAAAATCCTTTAAACTTAATTTTTTTGTTATCATGGAGTGCACTTTCAGTTTATTTAACACAGACAAGCCTAACTTGTGTCAGTACATTATGACCTGTACATTATTTTTTATTGTCATTGAGGAATGCATGTTTTCAGTTTGTAATTCTGATGCATGTATTTCCATCAGTTCAAGGAGCCTTTATTTTTTATGTCAGTCAGTAATGCACCTTATTTAAGTTGATGTGAGATATCAAATAGGTTTGTTTGATAGCTTTACAGTTATTGGTATCGGCCTTTAGGAGCCGAAAGTTATCGGTTATCGGTTTTAAAAAAACAGTTATCGTGCATCCGTAAGAAGATGTCTTCATCTAATACATTTTCTCAATTTTGACAAGCCCCATTTATCACCCAAAATAACTGACAGACCAAATCATTCATTAAAACGACATGTGCACCTTAATTAAAGAACCTGCCAGAATCGACGAAGCTGCACAAGAAATGTATGTTTCTGTTGAAGATGACGACCTCCTGCACCTGCCGTCTGCATGTCACGCAACGGGTTTCAAATTGCATTTTGTCTCGAGTGGTAATAAAATGTTATATGGTGGCATGTTTTCTAGAAGTAAATGCACATCAGTGTTGCAAGAGCTTTTCAACTGTTTGACTTTGACTTGCAGCGTCTTGTGACACGTCTGCACCTCAAAGAGTTCAAAGCCTACAACTTTCTTTCTGATCGCTCCCATTCGGTGGCGCCACAGCGGTGACGGCGCATGATTGATCTCAGCACAGGTTTTATGCCAGATGCCCCTCCTGACACGGCCGGGTATCGAACCAGAACCTCTCAAGTGACAGGTTGGAAAAAAAAACAACAGTGTTTAGTTTCTGTAGAATTGGTTTTATTCTCTTCTATCAGTCAAAAAGCCTTGAAGCGGCCAAAAAAAAAAAAGCTTCCACGCTCCAGAAACTTCTCTTTCCACCTCCAACAATTGTCTGTTTCTTAAAATGTTAGATGTGTTATACATACTGTATATTATCACACCGTCTGTAATTCATGTCATAAAATTACACTCTCACCTGCACATGCCTTTCATCCTGTTTTCCATAAATGACTACTTCCTGTTATTGTTGTAAATCTCCCTTCAGGGGCCACAGCCAATCATCTGTCTCCATCCAACCGTATATTGTATTTACAGTATATTAACTGTAAACACTAAACTATATACCTCAAATTAAAAAAAAAATGTGTAATAATGAGGAAAAATAATCCCATTGAGAGTTGAGAATATATACAGGTCCTTGTGAAAGTGTTCGGCCCCCTGGAACTTTTCAACCTTTTGCCACATTTCAGGCTTCAAACATAAAGATATAAAATTTAATTTTTTTTGTCAAGAATCAACAACAAGTGGGACACAATCGTGAAGTGGAACGAAATTTATTGGATATTTTAAACTTATTTAACAAATAAAAACTGAAAACTGAGTTTAACATCCAGAGACTAAATTCTGGTCCATTCTTCCTGTAAAACAGCTGGAGCTCAGTGAGGTTGGATGGAGAGCGTTTGTGAACAGCAGTCTTCAGATCTTTCCACAGATTCTGGACTGGATTCAGGTCTGGACTTTGACTTGGCCGTTCTAACACCTGGATACGTTTATTTGTGAACCATTCCATTGTAGATGTGTCTTTATGTTTTGGATCATTGTCCTGTTGGAAGATAAATCTCCGTCCCAGTCTCAGGTCTTCTGCAGACTCCAACAGGTTTTCTTCCAGAATGCTCCTGTATTTGGCTCCATCCATCTTCCATCGGTTTTAACCATCTTCCCTGTCCCTGCTGAAGAAAAGCAGGCCCAGACCATGATGCTGCCACCACCATGTTTGACAGTGGGGATGGTGTGTTCAGGGTGATGAGCTGTGTTGCTTTTACTCCAAACATTATTTTGCATTGTGGCCAAAAAGTCTGATTTTGGTTTCATCTGACCAGAGCTCCTTCTTCCACATGTTTGGTGTGTCTCCAGGTGGCTTGTGGCAAACTTTAAACAAGACTTTTTATGGATATCTTTGAGAAATGGTTTTCTTCTTGCCACTCTTCCATAAAGGCCAGATTTGTTCAGTGTAGGACTGATTGTTGTCCTCTGGACAGACTGTCCCACCTCAGCTGTAGATCAGTTCATCCAGAGTGATCATGGGCCTCTTGGCTGCATCTCTGATCAGTCTTCTCCTTGTTCCAGATGAAAGTTTAGAGGGATGGCCGGGTCTTGGTAGATCTGCAGTGATTGCTGATTGATTGATATGATTGCTTGCTCAGTGCTCCTTGAGATGTTTAAAGCTTGGGAAATCTTTTTGTATCCACATTCAGCTTTAAACTTCTCCACAACAGTATCTGGGACCTGCCTGGTGTGTTCCTTGGTCTTCATGATGCTCTCTGAGCTTTAACCAGAACCCTGAGACTATCACAGGGCAGGTGCATTTATACGGAGACTTGATTCCACACAGGTGGATTCTATTGATCATCATCAGTCATTCAGGACAACATTGGATCATTCAGAGATCCTCACTGAACTTCTGGAGTCAGTTTGCTGCTCTGAAAGTAAAGGGGACCAATAATATTCCACGCCCCACTTTACAGTTTGTATTTGTTAAAAAAGTTTAAAATATCCAATATCGTTGCACTTCACGATTGTGCCCCACTGGTTGTTGATTCTTGACAAAAAATTTAAATTTTATATCTTTATGTTTGAAGCCTGAAATGTGGCAAAAGGTTGAAAAGTTCAAGGTGGCCGAATACTTTCTCAAGGCACTGCATATCCACTCACCCTTGATCTAAGCAATGGCACATAATGAGGAATTAGTCCTGATTACAAGTGTCACACCTCCACTTCCACATTACCAACTCATCCACTTAGAGCTGTTGTCTCTGTGTTAATTGCGATAAAGAAGACGACTCAACATGCACACATGCAGCCTCCTGATGAGCGTCTCTGAGTGTGTTTCAGACGGAGAAAAGGGAAAAGAGGAACAACGGACCACTAACAACGCTGTTGGAGTTCAACCTGCAGTGCAAGTTTACCTCCAGCCCTCCTGAACCAGCTGTTAACTGAATCAGCAGGAAATCTTCTCATAGTGTTACCATGTTCACTTCATGAAACAAACGAGGCGAGGTGATTCAACCATCTCATCACTGCGGAGGACGCACTCTCAGACGCTGCTGTTAAAAAGCCTTTCAGCGCTGCTGAATACACCACAGGCAGCAGGGCTCCTGGTTCAGACATGAGCCCTTTTCACCAAGTCTGATCATGCTGGTACTGTTGCACCTTCACTGCACTTCTGGGTCCAGAGGCACCGCTGAACATGAACTTTCTGTAACGATCCTTACGATGCCAACATTCACTGCACAACAGTTATATTAAATTGCTTTCACTTTGGCTTGGTGTCCTCATGTCAGGAGGTTTGTGAACAGAAAATCAGAAAATGAATATTGTACCATAGACGTCTATGTTATTCCTGAGTGCTGTGACACTAGAGCTGAGCCATTTTATCGATTCTGCGATATATATCCATATTTTATTTCCCCAGAGAGTATCGATTTTTCGGCCGTGGGTATTGTTATTCTAAGCTTCTTTTAAAACCCCTGTGTCCCACCTTTAAACAGGAGAGGCCCCAGGATGGAACCCTGGGGAACGCCACATGTAATTTTTGTCTGGTCAGATGTAAAGCTTGCAAGCAACAATTTGTAGTGTTTAAATAAATGAAACTATTTTTCTCAACAAATCTTTTATTCATTTTGTCCAGCATTTGCAAGCTGCCTGTCAGCCATATAATGTGTGATTGATGCTTTCAGTTCAATTAATTCAAACAAAGTCATTGGAACACTCACAAGATGTCACCAAAATCACTTTGTCCCTTTAAAAGAAGGAACGTTACCGCAGGTCCTTCATCCCATCAGCTGCCAGACTCTTCAGCATGACTTAATAGAACACCTTTTTGTCTGCTGTACAACCCTCCATCCCCTAACGCGTGCAATATTTTTTGTTTTTACACTTCATTTGATGCCATACTTATTTATTGTAATTGGTCCCTGTAAAATATCCACCACCCCATCTCATGTAAAGTACAATGTAAAATATCAACAGCTCCACCTCATATTTATCAAAGTGAAATGTGTATATATGTGTATAAATTGTAAATAGTCTGGTGTGTATATAGCTTATGTTTAACAATTCCATTTTTTTAGAATATTTTTTGAGAGCTATGTATATACATTTTATATTATTTTTTTCCCATTTTTTTTTATCAGCAAGCCCTGTTGAAATGTTTAAATTTGTATTTTTTTCATCTGTCCAACCTGTGCTGCTGTAACAACTGAATTTCCCCAGTGAGGGATTAATGAAGTAATATTCTATTCTATTCTATTCTATTATTCTATTCTATTCAACATCTTTCAAAAAATGATGTAAATGTATTGTAAGATGAATATCGAGATCGCACTGTTTTAACCATTACCATATCTGCGAACTTCCTTTTCGGCATGACGGCCCTTAAAGCCCCCAGCAGGGTCGGGGTTCACATGAGTAAGCGCTCTTACCATGGCAGAGGTGCAGTTGCTTCCCAGCGAGACGCACTGGCCCGAGCACCACTGGCAGCTGTTTGTGTTGGCGGTGCAGCTGTAGCAGTCGGTGTACTGGCTGCACCTGTTATCGTTATCAGCATCTGCAACATTCGGACGGAGAGAGGACATTGTTACTGTTGCCCTTAAAGGACAAATGCATTAGAAAAAAAGGAAGGGGGGGGTAAGGAAAAGAGTTAATTTCTCCTCCTGGACAGTTCTCAGGCCAATTTTTTTCCTCTTCACAGCAATTTGAATTATATCTGCTTAATAATGCAATAACTCAGTGATTCTGCTCATTTTCAGTCATGGTTTAGTTATCCATCCATCTATCTATCATCTTCCACTTTATCCATAGTGAGGTTGCAGGAGCAGCAACCTGTGAATTCCAATTCCTCCCTTAACCCTCAATCTCAAAAATGTGCGCTCCCGCTAAGTGCAAGTGCTGTCCCGATTCTAAGAACGTCAAATTGAGGGACAAGTTTGAGGGCCGTATCACCCTCAAAATTGAGATTCTCCGGCACCACTATTGGAAGTAAGGGCTACCCAGAAGGCATTGGGACATCTTCAAGAAGGATGGCGACAAAAAAAGCTAGCTACATATCTAAGTATCTTCGTAGTTCTTAAAGATATAAATGTTACGAAAGCCATCTTATTGTCTTTGAGACTTTTTTCATGGATTAACATCGTTGTTGTGTGACATTTATTTTTTTACTTTAAGATGTTTGCTGCCAGACCGGCGGCCCCGACCGGCAGTTCCGGCCAGCGGTCCCTACCTGAGGTCCCGGCCGGCTTCACGTTACTTGTATACCTTGTTGTGCAGCGACGGAGGACTGAATAATGTATCCTCTATTGTGTTATTTGCTAATATTATTTAGAGAATATACAGCGCTCTTTTTAATGTTATCCCTGTGTCATTTCAGGAAATACAGAGACAACACGGGCTCTGATACATTTCAGTCTGAAGACGTAACGGCACTCGACGGGTGTCCCATTTCTAAGTCACAAGATAACCCTCACACTTATTTTCAAGGTTTAAGATTAAGGGCCAAAAATTGAGGGTTAAGGGCGAGGGTTGAGATGAGGCGTTCCCAGACCAGCCGAGAGATTCTCTCCAGGGTGTCCTGGGTCAGCCTCGTAGTCTCTTCCCGGTTGGACATCCCCGAGGCACCTCTCCAGGGAGGCGTCCAGGGGACATCCTAACCAGATGTTTTAGACCAACCTACACTGGCTCCTCTCCATGTGAAGGAGCAGCAGCTCTACTCTGAGTCTCTCCTGGATGACTGAACTTATCCTCCCATCTCTGCGGAGGAAACTCATTGGTATCCGTGATCTCGTTCTTTCCACAGTTCGTGACCGTAGGTGAGGGTTGGAACAAAGATCAACCGGTAAACAGAGAGTGGCAGCCAAAAGCATTGGCCTTGGCAAGCTGACCCCCAGCTAACTAAACTAGCCGCTGGTTTAGTTATATGCAGCAAAATCCCAGTTTGATGAGCAAACTGAAACAGTTTCAACACATAACCCCATGTAGAGAGAGAGCAATGTCACTCACATGATCTCGTGCTGCAGGACGCTGGGAGCTGCTGCTGCTGCTCCCAACCGTCGCCGTGGCTTTCCCAAGGCAGGCAGGTCTCCTGGGTGCTGTTCCAGACGCAGTGTATGCCAGGCCAGGCCTGGCTGCAGGACTCTGGGTTGGGAAAGGCCGAGCAGCTGGGCGACGCGTACATCAGGACGTCGCTGAGCAGCAGGCTGTTAAAGCCACCAAACACGTACATCACGCTGAGAGAAAAGAGGGAGGAGACGCAGGAAAAGATGAGGACCAAGTGAAATGGATATGAGAAGGGGTTCAAGGAAATGAGACGGGATTATTTCCGCCAGATAATTCTGCCAAGCTGCGCACCCTGAGAACAAGAGGAGCTTTATCTGAGTGATTCTCCTCTGCTCTCAGGTTGAGCCTCCCCCTTACGAGTCTGCTGAATCTCCAACAATCGCTCCCAGACCTGTCGGACAACCCTGCTGCGCAGCTGGCGCAGGTGTGAGTACGGATGCCAGGATCGGGGGGTTTGAACATTTTTCCTCACTGGCCTTTGTACAGCTGCTGGGATTCCTCACGGTGCCGGTGTGAGCGCGTGCGCGCTGCCGATGACCACTGGGTGGGGCACATAGGTAATTTACACAGGTCTGATCAGATCACAGAGAGCAAACTTCAAACGGTTTGCTGTCGACATCCAGCAGAGTGCACAGATCAGGGTTAGGGTGCAGAGTACCGAGTCACTTTGCCTCTGCAAAAAATCTTCATGTTTGAAAGATAAAGATAAAGATAAAGATAAAGATAGTGCTGGGCGGTATGATCAAAAATCTATATCACGGTATTTTTCTAAATTATATCGATTTCAAGCTATATCATGGTATTTTGTTTTTTTTGAAGGCAAAACTGGATGTTAACCACATTTTCTAATCATTTAGAGAGAAATTGCTGCAGTAAATTGTCTTAGAATGACCTATTTTACTGTCACGAGGAGTGAATATTGTAGAAAAACATTCATATCTACACTAGTATTAACACAGGTTTGCATGGCCTCACAAAATGATGCTATTTACAAAGAGGTGGCACTCGTGATTCTAATTAAGTGAAGGAATTAGAATGCATGATAGCTGCAGTTAAAATACAGAACCCTTTTATTTTTCTAATTTTGCAAACAACTTGAAAAAACATATTTAGTAAAAAATCAACATTAACTACACAATTTAAACAATGTTCTAAAGTTGTTAACAACTTTAGCTCAGAAACATTTGCAGATTCTTGTAGTTTGTTGGACGTCGTCTTTTTTTAAATCCAAAGAACTTCCACACGACAGACACGGCTCCTCGTTCAGGAAGAAGTTCCGCAGTCTCATGTTGCCGTTCTGGAGCTCCCACTTCGGGACTTTCGCCGTTTGCAGCCATCACCGTTTAACCAGAAACTAGTAGCATGTTGTGCCTCCAGTGCAACTGCAAAACAGTCCCCTGTCAAACAATGTTCTGTGGCACTTACGTTCCGCCGTGCGGCGTTCCCAACGTTGTGTACGCTACAGTACATACTCACCGGTATTACTGTATATGAAAAATTCATATCATAAGAAAAATAAACACCGGTATTCAGTATGAACCGGTATACCGCCCAGCACTAGATAAAGATAAAGATAATCATTCAGCAGCAGACTGTATATTTTTTCTGTTTATACCTTCTCTATCTAAGCCACATTAATCTATTATATTGGACCCCACTGTAAAATCTCTATTTATCAAAAGGCAAAATGCTCATATATGTGTAGATAATGTAGATAAACACCCCTGTGTATATAGCTTATTTTCTAACAATTGGTTAATTTTTTGTATATTTTTATAGAGCTATATATACATTTTATATTATTATTACTTTTTAGCCTATTTTTCTTAAGTACTTACTACAAACTGTGAAATTTTTTACTTTTTTCATCTGTCTAACTTGTGCTGCTGTTGCAATTGAACTTCCCCGGTGTGGGATTAATAAAGTTCTATTCTATTCTAGATAAGGAGACCATTGATAGGAACGTTTTACAGGGTCATAGACGAGGGTTCACAGACTTGAGAACATTTTAAATGATTTCTGTTTAAGTTTAGAAGCAGGGTTGAAGGTGGATGTTAAGGATTCACGGCGACTCTGAGGGTTATGTGCCGTTTGTTCCGCTTATTTGTCAATCATCTCCCTCTTCCATGCTGAAACGGAAAAAATCCATGACTCCGCCTTTGTCACGTGATTGCCTGAGTTTCCTTCTGTAGACTCGAACCTGACGATTCCTCTGCGCTTCCCACATATCTATTTAATCGTGACGGCTTCTACACTCTGCTTTTGTTTTCTAACTCTTGAGCTTACTTCCAGTTAAAGAGGGCATGACTCCGTTAGCTGCAACTCTTAGTCGCTCCTGTGGAGCAGAAGCGAGAGCCAGGACCGACTCAAACACAGCTGGTGATCCATGCCTGTGTCTCCAGTATTTTGTGCAACGGGATGTATAATTTAAGGTGGATCGCAGCTTCCTGCTTGGCTGGCAGTTCAGAGGATGATAACCGATGAGTCATCACCTCTGAGGCCCACATCATTTCCATCAGTCTATTCACATCACCGACTAATAACACAGCATCATGTATGAGAGCTGTTCCTAACTTTGTGGAGGTTTTTTTTTCTTCAGTAAAGTTTCATCTGTACCTTTAACCTCATGCATTGCTCTTTGTTGTGCAGCCAGGATTGTAGCTGAACACAATGAGACCACACACACTCCAGAAACTCCAGTTTAGAGCCACGAATGAGATTAAAATGATTGTCTTTGAGCTGCCAGTCAATCAAGCTGAAGCTTCTGTCTAGTCAGACTCATTCCTGATTAAAGGAGACAAGCAGTGGATCTGAAGAGTCAACACACTCTTATGAAACTGTTTTCAATGCTGGTGACTGGTCAACTCTGAGACACGCATGCTCTCAAGTGCAGACAAAGGTTGATTTTTTTCATAATATGACAACAGGAATTCATCAGAGTCTAATAGGTTTGTTTGTTTTGGCCCGTAATGCTACCAAACGTTGCAGCCATGAAATCGTAAGTGGATGGCACTTCAAATGTCATATCTATTTTCCACGCTTGTCCCTCACACATTTAAAAGTCCTGACGCAGCTTTACGTAAACCACTTTTAATGAAACAACTGCTAACTCTACCCCGAGTTAGGAGCTGCTGAATGGATTACCCGTCGCTGAAGACCGCCGAGTGTCCGAAGCGGTTGACGTCGTGGTAGAGGTCCGGTCGAGGCAGCGTCGTCCACTCGTCACACGCTGGAATGACACAGACAACAGGTCAATGAGCTGACTTGCTCCTATACATTCAAAAAATAAATAAAATACCGTATTTTCCGGACTATAAGCCGCTACTTTTGTCCCACACTTTAAACCATGAGGCTTATACAGAGATGCGGCTTTTCTATGAATTTTTCTTCAGCCCTCAGGGGGCGCTCTAGCAGGAAGTACAAAAACCAAAAAAACAAACCGAGTAGTTAAAGGCTATTCTGTTTTTGTTAAGTAGCCTATGTTGGCTATGCTACTCTACATTCATTTTGTGAGCATCAATACCTATTATTATTGGATAAACTGATTAATCCAGGTGTGTCTGACCATTGTAGCTACTCAGACACACCTGGATTTATCAGTTTGTCCAGTCAGTTTGTTGGTTCCCCAGCAGATTTCTGGGTTCTGAGCGGACCCGCCGCAGAGGTAAGGTTTTAATCGCAGATGTGGACCGGACGCAGCGTGGAGCCAGCAGGTCCGCGATCCGGCTCCAAAGCGGATCCGGCGCTGAGTGCAAGTGGACCCCGATACGGGTCCATTTCGCGGGTCCGTTCCGGATGTCTTTGCTGTGTGGGGTGGTTTCAGTACACAGGAGGAGGAAAAATAAAGCAACTTGGTTTTAGTGTGCAGGAGGGAAAATGATAAAACCATCAATGACTTTTCTGTTTTGTTTGATCAGCACTTTTACTGCCGTGTTACAGGTTCTGTTCAGAAACAATTAGTTCAGGTATGTGAATAAACACTTATGGTACAAAATCTTTCGATGTAAAAATCTTATTTCTCAGCCTGGATACCAGCGGCTTATAGTCCGGTGCGGCTTATATGTGACAAAATATATATTTAGTTTATATTTTAATGGGTGCGGCTTATTAACAGGTGCTCTTTATAGTCCAGAGAACACAGTAAGCCTGAATTCAGCTGTGACAAAATTCCTATGAGGTGCCAATCATCTCCATGTGTGCATTTGTCTCCCGTTTAAAACACAACGACATTTCAGTCCATAGATTTGTTTTTCTGGTTCCCTTCAGCTGATTCGATCAACTGTACATTTCAAAAAGAGGCAGGAGATGCAGCCGAAGCTCCTAAATGAGTGAATTACCTCATTAAAACTTTCTGATTTAAGCCAAAAAAAAAACCTCAACAGGGCTTCCTCCTCTTTGTCTTGCCAAAATTCCAGCCTATTTTTCTTTGACTTCCTTTTCTGTTGAGGTGACAGAATAGACATCTCGAGTTTTTTTTGACCATGTGACTGTACCCAGGACACTTCTTCACGTGGGTGGGTGTGGAAATAAAGAAATCTTAATTTAAAGAAGACAGAAATAAAACAACACTGAGCTCCAACAAACCTCTCAGGCCTCAGTCTGTTTCTGATTCTACAGACATGAAGATTACATCAAACAGGTTCTTGTATGAAACATATTTAAGGGAGGGGTTCCCCTCATCTTATTCTTTTAACATGAAGTCACCCTTGAGGATCCCCTGGGATAGGCCTCACCCCCCCAGATGGGAACTGTTGGGTTTAATATCGAGGGTGTAACACTAATTCTTAGAGCTTTTTATTCATCTTGAGGTATTCTGAAACGACATCCTTGGATTTCGCCTGGTGAAATGCTCCTGAAACAGTTTTAATCTGTCTGTTGAGATGCCTTAACCTTCAAGAATAATTGTATAAAACACCTATGGGGGCGACGCGTGACTGAATACGTTGACAGATTCCATTAGGTCGGTCTCGAAACGACGCAGGGCTGGCGCGTTGAAATGTAACAGAGGAACGCTGTCGTGTCAGCTTCATCGTCAGAGTCTCAGGAGCACACGACGAGCTGTGCATCAGTGCAAAGTCATCATGGTCTCCAACAGATCAGTGGCACATACGTGTGCAGATACTGCCCTCTAGTGTGACTAGGTGGTACTGCCAGTGGGTCCAGAGTGGGGGGGATTCATTACACAATCAGCCGGTGTCAAGTCAGCAGACAACCAGTAAATCCCACCCTCTCATTGAGCTCAGCATGTTAACAAGGTAGCGACCAGTAGCCCCCCAGTTAAACCGCTCCTCATCTGGACTGTAATCACCAAACCACTGCCAGCAGGATTCCTGCCAGCATCAAATCTGCAGCTGCCTTCCATGGCACGAGTGGGCGTTTCGTTAAACGGTCGGTTTCCTCTCCTGATTAAAAATCAGGGAGAAAATGAGAAGTGACGGAGGAGGGAAAGAGGTCAGAGTTGAGAAGGTGAAAGGTACTCCTTAAGACAACTTAAATGTACCATACAGCACCCATCACCAGTTCCGTCACGACAGAAAAGATATTTTCTGGAGTTGTTTTTGGCAGTAACAAAAATCTTCAAAAGAAAAAGGAGGTTGCAGGGAAACAGGGGAGATTTAAACTTGAACATTTTAATTGTGCTGCCTGTCAATCATCTCTGCGACGACATGGAAAACCTGAACATCCCCGGGACCAAACCCTCGGATTAATGAGCTGCTGATGATGGCACGGCCCACGGGGGTCCCAGGACGGTTCCAAAAAAGCTCCGTTAACCTTCATCAGGGCACGGGAGAACTTTAGATCATTTTAATATTTTACCCATAAATAGTTAGGAGTCTTATTTTCTACTCAAGATCTCAGACGCGAGGAGTCAGTCACTGTCAGCTGCTGAGCGTCTTCCTGGCACAGACAGAAATAGCTTGAAAATGGGAACTTCAGTTGGGAAAAAAAGGGAAATGGAACCACCGAAACAAAAAAAAGAGGACTAAAGATAAGGTCACTAAAGCCACAAGGCAAATCCCACTTCAAAGTTTAGCGCTTACATTGGAAGTATCTCTTCACTTTGTGTTCGGCTTTACGCAGAAACCAACTTTACGCAGAAACCAACTTTACACAGAAACCAACTTTACGCAGAAACCAACTTTACGCAGAAACCAAGATGAGGGTCAAATGTCAAAGCAGCTGCTCTCCGAGGACGTCACATGAACATTTAACCTCTTGAACCCAAACCCACTCAGCGCTGGGATCAAAACTCATCATTCATGCTCCAACTCAAGCAGTGGTGTTAAAATGACTAATTAAATCACGTGTCAAACACAAGTCCCGCGGGCCAAATGTGGCCCGCCACGTCATTTTATGTGGCCCTCAAGAGCTTGTGCACTATTGGCTTAAATTTTAAACCGATATTTTAAGACTTAAAATAAGCTTATGCTGCTTTAAAAGCGCATATTGACAATAAACTACATCTCCCATAATGCATTTCTTCATTACCCACAACGATAACAGTATATCACCATGAGCAAGAACTCAAGACGATTTTCAGAACTGATGGATTTACTAACCCCAACAAGTCCAAGAAAAGAGAAATTGATGCAAAAGGAAGGAAGGTTAATCAACAACGGGAAAACGAATACAGGTTTATATCTCAAGGTGAAAAAACAGTAGTGTTATGAGGCGGGTGTCAGTCGTAAAAGAGTTTAATCTACGTCAGCATTTTGACAGAAAACATGGAAATAAATACAGAATCCATTATTTAACAATATAATAAGATGTAGTTTAATATATTTTCATTTTCATTGCATTTTGTTACATTCATGCTGTCAATCTGGCCCTTCGAGGGCAACCATGATGCTGATGTGGCCCTCAGTGAAAATAAGTCTGACACCTCTGAATTAAATATATAAATATACATAATTAAATATTCAAGCTTCTTGAACATCTGAGCCAAATTTAGCTTTGTTGTTTTGACCATCCGTATGTTTCCTCCAGTCGTTACAATAAAATGAATAAAGAGAAGAAAATAGCAGAAAAAACAAAGAAAAAAGGGGTTTGATGCAGAGGGCATAGTAAGAATCTTGGTTTGAATTTCATAAACTGGCTCAACAGTCTCGTTCTTCTGAATCTTCCAGAGAAAAACCACATGAATCACTTCCTCTGTATTCTGCCCTAAAAGTTCCCGTCCGGTCACGTCGGGCACAAAACCTGAGGCATTTCTTTCTGTCAGCTGTGTGTAATGACACAATCAGCAGGGATCAAGAGAAGTACGACGCTGGTTAAATACTGCGCGTGGAAGGGAAACTCCTGTGAATACAGAGGCTGAAGGGCACAAAGGCAGATGTTTCCATACCTTCCAGCTAACAAATTATATTGTTCGAGCATTTTTTTTATCCATTTCTTTAATAAATCTTTTTTTTTTTTTTTAATGCTGTTACAGTTTGCACCAGGTGCATAGTAGATCTGGGTTGAAGTTCATTGAAAGGTAAATGCTTTTTAACAATATTAAAGTTCAACAGAGTTTCTCAATCCCCCAGTCTTACACCCATCATCAACATTAGGGCTGTAGCGACACACTAATCTCACAATACGATACACGGTATTCAGCTCACAATACGATATATCAATATTCATCTTACAATACATTTACATCATTTTCTGAAAGATTTTAAAGGGATAAATTGATTTTGGTGACATCTTGTGAGTGTTCCAATGACTTTGTTTGAATTAATTGAACTGAAAGCATCAATTACACATTATATGGCTGACAGGCAGCTTGCAAATGCTGGACAAAATGAATAAAAGATTTGTTGAGAAAAATAGTTTCATTTATTTAAACACTGCAAATTGTTGCTTGCAAACTTTTAAAGGTGGGACACAGGGGTTTTGAAAGAAGCTTAGAATAACGATACCCGCGGCTGAAAAATCGATACTCTCTGAGGAAATAAAATATCGATATATATTGCAGAATGGATAAAATCGTTCAGCTCTAATCAACATCTTCTACATTCATTATGAACATGTGGTCTCTGATGTTTGGGATCGTTTCCCACAGAGCCCATTAGAGCCATTTAGACTGGTCTCTGCTCAGACTCTGTTGTGTCTCTTCAAGCGTCTCTACTGCTGACGTCCAGGTGGAGGCAGCTACTGCCGCAGAAATACATTTTTACAGGTGAATGACCAGCGTTCATCCACATTACCGGTCACACTGTGATGTTGTAGTCATAATGTTATGGCTGACTGGTGTTGAATGAGTCCATCTTGTGATGAATGCCAGCTATTTAACAGTCAAAGGCACTAGAACTAAAATGAAAAGATGGCTGTGGTTTAGCAGTCACGAACAAGCTAAAACACTCCATTTCTCAATGGGGGGGGGGGGGGGGGGGGGGGGGGGGTGTCTGGGTGTCAAAGACACTGCAGTTGTACTGAGCTGCTGCCTGAATGTGTTCTCATGTATAAATGCGAAGCGCAGACAAAGGAAACAAAAAAGACTGAGGCTGGGAAAGTAGACTGTGTGTGTGTTACTGACCCAAACTGTAGGCCAAGAAGTCAGACGAGAAGCACTTGGCGCCGTGGCTCATGGACGTGTCGTTGTGCGTGTTCCCTCCAAACACCAGCATGGTCCCGCTCACGATCACCGCCGTGTGAAGGTACCGGAAGAAGCCACCGTCTCTCAGAACGGTCCTGCACAGACACACGGCGCCGACTGTTACACATCTGGAAACCGCACAGCTGCTACCGTCAGACAGGCGGTCAGCTGCTTCAGCCGCCACGTGACTCAACAGCAGACGTCTTTTAATCCTTCAGGAAGTTGCTTATTTTTCAGTGACTGAAGATGCTGTGATGCATTTAGTTTCCTATGACGTGGATCCAGTATTCAGACGTGAGATTAGATCTTGGGGTGCACGATAACTATCGACCCGATAACTATCAGGTCAATAACAGGAAATTATGACGTCATTCTGATAAGTCCGATATCATGATAAATAGCCCCCATAACATATATATTTTTGTCAACACGGCAGTGCCTCGCTCCCTCTGAGCCTTGAATGACCGACAGTGAATGTTATGTTCAAGTTACGTCAGCATAATCAGAAAAACGATTACTCAATAAGGAAAATCAAGAAAATCCTCTAATGCCAGAAAACAACTTGTTAACTTGGTCATAATTTTGGTAGTTGCTGACTTAAATTGATATTCGCAGTATTTTCCCACGTTACACATAAAAAAATAGAATAAATAGAAAAGGGCGAAAGAACAACTAGCAAACGAGAGAAGGTGGGAATTTACGTTACACCTTGAATGCTGCATCCAGCACAGCGTGCTGATGAAAACAAACATGGCGGCGATGCTGGAACTTCGTTAAAATTTCAGAAGAAGACAGTTGGCTGATTATTTGTGACGAATCCTCCGAGCGAATTCCACGAGGAGGGAAGCACAAGCTTTAATACGTAAAACCTGATCAGCCACCTACAACATAACCATTACTTCCAGGAGTTTTGAAATCGTGCTAACGTGAGCTAACGCTAACGCGAGCAAGCCAGGAGCAAGTGTCTGCTCTCCCTCATCTCTCATCTCAAGGTTCAATGAGATTTAAAAAAAACAACAACTACTGAACCTCATTTACTTTAAAGGTATTAATTTAAATGGAACGACAAGTCAAAATCTTTTAAATGTATCTTTTTCAGTTTCTACTTCTGATTCATGTATTTCCATCAGTTCAAGGAGCCTTTATTTTTTATATCAGTCAGTAATGCACCTTATTTAAGTTGACGTAAGATATCAAATAGGTTTGTTTGATAGCTTTACGAAAATGTTTGAGAGGCTTGCCAATAGTTTTTCACTGGAAAAAATAAATATGTGTTCATTTAAAGAGTCAAAACTATTTTTGATTTTGTTCGTAGTATTGATGTAACGATCTTAGGTAAATGTGTTATCGGTTATCAGTATCAGCCTTTAGGAGCTGAAAGTTATCAGTTACCGGTATCAGTTTTAAAAAAACAGTTATCGTGCATCCCTAATTAGCTCAGTTTTTGCGAGATTAATATGCCATCCATCTGTTTATCAGCTCTGTCGCATTAACATAGTAACATGAACGCGGTAAGAGAAAGCAAGCTGGTTAGACAATCCTGGAGCAGCTATGGAAATCAAATTCTCACCATTTCCTCTTGTCCACATCAAACTTGTACAAGTCTCCCGCCAGACTGTACTTGTTGGCACTGAAGGCCTTGTAGCCTCCGTGGATGTAGATGGCTCTGGTGCCGGGGTCAAAGACACTGCTGTGGCCGTAGCCGCCTTGAACGAGCGCGCCGTCGGTACTCAGGATGCTCCATGTGTTCTTGGCTGAAAGGGTCACATGACAGATTTAATCCGTTACCACAGTGTGAACGAATACCACATAGAGAAAGAGAAAGAAGGAGTACTGTACAGCAGAACATGCCAGTGATTCTGTGTGATTGTCTTGGTTTTAGCGTACTCAGGGGTGGCGCTGAGGTTATTACGGATTATTGCTGTTATTGTCTATTGGCTCAAGTGCCAGGTAAATGTGTCCCATCTATTCAGACAAGATTAGCTATTAAAAGATAATGAGTTTCCTGCCACTGGAGTCCAAAAACATTAATAACTTGGTGGCCTGTGTTTGATTTAAGACAGGAAAAGATTATAACATTTCCAAGAACTCACCAATGTTGTACTCCTGCACCTGGCTGACGTATCCAAACAGAGGACAGTGTCCGAACAGGACGAGCATGACAGGACTCTCCCCCTCCTGGGTGGGAGGCACGATGTGGGCCGAGTGTCCCACCACAGCGAACTGATCTTTGGCCCGCGGGCCGAGGAGAACCCAGGTTTGGTTCTGGATGTGGAAAACCCAAAGCTGGCTTGACACGTTTCCTGTCGAGTCAATCTTCCCTCCATACATATAGACCTTCCCCTGAAGGAAGAATAAATAAAAAACATGGAGAATTACACGATTATAAGCCATGCTTGGTTTTGCTTCACAGCGTAGCGACCCGTTGCTAAACCAACTCCTTGCTTGAGGCGGCGTTTCACCGCAGGAGAAGACGACCGCAGAACGTTTTGAAAGTCACGTTCTGTTGAAGCAAACGAAGCCAAGTCAGCTGAAAAAATCTTCAGTCGTCGTGTCCAGAATCCCAAGAGAGCATCCACTTCGGTTACCAACGGACAAGATGATTTATGAAAACAGCCTTTGCAACCGACATTCCTACAATTTATCTGTGGGAACAAACAGTGACGTGTCATCTCCAGGTCTAGAAAACACATCTGGACTTCCATGATGCCTTACAATGGACTTCGGATCCGTTGTTACGGTCCCATTAAAACTAGTTAATAGATCATTAGTTGATTTATTTATGGATTGTTAGGTGTTAACAGTGTGTTGAGGATTAAACAAATTACTTATATAGTTAATAGATTAATTAATAAACTGTTTGGTAATGAGTTATAACTGACTGGTTTATGTTAATGATTTATAATTATACCTTTTAAATTAGTAATAGATCATTAACAAGCTATTAGTAAATTACTTATTAATGACTTGTTAAGATCAGTTAATAGTTAATTTTGTAATTTGGACGTTATTCTAAAGTTGCAACTGTTCCTCATTTACTAACAGTTAATAAATAAGGAATAAGGAATAAATAAGGAACAGTTGCAACTTTAGAATAACGTCCGAATTACAAAAATTAACTAATCTCAACAAGTCATTCGTAAGTAATTTACTAATAGCTTGTAAATGATCTATTACTAATTTATAAAGGTAAAGTTATAAATCATTAACAATTTATTGACTATATATAAGCTATGTGTTATACACCATTAAACTGTTAAACACTTAACAAGCCATTAATAACTCACTAGCTAAGTTTATTTATGATCTATTAACTAGTTATAACAGTTATTATAAAGTGTTACCAGTCAATGAAAAAGTTTGCCAGAATTTTCTTCAGGTCTCTCACTGTCGCCTCCATCACCTAATTTCACGAGGCCCAGAGGATCAGCCCGTCTGGCCTACTGGTTCCAGTCTTCCTGTAAAGACCCCACAACCTGACGGTCCTACAAAGTTTTGTTTTAGTCCACAGACGTCCCCCTGCTCTAGGAAAAAAAAAACTCCTCTGCAATAGATTCCAGTCTGAAGTCTCAGAGTATCCAGAAACACGTCGGTCCCCACAGATGCCGCTCATCCTGAGTTAATCCAGGAAAGGGTTCAGTTCCTGTCCAGTGGCCTTTCTAAAGCCGATGCTCATCTGTGTTAGGGGAGAAGGTGTGTTCTCTCACACAACTGTGGTTCATTCCACATTAGATTTTGGTAAAACTCTACCTCCACCACCTGCAGCTGTGCACCACCTGCAGCTGTGCACCACTTGCAGCTGTTGAGGTGCACTGGTTAGAGCAGAGAAGAGACCAAAGAGAATTAAGATCTTTAAGTTCAGTTTGGCATCAAAGTCCACACTATTTTTAAAATATTTTGATTACATTAAATTCACCGAAAGACTGTTTCCTATAATCCAGCTATGTTACACAAACTCGGCATGGTGAAGGATAATCTTCAGTTTATATGAACGTGTGGATTTGTGTGCAGAGGAGCGTGCGCTAATACATCATCTGTGGTAGAAAAATTAAAATACTTATATTCATTATGCATCAGTGATATCATTTTTGTTTTGTTTTGCAAATCCACATTAACTCACAGAACACATTCACACACTGACACAAGTTGCTTGTGAGAGGTAGTACAGGTCAGGTAGTACGGCTCAGGTAGTACAGATCAGGTAGTACGGCTCAGGTAGTACAGCTCAGGCTTTGCCGTTTAAAACAAAGCAAAAGACGCATCCCCTCACATACCTCATACAAAGCGAGTGAATGGCCATATCGTGGTGTAACCGTGTTGACAGAGGGATCAAGGGTCAGCCAGGTCTTGCTGCTTAGATTATACCTACAAAGGGAAAAAAAGAAGAAAAGAAAAGTGTTTAGTATGCCTGAAAGTGAATTGAAAACCTCTTTGCCATCTATCCCCCATCTCTTCAGGTCCGGTCATTTTATGACATGGGTTCTCGTGTCACTGCTACACAGATGACACCAAACGGTTTCAATCATTCTCACATCGTTGGCTTGTTGACATGTTCTGCATAGATGAAGGAGCATCACCTTCAACTAACCCTCTCCAGGACTGAGCTGCTATCTGCCCAAACAAAGGTTGGAAGGGTTGGTCCGTCTCAGACCATGCTGTCTCCTGGTCATATCCTTTTGAACTTCACAACAACCGAACTCTTGCCTTGACTACAGTAACACTCTTGAAACATTTGTGGGTTTTTTTTCATGCACTGTGAGACCTGCACATGTCCAGAAAACATCTGGTTTTTCATAAACCAAGGACACATTATTTCATTACACATTCAAGTCCATTGATTATCCAAATCAAATTTGAATCATGAATGTTTGCCCATCAACTGACTGCTTTGTCGAGAGCCAGCTTCTTAAACAGTCGTACTAGATTTTGTTCTTTGTCCAGTGTAAACCTCTGAGGACAGCCACATGGCACAGGTAAACCTTTGAAGAAGTCAGTTGCAGCCAAGGCTTCTTCTCATTTGTGGTTCCATGATGGTGGAACAAGCTTCTGAACGCTGTCACAGCAGGGACGTCCCCTTCGACCTTTAACAATCTCTTGAAGACTCGCCTCTTTAGACCAGACTTCCTTTCCCAACACCATCACTTCAGCTCACTCAACTCACACTTACTTTGTGTTTCTGCATCTATTCCATTTTTATTCTGTGGTTTAAACAGATTTAAATTGTGGATATAGAAAGGTTTCTACTGTGTTCTACAGAGTACAGTGGTACCTCTACTTACGAACATCTCTACATACGAAATTTTCAGGTTACGAAATGCATCAATGGGAAAATATTGCCTCTAGTTACGAAAGAAATTTCAGGATACGAAAGGCAAAAATACAGTAGCGCTGCTACTCGCAGCTCCCAGAGTTTACTGAACGTAAACATACTTGTCAGCTCTGTATCTCGGTTTGAGAGGGTGCGTCCGAGTTGCTCTGCCATTGGCTATCTCTTAGCATCTACCTGGCATCCCATTGGCTAGGAGGCCCCCTTGTCTGTATGAGCGTAACCCAGCAACCCAGGTAAACAAACAATTTTTACCTCCACCAAGGAGGTTATGTTTTTGCCGGCGTTTTTCCGTCTGTCTGTCTGTGTTCAAGATAACAAAAAGTTATGGATTGATTTTGATGAAATTTTCAGGAGTTGTCGGAAATGTGAAAAAGGAAGAATTGATTTCATTTTGGGTGTGATCCGGAACAAATCTTGAATTCTGGATCGCTTTCAAATTTTCGATAATTGTTGCGCTTGGTGGAGGTCTGCGCTCTCCAAGTGCTTTTCTAGTTCTAATATGTATTTCTTCAAGGTTTTTATGTCATTTCTTGTATTATTTACAATTTATAAAAAAAATTATGTTTGACTTTTGGGGGGCTTGGAACGGATTAGAGCATTTACATGGAAAACGCGTCTACTTACGAAAGTTTCAGGTTACGAAACTACTTCCAGAACCAATTAATTTTGTAAGTAGAGGTACCACTGTATCTACCAATTGACTACATAAAGCTTTGCTCATCTCTTGATTTTGCCGTCATCCAACTAGTAATCCAGACACTGATCTGAGAAAACAACTTGACAGATGTCTTGTTTTCTAATTTTTTTTTTTTTTTTAATTTTGGACAATTAGGTGACAATCAGGAGCTGAGCAACTGATTACTACCTGGTGGTGAGTTGTATTAGATAACAGGGGACGATGCCAGACAGACCTGGTAAGCCCAAATGTAGAGTGACGGTTTGCTGGGAATGTCTGGCAGAGGAACCTGTCAACTTTCACCACCAACAGAGGTGGGGCCATCAAGTCTGAATGGGCCAAGTTCCCCATCCCTGCTGTTGAGGTGGCCGACCAGAGTTGGGGCCAGTCGGAAAAGTGTAGAAAACCCTCTTTGGGTTTGGGATGAGGTTTTGCCTCAAGTGGAGGACTTTAACTGTCTCTGGATCTTATTCACAAGTGACTGGAGAACGCAGCAGGAGATCGACAGGCGGATCGAGGCAGCGCCTGCAGTAATGTGGACTCGTTCTGTTGTGGTAAAGAGAGAGCCGAGCCGAACAGTTAAGCTCTCTGATTACTGTCTGGTTTATGTTCAACCCTCACCTACGGTCATGAATGTATCACTGGCCCAGGTCCACTCTCTGGCCTGGGCTGTGGTGGGTTCCATGCATCCAGCTCAAAGCGGTGGTGTTGGGTTGGGCTGTGGCTACCTCCTGATGCAGATGGGTTCCTGTGATAGAGTTCCCTATTTGGTTTTTCTGTGCCCAGCTTTTATTTCTTTTTTAAATATTTCATCATGCTTTGTTATTTATAAGGAGTGGGGTGTGTGTGTAGGGGTGTGGGGTGGGGGGTACTGTGGAAAGCACTCTGAGCTGCATTTTATTATCGGAAAAGTGCTTTATAAAAAAGTTTGATTTGATTTCGATCAGTGGCTGCTGGACCACGGGGTGAGGATGCTCACCATATCCCTTGATTTAAATCTATTTAATTACATATTCACTGTCTGTCTCACACTACACTGGGCAGACTTCTTCTCCTTGTCCATTTTTAACAAACAGGAAGTCTCTGGCTTCTGCTTTAACCACTAAAAACAACATGCATGTGCATTAAAAATATTTTTTGCACCAGTCAGGGCATTTCATAACTTGCAGTCGCATAGCAACAGGAAGACTAACGCATGACTGTTTCCATGCAGAACAGCTGTAGCCAGATGCCTGAAATCAGGATGAGGACGTTTCACAGCAGAGCAAACTTACGCTTTCACCATGTGATAGTCGGAGGTGTTGAAGACGTAGCCTCCGATGACCCACATGATGCCCTGCTCCACTACAGCCTTGTGGGAGGCCCTGGCCAGCCCAGGTTCAGGATACCCTTCACGGCTCCAGAAGGAGGAATTGGCAGGAACAGAGACGGAGCAGTCGGGTCCTATGAAAGGAGGGAAACCACAGAGTCAGGGTTCCAGAGGACGGATCGGTTCATCCGTTCTTTACCGTTTTAGGTGGCAATGAAACAGAAGATCAGCTCAAAGATCAGCAGAAACAACAAAACGAGTCAGCAATAAAGCAAACAGTCAGCATTTGGTGGAAAAGTCCCCACAATGACACAAGAATAAGCTTTCATAGCTGCACGAGTTCACTTAGTTCCTTGCAGTCAGCTTGTTTCAAATTAATAAATAAATAAATAAATAAAACCCAGCAGGGTCAAATGTGACATTGTCTGGTCTGATGAGTCTGGATTTCTGCTGCCACATTCAGATGGAAGGGTCAGAATTTGGCGTAAACGTGAGAGCATGGATCCATCCTGTCTCGTATCAACGGTTCAGGCTGCTAGTGTGATGGTGTAGGGCACATGTGTCAAACTCAAGGCCCGCGGGCCGGATCATTTTACATTATCGTTATTAATGGCCCGTTGATGTGAAGCGCTGATTAAAACAATACTGCACAGAACTACAGATCCCAAAATGCACCGCTTCAGTGGACTAGTCTAGCTTCATCCGCGGAGTGGACTCCAATTTGCGCGTGACAGAAGAAGTAATGGACATTAAATCGATGCGCGGGACAACGACTGGAAAAGACATTTTTGAAAACGTTTGTGAAAGTGTAACAGACATGAAACTGTCCTGGGACAAACTTATTAGACTGACAACAGATGGAGCAGCAGCTATGAGCAGTAAATAAAGTGGACTAGTGGGAAGGATGCGAGTAAAGATGCAGGAGGAGAACTGTCCTGGTGAGTTAACAGCACATAACTGCATCACCAGGAAGCTCTATGTGGCAAAGTCCTGAAGATGGACCA
This sequence comes from Hirundichthys speculiger, assembly GCA_018398805.1. NCBI lineage: Eukaryota > Metazoa > Chordata > Actinopteri > Beloniformes > Exocoetidae > Hirundichthys > Hirundichthys speculiger. The sequence continues at coordinate 382,844 of JAGFBZ010000860.1, read as the reverse complement.
TGATGAGACCTGGAACACAAACCGTAAACTTTATCTGAGCTAAAGCGGTAAATCACCGGCAGTTTGGTTCCTTTATGCAGCAGATAGATTCAGAGTTTCCGACATTCCTCATCATACAGAGGTGCGTTGGCTCAGTTGGGGGGAAGTTCTCAACAGAGTTTTTGAGCTCAGAAATGAAATCAGTCAGTTCATGGACAGTAAAGGAAAAGACTCCACCATTTGGAGGGATGAGAAGTTCCTGGCTGACATAACAGCTCATCTTAACGCCTTAAATGTGCATTGATCACTACATGATCACTGACATGTGTGACACAGTGAAGCTTCTTTAATGGCAGAAACAATTTGATCAGATGACAATAAGAGCAAAGAAAACTGAATGATTTGAATTTTTATTGCTTAAAAGCACACATTTTATATATATTTGCAGATTTTCTAGCAAGTTCATATTTCTAACTTTATAATTTTGACAGGAGATATTTTTAAGGAGAGCAAAATCTTTTGGGATATTTAAAAGTTTATTTTTTATATACACTGACATAGGAGCAAAAGAACTTTAATGTTATTTTAATGTTAAGTTGCTCATATTTCTAACTTGTATCATTAAAATTAAATATAAGTTATTTAGGGTTTAAGTTTATTACAGAATGATATTTCTGTCTGTTTTTATTCATATTTATGTTACAAAAACATTGAGTTTTAGTGTGTTTCAATAAATGTTTATCCTGTTCGGCTCGTGACCTGAAGCATGTTTTTAATTTTAACCCCCCTGGTATAGGGAATATTCTCCTGGGTACTTTGCAGCCCTTAATACCAACTGAGCACTGCCTGAGCACTGTTGCTGACCACGTCCATCCCTTTATGACCACAGTGGACCATCTCCTGATGATCCACCTCCTGATGGATACTTCCAGCAGGATAACGCGCCGTGTCACAAAGGTCCAATCATCTCCAGCTGGTTTCTTGAAGGTGTCAGGCCTCCACAGTCACCAGACCTCAGCTCAACAGAGCACATTTGGGATGCGGTTGAATGGCAAATCTGCAGCAACTGCATGATGCTACGTCAATATGGACCAAAATCTCAACACAAGGAAACCAAAAAAAAGGATTAGATTTACATTCTTTGACTTCAGTTTTACAGAAAATTTAGTTTGGGGCTTTTTTTTTGTTAAACATTCTTTCAGGAAACAATGAGCACTGAGGCCTGACTGCTTTAGGCACAATAACTCAAACAGGCAGAGCTCCCTTCCTCCATTTATGGACAAGAACAATAAAGTCATCGTAAACCGGAATCGCTCCCTAATGAAGGGAAACTTTCTGAGAACATTTCTGGCAAACGACCACGTCAGAATAGAGAGACCAGCCGTTTCCTGTTAGTCCTCAGAGTCGTGCAGGTAGCAGTTTCTAGATCCTGTTAATGCCCCGTCTGTCCATCCAACCTGAGGACGGTAGTTCTGTCTGTCACCTCTGCAATGGAGCAACATCATCTTTTAGTTGGTAAAGGTTTGATTCCAGGGAGACCTTACTATCACCATCATCACAAACACAGCACAAGTGATCCAGAAAAGGGTCGTACACAAACAACTACGTTTTTCTTTGTTTTAAGATCAGCTGATAAGTTTGACTTGTTGCTGCAGACGCAGAAAAAAGTCAGTAGAAAGCTTGTTCCTAAAAAGCAGTTTGATTACAGCTCTTAAATGGTGTGCTTATAATTCAGAGTTTACACCTAATAAATCTGATTCTAGATTCAAGGACTGGATAGCTCAGGGTGTAACAGCCTGCAGTGTAATGAAAGATGAAAAATTGCTTGTTTTGAAATGCTTAAAGGGATACATTCATTTTGAAAAACAAGACTTCTATCGATATTTCCAGTTACGGCATTTTGTTGATATGAAGATGAAAAATGTAACAAAGACAAACACGTTTGTTGAAACTGTTTATAAAAGCCTATAATTCAGAAACTATTGATAGAATTGTTTCATGCATGTATAAAGGTCTGTTGGATTTGAAATCACACTCAACTTCATATATTAAAACAAAATGGGAGAAGGAAGGAGGGATAAGTATATCCGAGGAAGAATGGACGGCAACATGGACGTGTACCAGCTCGCAAAAGTGGAGGGAGTTTGGCTGGAAGAGCCTAGTTAGATACTTTATAACGCCCTCCCAGAAGTCTCACTATGATAATGACCCCTTTCTGCTGGAGGAGCTGCAGAAATCAAAGTGCAAACCACTACCATGTTTTTTGGGACTGCTCTGTCATGAGGGACTACTGGAGAGAAATACACAATGCCCTACAGGACATCTTTAAATGTGAAATACCCTTTGAGAGTAAGACTATGTTTTTTGGACACATACCTTCATGAATGGCCAAACAGAGATAAATACTTAATAAATATCCTGCTGGTGGCCTGCAAAAAGAGTATTACCAGGAAATGGTTCTCACAGGAGAGCCCAACCTTAAAGATATGGATGGACATTTATAAAATGGAGAAGATAACAGCTTATGTTAACCACAAATTGGAGAAATGTACTTTGTACTGGGAGATCTGGGTCAAATATGTGACGCCCCAGAGGCCTGATTTTATTTTTACAACTCAGTGACTGTAATGAATGAGAAAGATCACTCCCTACTGGTTTATAGTTCTGTACTAATTTAGCCGTTGTTGTAGCTAATTGTTTTTTTTATTGTTTGTAAAATTTTATTTTGGAATTTAGGGCAGACAGCAGATGTATGCCCACATGATGTGCAGGTTGTGAATGTGTGTTTCTGAATGTCTATAATAAATGAATTACAAATAAAAATAAAAAGCAGTTTGCATTTCTGAGTCTGCTGGGGCCATGAAGACGCCTCCGTGTCCAAGCGTGTCCAAGCGTGTCCAACCCACCTTGCCATCCAGCCTTGCAGACACAGGTCCTGCCCTGGCAGCTGCCTCTCTCAGGGAAGCCACAGTTGGCCAGGCAGGAGGGGACGTCACAGGCCTCCCCCTTCCAGTTGGGTTCACACTCGCAGCGAACGGAGCCGGTGGAGTTCCCCACGCGACACTCGCCTCGCCCGGAGCAGTTGTTGGGACACGCGTTCACCCTTTAGGTAAGACGACAGAAAGGAAATGAAATAGCATCCCCAGGTTTAACGTAGCAGAGCTGTGAGGTAGGAAGCAAAACCAGCGGTGCAGTTTGAGACTCTACTTTCTGAAATCTAGTAAACACATTCTCATGGAGGCATAACGCATTTCTTCTGTGCATTTCACATTTAAACAAATGAAGCAGAGATGTTGTTGAAGCAACAAAGAAACACTTTTAACATCCACCACATGGACGACCTCAGGCTCAAAGTATCAATGTTGGTCTGGATATTAGTATCGGCCTCTAAAAGAGCTGAAAAGCAAACTGGAACAAGAACCACGACCTTCAGGTTGGAAAAACTCTACAATAAATCCAGTTAAGCATCACATTACCTCCAGGTAGCTTTAAGCAGTTTGCATGAAAGACTGGAAAATAATAGAGATTATTCTGAGGGGGGTTCCACTGAAGGAGAGCTGGACGCCACAATGAGGCCTCACCAGGCTTTCATGCTCTGATGGTTTAATGCTGCAGGTGATTGAAAGACTTCTTTTCCATTGGTTTTGCCGTTACTGGACTTTGACTCATCTGCTTACATCTTACCCAAATAACGAATTCAAAAGTAGTGTAAAATGCACTTTTATTTAAATGTTCTGCTGCCATATGAACTAAAGTGCCATAACATTTGTTGTTCAAACATCAGCACTTGTCAGTAACACATATTTAGTCTAAATCTCATTTTAAAAAATGTGAAATAAAATAAAGCTTATTGCCACTGCCAGGGCATTAATGTCATCCTGTTTTTATAAAAAAAAATTTTAAAAAAGTCTACAAACAAAATCCTGAGCCACAATCAGAACATTAAAACAGGTCATTTCTGAGGTAACAGCAGAAACTTTTAACGGGGAGTTCAACTTGTCAGTTGTTACAAATAACCTTGTTTCTGTTGAATCCTCTGTCTGGGAGAACTTTAAAATGAAAATGTCTATGTCCAAGTTCAATAACTTTATTAATCCGTGTATCATTCATTCTTTCCATTTTCAATTGTCAATGAAAAATTTGAAAAAAAATTAATAATAACGTTTTATTACGTTTAATCTAACACAAGAAAACAAAAAAAATGCTTTTCTGCTCTTCCGGTTCCACAGCATCCAGTAACAGACTTTTCAAAATAAAAGCACGTGAGCAACATGCATTAACACGCGATAAAATAAATGTCAGCGTTAATAAATTAATGAGTTAACACGATAATAATGGGTTAACTTGCCCAGCCCTACTTATGTGTTTTCTAGATTATGAAAACTATTATTTCATACGAGTGTGAAATCTTTGTCTAGGAGGCAAGCATTTTATTCAATTTTTCCGTTCACGCCGATTCATGAGCAAGACCAGTGTAAAGGCAACATTTCTTTCTTCTTATTTTTTTTTCCCCCTCACGCCTCTTTTATTGTAAAGTTGTCCCTATTCCTGTTTTACCTGGCGGTGAGAACAAAAATACAAGCCAAACCAATGAGTCAGTGCACAAGAAAAGATGCAACATTAACCTCATTGACCACAGATCAGTTCTCTCTCCAGTGTGGGAGACCTCTTGATTATCTTGTAAGATTTGGGGACGGAGAAAGAAAGCAGCGTCTGCTGAGCGTCTCTCACCTGTAGTAGATGTTGAAGCCCGTCAGGTTGTAGGCTGCATCACTGAAGAAGTGCAACAGGGCGAAGCCGGACTGAGACACCACCTCGGGAACCGTCTCGTTGCCGTATTGCTCAGGAACAATTCAGACCGCTGCCGTTACAACAGCAGAGGGACACGTCAGCTCTTTTCATTGCCTTTAGATGCACGTGTTACACCGAACCAGTGTAAAATATACAAAAACAACACAGAAACCGTAAAAAAAAAAAACAAGTATTAAGGAAATGACTGTCAGTGTCTTTCATGAACCAACTGCTTCAACGATCAAATGATGGAGAGACAAAGAAACAGAAAACGATGAAGAATGTGTAAGTAACATCATTCTTTAAAAGATTTCCTCAATGAGCAGCTCACAGGTGAGAGCAGCTCATCTTTTAAGAACTTCAGGGGACCGTCACTGCACGAGAAACCACGCCACCATCAAGGTGGCGTCTTTTCACTGGAGGTCTTTGCTTATTTCAGCAGGACAACGCCAGAAGCTCGTTTTGACGAGACTAACAGCTCAGCCGCATAAAGACAAAGTGTGCGTGCGCGCGCCCGGCATCCAGATCAATTACATATGATGTCACATGACCAGGACAAAAACCAACTTCTGAGTGTGTTGATTCATTTACATTTTTTAAATGCACTGAAAATCATTTCTTTTCTATCTTTACCTGGTAAATAGGTAAACAAAAGGAACCAGAACGACCACGTAAACCAGTGGGGTTTTTTTTATCTTTGGGAGATAAACAGAGGACTGGGATGCGGTGAATTTTTACCTGAAAGCGGCGAGAAGAGGAGCATAGATGGAGTCGCCATCGTACACGTACAGGTGGTCCCAGCTGCACTCAGTGGCAAAGTGGTTGAACCGTAACCGGAGAATAGTGTTGGGCCTGTCGGACACAAAACCACAGTCAGAAAATCTGTCCAGAGCAGAACGACATCTCACATGCGTTACAGAATAGGGCTGGGCAAGTTATTATCGCGTTAATTTGGTAATTTATTAACGCCGACATTTATTTTATCGCGCGTTAACGCATGTTGCTCACATGCTTTTGTTTTGAAAAGTCTGTTTCTGGCTGCTGCGGAACCAGAAGAGAATTCGCGGAAAAACATGCAGAAAAGCATGACATGGAGAACGGTAAAAATCCGTGAACTTTACAGTTCAGGTAGCAACTCAGGTAGCAATATTAACAAAATTTGTTTGAAAAGAAAAACTCTGGACTGCAAAAAAAAACTTTCGCGTCATTCCTCCATGTTCCATCAGATCTGCTCCATGTGTTCACTGTCCTGCTGTTCTCTAGCTGGTTACTGCAGTGCGGCTCCATCTAGTGGCACAGATGTGTAATGACAACAGAAAGTCCAGTCCTCGATTATAAAACAAATTCAGTCCTGCGGCCCGTTATTTAATTTCGTATTTTTGATCCAAGTCTAAAACTGAAATATTAAAAGAAAAACAGACATATTTTTGTTTTTTTGTGTTAGATTAAAAAACAAAAAACGTAACAAAATGTCGGTAACAAAATCTCGGTAACAAAATGTCACTTTTTAATTTCTTTTATTTTTGATTGACAATTGAAAATGAAAAGAATGAATGATACACAGATTGGTAAAGTTACTGAACTTTAACATGGACATTTTCATTTTAAAGTTCTCCCAGACGGAGGATTCAACAGAAACAGGGTTATTTGTAACAACTGACAAGTTGAACTCCACATTAAAAGTTTCTGCTGTTACCTCAGAAATTACCTGTTTTAATGTTCTGATTGTGCAGAGACACAATCATTTTGTTGGATTTTGTTGGTAGACTTTTTATTTTATTTTATATAAAAACAGGATGACATTAATGCCCTGGCAGTGGCAATAAGCTTTATTTTTATTTCACATTTTTTAAGACGAGATTTACACTAAATATGTGTTACTGACAAGTGCTGATGTTTAAAGTGTTTGAACAACAAATGTTATGGCACTTTAGTTCATATGGCAGCAGAACATTTAAATAAAAGTGTATTTTACACTACTTTTGAATTCATTATTTGATTTTGCGTATACAATGCGATTAATCGTGATTAAAAATTTTAATCGTTGCCCAGCCCTAGCTACAGACAGTCTATGAAGAACGGCTGCACCGATCAGACACATCTGTCCGTTAGTCCCCGTTTATACCAGCTGTAACTTTAAAAGGCCACTTCAGAACCTTTGGTCACTTTGTTACATAACTTTAGCTTCTAAAATCCACAAACGGCAGCACTAAAGTTTTAAAAGTGACTGATTCACCAGCTGATTTTCACTCCATGAGAAGAACAGACGTGACTTTAAAAAACATTCACCACACATTTTCATGTTTGTGGTGCTGAAAGCTGCAGAACGTGGCTTTTTATTTGCATTATTTACAACAATAAGACGAAATAAAAGTCACAACTTTAGCTTAATATTCTTTTACAGTCCGTTTTGCGTCGTTCCTGACCGTAAACCTAAATATAAAACGTCATTTCATCATCGGAGTGACACGGTGAAACGAATAATGAAGCAACTGTCCACGTCTGGCTATTTTTGTCGTGGCGGCAGACAGCAAGGCAACGAGCACGTCGGTTCGATCTTCTGGTCGAAGATGTTCGTGGGAATCTTAACTTTGTTGCAGCCCTAAATCTGGTAATCGCTGCAAAATGAAATCATTGAAAAAAGAGGAGAGAAAAAAAAAACACAGAGGCCTTTTTATTACAACTACGGCAAGTACAAATTGTACACGGAAACGTTATGAATAGTCACATTTTTCTCTCTCTTTTTTTTTTTTTTTTTTAAAAAGGTCAAGTGGTGGCGTTTCCTCCTGTTAGCTACATAAATAAATCAAGGATTGGAACAGGACTCATGACCAGGAGAAGATCATCACGTACGTCAGAAGCCACCAGTGAGAAAGGAAGATTTTATCGCAGCTCTGGTTTATTAGTCAACCCAACGACGCCCACGCCACCATGCCGCGCCATAATCAAACGCCCCGTCTCAGGACAGGAAGCTCAGAAAGCCTCTTCAGCCGGCGTGACCTCCGGCTCCCTCCACCACGGCGGCGCCTCCTGAATGAACCGGAGCGTTGGCCGCGGGCCTGAAATGTGAATGTAATCAACAACTTTATGGTTTGGATGAACTCGCGGCCAAAAGAACTTTCCCACCAGTTACCATCCATCAGGAGCTGATACGATAAATTACTAAAGCTTGGGGAATTACAGTGACGTGAGCCCAGCGCCATTCTCCTAACTGATTAGATAAAGTCATTAATGGGGTTTCATGGGGTTCTCTTATCAGTCTTGGTTCTCCAGATTAGAGAGAGTTGGTCTGGGATTAGCGGTGAGTATTGGCAAGGACCTCGCAATACGATATGTATCACAATACTTGGGTCACGGTACGATGTTATCACGATGTCACAATATATTGCGATATTCTACCCAGTTAATATCAAAATTAAAAGTAGAGATGAAAAATCAAGTTGCTGTATATGTTCATCAGATGATATTGATCATTCAGAGGACAAATTGAGTCAAAACTATTTGCTTCAAAACAACCCATTTATTGTTTATTATTAGAGTTTTTGAAAAAAAAATCGAAAAAAATCGATATTATATTGGGCGGCCTAAAATCGCGATATATTGCCAAATTGATTTTTTTTCACACCCCTACCTGGGATTAATTAGACTGTGACACATTCTTTTCAACAGTTGGAACCAAAGATATTATGTTTTGTCTCATCAGCTTCTTTTCGTTTGTTTCCTTGATCCATTACTGTTGGAGTCTCGACCATCACCACCAGTTCCCACGTGTCCCGACTGTTTACCCATCATTGATTACGTGTCTTCTCCCATCTTCCCCTTATTACTTCAAACATACTTGCAGAGACAGTTGTCCAGATGGGACACCGCAGATTAACGCAGTCTTTAAATCTGACATCCTGGCACAGCATCCGCTCGACTCAAAATCAAACTGACCATTGAGTTTTAAGACCTTATAAAACGACTACTAAGAAAATGTATTCTAGTTCAACTGGATTTGCATTTTGCAATACTGTTTTATACTGTTCTATTTAGAAATAAACAGACATTATTAACATTGTTTTACAACAATGATATGTATATTACTGTCAGGTGTAAATTTTATTAATATGATAGAATAGAAACTATGGGTATCGATATCAGTACTCTGTATCGGCCGATACCCACAGCTCAAGAATCGGAATCAGGAGGGAAAAAAAGGTATCCAAACACCTCTACATTTTACAGTAACTTCAGCCCGGCGTCAGAATACTAGTAATAATAATACTAATAATAAAAAAAGAAAATGCTGCATCTCTGATTCTACAGTCTTCAGTTAGCACATTAAATGTTAATGTTCAGTTAGAAAAAAGACTAAAAACATGGTTTCCTTAAAAGAGCTGTTCAGAGTAAGACTGTTGTCTTTAAAAAAGAATATGAAAGCACATCTTTAGGTTTTGAAGTTGAATTTGAACAAAACAATGCTTTGTATTTTTTATCTTTAGATTGACATACAGTGGTACTTCTACTTACGAACGTCTCTACATACGAAATTTTCAGGTTACGAAACGCATCATCGGGAAAATATTGCTTCTTGTTACGAAAGAAATTTCAGGATACGAAAGGCAAAAATACAGTAGCTACTCGCAGCTCCCAGAGTTTACCGAACGTAAACATACTTGTAGCTGCCCTGTATCTCGGTTTGAAAGCGGTGCGTCCGAGCTGCTCCGCCATTGGCTATCACTTAGCATCTTCCTGGCATCCCATTGGCTAGGAGGGCCCGTTCTCTGTATGAGCGCAACCCAACAACCCAGGTAAACGAACAATTTTTACCTCCACCAAGGAGGTTATGTCTTTGCCGATGTTTATCTGTCTGTCTCTCTGTCTGTGTTCAAGATAACTCAAAAAGTTATGGATGGATTTTGATGAGTTGTCAGAAATGTGAAAAGGAAGAACTGATTTCATTTTGGGTGTGATCCAGAAGAAATCCTGGATTCTGGATCACTTTCAAATTTTCAATAATTGTTGCGCTTGGTGGAGGTCTGCGTCCTCCGAGTGCTTTTCTAGTTCTGACATGTATTTTCTACAGGCTTTTATGTCATTTCATGTATTATTTATAATTTATATAAAAAATTATGTTTGAATTTTTGGGAGGCTTGGAACGGATTAGAGCATTTACATGGAAAACGCGTCTCTACTTACAAAATTTTCAGGTTACGAAACTATTTCCAGAACCAATTAATTTCATAAGTAGATGTACCACTGTACAGCCTTTGATGTCAACAGCTGATTATGATCATAAACAAAACCAGCATCCACAAAAACCTGAACCTTCAAGGTTTATCCAGTTTATCTCATTACATTGGTGCACACACGGCCGTGTCGCACCAATGTAATCAGAGGAAGTTCTTCAACTCTTAAACCGGTTCATGTCCAAAACTGAGCGGTCATTCATCGTACTTACTGTCCCTCGATGAGCCACGTGCACTTGGTCTTGTACTTGTAGTTTCCTGGACCATCAGTCAAAAAACCAGAGGAACCCGTCAGCCTAAAAAAAAAAAAAAGGGTCAAAAATTAGATGTCAGCTGAACATTTGATCAACAGTGATGGACAGTTTTCACCTAATGTTTTTAATCAGGCACACTGAGATCTTTTACAGAAGAAAGTCCTGTTCTTTCTTTGTTCTTTATTCTTTTCTTTTTTTAACTAAGTGGTGGGTTTCTGTCATCTCGCAGGCCGACAAATATTTAGAGAACAAATACGATTAATGAGCAGCTGTTTCAGTTTGTTTCATTTCTTTGTCCTCATGCGTCACTGAGCAGGTTTTTGCTGCAAACATGCTCAATGATTACAACTGGGAAATTTATTTAAATGAAAAGAGTGCACATCTGTGTCATTTTAAAATAAATTAACAGATGAACTATTTACAGTCATTTATTGAATATTTCTAACAATTAAAAAGAACTGACGTGAACAAGATTATACTGATTGTACGTTTTTAATGATGGTTTTGATTCATCTTTAATAATTGTTCTGGTCCAGTTCAGCCACGGTTCCCTGATCAGATCTGGGCCTTTAAAGTCACCACAATTCACTTTAACACAATTACGCAGTCAGTGCATGGCAGCATGTCAGGAAAGCAGATAAATGTGGCAGCAGTTCATAACACAAACACAGAAGAAGAGAAAGTCTGCAGGAAAATAGTAACTAGGGCTGGGCAAGTTAACGCCTGTCGGACACAAAACCACAGTCAGAAAATCTGTCCAGAGCAGAATGACATCTCACATGCGTTACAGATAGGGCTGGGCAAGTTATTATCGCGTTAACTCAGTAATTTATAATCGCCAACATTTATTTTACCGCGCATTAACGCATGTTGCTCACATGCTTTTATTTTGAAAAGTCTGTTACTGGCTGCTGCGGAACCAGAAAATAATTGGCAGGTAAACATGTGGAAAAGCTAAAACAGACATGTAGAACGGTAAAAATCTGTGTATTTACAGTTCAGGTAGCAACTCAGGTAGCAATATTAACAACTCTGTCTGAAAAAAAAAAACATTCTGGACTGCTACAAAACTTAAGCGTCATTCCTCCATGTTACATCAGATCTGCTCCATGTGTTCACTGTCCTGCTGTTCTCTAGCTCAGTCATTCCCAAACTTCACAATACCAAGGCCCAAATTGAAATCTGAAAAATCTCTGCGGCCCATGAAAACCTTTAAACACCATTTTGATCAACATTCAAGACTAAAAGTTACATTCCAATATTAATATTAGGGGTCAATAAATAAGGTGTCCTATGAAGTTAAGATGAAAGATGTTTTATTTCTAAATATTTTTCAAGTCATGTAATAAATGTTTTTCAGTAATTGAAAACATATTTTTAAAAATCAAGGAGTTAAAACTAGGGCTGGGCAAGTTAACGCGTTATTATTGCGTTAACGCATTCATTTATTAACGGCCAACAGTTATTTTATCGCGTGTTAACAAGCTCATATGCTTTTGTTTTGAAAGGTCGGTTACTGGCCGGAACCGGAAAACAATTGGCAGGTAAACATGCGAAAAAACCTAGAACAGACATGAAAAACCATAAAAATCTGTATACTTTACAGTTCAGGTAGCAACTCAGGTAGCAATATTAACAATTCTGTCTGAAAAAGAAAATTCTGGACTGCAACAAAACTTTCATGTCATTCCTCCATGTTCCATCAGATCTGCTTCATGTGTTCACTGTCCTGCTGTTCTCTAGCTGGTTACTGCAGTGCGGCTCCATCTAGTGGCACAGATGTGTAATGACAAACAGAAAGTCCAGTTGTTGATTATAAAACAAATTCAGTCCTGTGGACCATTTTTTTCATTTCGTATTTTTGATCCAAGTCTAAAATTGAAATATTAAAAAAAAACCAGGCATTTTTTCTTATAAAATTAAAAAAACGAAAAACATATTTAAATGTCGAATTGGTAAAGTTACATGATGGACATGTAACATGGACATTTTCATTTTAAAATTCTCCCAGAAGGAGGATTCAACAGAAACAAGGTTATTTGTAACAACTGACAAGTTGAACTCCCCGTTAAAAGTTTCTGCTGTTACCTCAGAAATTACCTGTTTTAATGTTGTGACTGTAGCTCAGGAATTTGTTGGTAGACTTTTTTTATTTTTCATAAAAAACAGGATGACATTAATACCCTGACAGTGCCAATAAGCTTTATTTTATTTGACATTTTTAAGTCGAGATTTACACTAAATATGCATTACTTGCAAGTGCTGATGTTTGAACAACAAATGTTATGGCACTTCAGTTCATATGGCAGCAGAACATTTAAATAAAAGTGATCTTTACACTACTTGTGAATTCATTATTTGATTTTCTGTATAAAATGCGATTAATTGTGATTAATCAGGGAAATCGTGCGATTAATCGTGATTAAAACATTTTAATCGTTGCCCAGCCCTAATAGTAACATAATGCAGAATTTGAAAAAAAAAAAAAAAAAAGCACAAAAAGTAGCATTATTTTACAAGATGAAGTGAGCAGAGCAGTGAGAGTGAGGCTAAATGCCATCGTCTGCAGCTCAGTCGTTGATCTGAGCAACCTGGAAAGTCAACCTCACAGCCAGTATGATGCAAACACTAAACTGAACGCAGCATCCCGCCCGTTACCGCCCAATCAATCCTGTCCTGATGACACAGCAGCAGCTCCATTACACCAGGGACGCCTGGACGCAGCCAGGAACCGGATCGTTACCGACGCAGGTCTCGAGGTGCAGCGACTCTGCGGATGCAACGAGTCCTCCTGCATGCGTCTCAGCATTCGTCTCAGCGGAAGGACCCGAGCAGCTGGAGACGGTTACAGACGCCTTCAGAAATATGATGTCAATGAATGTTCACAGTCACAACATTCTCACTAAAATGACTTGTCTCCTAATGTGACTGCGTTTTTTTGTTTTTTTTTTTCAACTGTGTGGGTAATCTTTTCCCCCCTACTTCAAAAACAGGATGTTACTCTTTCACGTGCAGCTAATGTGGAGTATTTTTAGGATCTTTGGGTGAGATCTCTGTAGAATACTGCGTAGCGAGGTTTTATTCGTGTGTAGGAAACAAGCGTGCTGCAGCCCTGTGTTTATGAGCGCTTCCTTCCCATCGCTGATGGGACGGGCCAGCAGTCCGAGGCAGCTGAACGTCCAAGGCCAAGGGTGTTGTTCCCAACCTCGCAGGCCAAACACATGACGCTGCGCTGCAACGGTCCACATGTGTGCAGCGCGTGGGTGGAGCAGATATCTTAAAATCAGTTTATCACGTCTCCTCCCGGTGTTTGGCACCGACAGCACGAGGTTTTTTGCTGAACACTGCATCTTCACGTATTACTTTTTATTGCTCCGAGAATCTAAAACTATTTTGAAGCGTCAGGACTCGGCGGTTACTTGACAAGTAAGTGGAATCACAGCTCGTCCCCGTTGATACAGCAGAGGGCCTCCAGAGACTCGGCAGCAGATAAACAGAGCTGCTTTGGAGACCGATGAGCTCCAGACACTCCTGAACGCAGCGCATCCCCAGGACTAAACATCTACTGTTACCGACGCTCGACAGATGGCGCAGAACTGGCGGAAAACACATCTTTTCATGAGGAGTGATCTAGTCAAAACACGGGTTCATCAAGTTCAACCATGAAGAGCGTTTTTGTTTTTTTTCAATATATATTTTTAGGAGCGCACGATAATTATCGTGCCGATAACAGGAAATCATGGCGTCATCCCAATAAGTCCGATATCATGACGAATAGCCCCGATAACATATATATATATTTGTCAACATGGCAGTGCCTCGCTCCCTCTGAGCCTTGAATAACCGGCAATGAATGTTATGTTCAAGTGACGTCGGCATAATCAAAAAAACGATTTCTCAGTAAGGAAAATCAAGAATACCCCCTCATGCCAGAAAACAACTTGTTAACTCGGTTATCATTTTGGTAGTTGCTGACTTCTAATTGATATTCGCAGTATTTTCCCACATGTTACACATAAAAAATAGATAAGGCTGAAAGAAAGACGAGCAAAGGAGGGAACGGAGGAATTTACGTTACACCTTGAATGCAGCATTGTGGCACAGTGTGCTGATTAAAAAAAAACAAAAACGTGGCAGCGATTGTATGGAACAGGGGTGTCCAGACTCGGTCCTGGAGGACCGCTGTCCTGCAAGATGTTTCCCTGCTTCAGCGCACCTGATTCAAATGAACGGGTCGTTAACAGACTTGTGCAGACCTGAATGAAAAGCTGGTGGCAATCTGTTCAACTGAATCAGGTGTGTTGTGCCTCAGAAACATCTAAAACATGTAGGACATCAGCCCTCCAAGACCGAGTTTGGACACCCTGGTATAGAACTTCATTAAAGTTTCAGAAGAAGAAGATAGATCAGCCACCTGAAACATAACCATCGCTTCCATGGAGTTTTGAAATCGCGCTAACGTGAGCTAACATGAGCTAACGTGAGCTAACGTGAGCAAGCCAGCAGCAAGTCTCCCATCATCTCTCTCATCTAAAGATTCCGTGAGATAAAAAAACAAAACAAAACTACTGAACCTCATTTACTTTAATTAAAAGCATTCATTTGAATGGAACCACAAGCCAAAATCCTTTAAACATAATTTTCTGTTACTATAGAGTGCACTTTTTCAGTTTATTTACACAGACAAGTCTAACTTGTGTCAGTACATTATGACCTGTGCATTATTTTTTATTGTCATTTAGGGATGCATTTTTTCAGTTAGAAATTCTGATGCATGTATTTCCATCAGTTCAAGGAGCCTTTATTTTTTATATCAGTCAGTAATGAACCTTATTTAAGTTGATGTGAGATATCAAATAGGTTTGTTTCCAATAGTTTTTCATTGGAAAAAATAAATATGTGTTCATTTAAAGAGTCAAAATCCTTATTGGTTTTGTTCATAGTATTGATGTAATGATCTTAGGTATATGTGTGTGTTATCCGTTATCAGTATCGGCCTTTAGGAGCTGAAAGTTATCGGTTATCGGTATCGGTTTTTAAAAACAGTAGTCGTTCATCCCTATATATTTTAGTTAACTGGGACACAGAGAGAAAGGAGCAGACATTTATTTCCAGAAATAAAAAAGTCTGCCAAACAGTTTTATAAATGCAATCATAGTTAATCGCCCTTCGCTTAAGGGCGCTGGCAGGAATCTTCAAGACAGATGTCTC
This sequence comes from Hirundichthys speculiger, assembly GCA_018398805.1. Taxonomy (NCBI): domain Eukaryota; kingdom Metazoa; phylum Chordata; class Actinopteri; order Beloniformes; family Exocoetidae; genus Hirundichthys; species Hirundichthys speculiger. The sequence goes on along the minus strand of JAGFBZ010000860.1, from coordinate 367,378 downwards.
AAAACCACGGTCAATAACACTATTTTCTGCGCTGAACTGAAACTTTGAGGCCAAGCATTAACCTCAGGACAGAAGTCGACATTTCTGAAAAACATAAATAGATATGCAGCACAAACAGCAACAACTAACCCCTGAAGATCACATCTAAATAAAGTTGAGAGGATCCTGGTGAACAAGATCTCATTTCTTCATTCAGACATGTCAACGCTGAGAGGAATTCGGCTTTTGGCGTATTTGGTCTCGCCAGGAATGTTTAGAGTCAGTAAGAGAACAACAGACTGCGTCCTGTAAAAGATTAGACAGAAAACTAACAAATGCACACAGAAACATGGGATACGGTACGTCAGCTCGTCAGCACGGTGTCACATCAAACCGTCGTCACACATCCTGACCGTTTACAGCCGGTGTGAGGGTGTAAAACTGCTGCTAAGACAAATATGACAAACCATATGACAAAGCAGTAAATGTCTAATATGTCGTGGACGGAATAAGGAGCCAGCGCATGTCTGCACTTCCTGATAGTAACACGACATCGCTGCGAGCAAAGCCTTGCATCCAGGCCGCCGCTCCAACAACGGGCCGCTCTGATGCAGGACGCCTGGAGCAGAGCCAAGTGATCTACAGATCACAGAGCGGTGCGAGCATGAGAGCAGAGCCAACACCATCCCCCGTTCAAAGGCGACAACGGTCCTGTTCAGAGGCCCGGACTGAGCACGCTCAGACGAGAAGGACAAACCCTTTTCCACCCAGACTGATGGGGAAGATGAGGAGAAGATGCCACACACATTCACACACATTTCCACTTTCTACAGCTGGAGCCATGTTTGATCAATTCATGAGATATCACATATCCCAACAAATAAATTAACTGACACTGAAATAATTAATGCCGGTTTTTTTTTTTTTTTTTGATGCATTACAACGAAGGAGGAAGAGTTACACCTTGAACAATTGTGTCTGAGTAACTGAGACTGAAACTAGAAGGGCTGGAAAACAGGCTCCTCTTCAGCTTCAGTAGCTGCAGATGAGCCAAGAGAGAGCTGCTACTTCATCTACAAGCTGCTGAGGCCGGTCTCCCCTCGGCTAGCCAGTCTCCCTTCGGCTAGCCGGTCTCCCCTCGGCTAGCCGGTCTCCCCTCTGCTCGCCTGTCTCCCCTCGGCTGGCCGGTCTCCTCCCCTCGGCTCGCCGGTCTCCCCTCGGCTAGCCGGTCTCCTCCCCTCGGCTAGCCGGTCTCCCCTCGGCTAGCCAGTCTCCCCTCGGCTAGCCAGTCTCCCCTCGGCTGGCCGGTCTCCTCCCCTCGGCTAGCCGGTCTCCCCTCAGCTAGCCGGTCTCCCCTCAGCTAGCCTGTCCCATCGGCTAGCCGGTCTCCCCTCTGCTCGCCTGTCTCCCCTCGGCTAGCCGGTCTCCCCTCAGCTAGCCGGTCTCCCCTCAGCTAGCCTGTCCCATCGGCTAGCCGGTCTCCCCTCTGCTCGCCTGTCTCCCCTCGGCTGGCCGGTCTCCTCCCCTCGGCTCGCCTGTCTCCCCTCGGCTAGCCGGTCTCCTCCCCTCGGCTCGCCGGTCTCCCCTCGGCTAGCCGGTCTCCCCTCGGCTAGCCGGTCTCCTCCCCTCGGCTAGCCGGTCTCCTCCCCTCAGCTAGCCGGTCTCCCCTCGGCTAGCCGGTCTCCTCCCCTCTGCTCGCCCGTCTCCCCTCGGCTCGGGGGTCGCCTAACTCCGTTACGAAACAGCAGGAACCCTGTAACTGTGCAAAGCCCTTTTCACACAGCAGCTGCACCCCATCTCCTTTGGGCACGAAGAGGACGTTCACGTTCAGCTGTGGCTGACTGACCTCTGGAGGTGGCACAGGGGCCACGTCAATGTGCGTTTACACCCATCACAGCACGCCACCTTTACAGAATTACCATCTACCTCAAACCAGCACCGCTGCTGAGAGCAAAGTGTCCCGCCACGCTGGCTCTTCCCAACACAAAGCCGTGTACTGGGCTTCGTGGCTGCCTCTGTTGTCGGCTCAGAGGGGTCTCGTTTTCAGTTGGGACGAGCTCCCAGTGTCTCTGTCATCGGGTGTAACCGGTGCGCATTTTCTTGTGACAAAAATCAGTCACGTTTGACATCACTGTGAACTTTCAAGGTCACCAGCTTGAAGCAGGTGTGGTGGAGCGGAGAAACATGCAGGGCGGTGGTTCTGGAGGGAAGAGCACCGCTGCTTTAACGTCTCAGCTCCAACCACGAAGCTCAGGAGGACGGCGAGATACCAACATTCAGAGCATGAACGCGTGGCACTCATAAACACAACAGATTCAAATCTACTGCAATAGTTAGGGCTGTAGCGATACACTAATCTCACAATACGATACACAATATTCGGCTCACGATAAGATATATATCGATATTCATTTTACATTTACATCATTTTCCGAAAGATTTTAAAGGGACAAAGTGAATTTGGTGACATCTTGTGAGTGTTCCAATGACTTTGAATTAATTGAACTGAAAGATTTAATTACACATTATATAGCTGACTGGCAGCTTGCAAATGCTGGACAAAATTAATAAAAGATTTGTTGAAAAAATAGTTTCAGTTATTTAAACAGTGCAAATTGTTGCTTGCAAGCTTTTAAAGGTGGGACACGGGGGGTTTGAAAGAAGCTTAGAATATCGATACCCACGGGTGAAAAATCAGTACTCTCTGGGGAAATAAAATATCGATATATATCGCAGAATCGATAAAATCACTCAGCTCTAGCAATAGTTTTGTTTGGTTCTTGTCAGTGTTGATATCGTGCATGCTGATCTGGCACTCACAGTGAATGTTTAATGTACTATGTAGTAGGGGTGAGTATTGGCAAGGACCTCGCAATACGATATGTATCATGATACGATATTATCGCGATATATTGCAATATTCTACCCAGTTAATATCAAAATTAAAAGTAGACATGAAAAATCAAGTTGCTGTATATGTTCATCAGATGATGTTGTTTCAAAACAACCTATTTGTTGTTTATTGTTAATATCGTGATAATATTGTATCGTGACCCAATTATCATGATACAGTATCATGATAACCTTGCCAATACTCTCCCCTACTCGCCACAGTTTGTTTCACTGGCAAAACCATACATTTCCAATCTTATTCATTCAAATCAAATTAGAGATGAGGCGGGAAGACAGTCATCTCCTTTGCCGATACATAGTTGCGCGTTAGCTGCATTAGAGAGTGGAAGAGTCGGAGTTGATGTCAGGACGTGAACATGAGTCAGAAGCTCACACTGGCTCAGTGTTACATGGACAAGGCGCTCATTCACCATCCTGTCCATCTGCACTAAAGTTTCCAGAAAAAGCTTCATAGTAGTAGAAAATGCTGTCAAATGTCTCTGAACAAAAAAAAAAACAGCAGCAGAAAATAAAACAGAAGCTTCCTTTTTTCTGCCATAATTTGATAAAAGCACGGCTATCTGATGATGTTCAGTTTTAAGGCTAAACTTGTCAACACTAGTAACATTTGTGACAATAACATATAGTAAATTGAATTAAAAAAGCACATGCAGGGGAGTGCAGTTTTAAGACTTTCGGAGGCCCTGCGTTGTTTTATGGAGTCAGTGATGTGTTTTTAACCCCTACGACCCCTCCATCGCCGCCGGTCCTGGACGGCCAGGACTCCGTTCTGGCACAATCCCTCCACAGAAAGCCGCTTCCACCAGCATCCAGCGAGCCTTGTGTGGCGGCATTGTCTGTATGCTAAACAGGCCTCAGACCACAGGCCGCTCCTGAGAACCCACCGGCGACCCGCTTGGGCCCCGCGCCACGAGGCGGCGGGTTTTCCCTCACACTTGAGGGTAATTACCCTGACAGCGTGAGGTAGATGTGGAAGATATGACCGATGAGGCACGCATGAGCGCAGACGCTATTATCCGTGGAGTTCAGGTCAGGTCATCACTCCTCCAGCAGACAAGCAGAACCACAACCTCCATGAAAGGAGAAGAAGAATTGCTTCCACCCTCTCTCTCTTTCTTTCTCTCCTTCCGTTCTGCACACTGGTACTTTACAGACCAATAAATAAAAAAAAAAATCTAAATGCACACTGGTACTGGAAGCCACAGGGAAAACCTTCAGCTTGAACGTTTCACATACAGGCATTCAACCATGCAGGCGCCAAACGGAGCAGAACCGACGTAGAGTCCAGAAAAAAGGATGAGCTTCAAGCATCAGTCAGCAGAGGTGTTTGTAATATTAACAGCCATGTCTGTTGTTTCACAATCAAATATCTACCAATCAATAAGAACTTTAATAACGAGACTCAGCCAAGAAAATAATGAGGGTCTGCAGGTCCAGACTAGGGGTGAGTACTTCGCAATATGATATGTATCATGATACTTGGGTCATGGTATGATATTATCACGATATATTGTGATATTCTACCCCAGTTAATATCAAAATTTAAAGTAGAGCTAAAAATCAAATTGCTGTATATGTTCATCAGATGATATTGATCATTCAGAGGTAGAGGTCTTTGGAACAACCCAACAACCCGAAAACCCGAGGTTCCGACCCGACCCGAATCGGATCTCGGGTCCATTCTAAAGACGTGACTCTGGGTTCGGGTCGGAGTCGGTACAGTTAGTCTCTGGTCCGGTCTGTGCTCTCTGACAGACTGGGTCCACGTTTACTCAAGAGAGGTAAAGATATTGGTGGTGGCAGCCTAATGTCAGGACTCGGGGCAGTTTAATTAATTATTCATTAATAATTAATTAAATTTGTCATGAAACAATCGTGTTGCCGTAGCGTGTTATTAGCGGTTTGCCAGGCAGCTGTAAAGCACAACGGATCGCCAACATGACAACGTTGGATGAGAGAACATGTTCACGACACGTCCTGACCGGTGTAGGCTATTAGCGTTAGCAGTTGCTACCAATAGCATCTGTATCCACAAAGAAAATAACGACGTGGATTTATTGTTGTTTAACATCACGTAGCCTATGTAGCAACTGAACCAGGTAGAAGAAGACAACTTTAGGTAAGAAAATCAAGTTTTATTCAACGCTAGACAACTTATAACATGAGCAACTATGGGCCGGATTGTCTCGGTTTCTATTCGAGTAACTCGGTTGGGTTTGTGGTCGGAAACTAAAGACTCGGGTCGACTCGGGTCGGTTCATGGTCCAAACATTGCGGGTCCATTCGGGTTCAGGTCCACTTAAGACAAATTGAGTCAAAACTATTTGCTTCAAAACAACCTATATATTGTTAATTATTAGTGTTTTTGCACATATAAGTATTCACAACGCGTCTAATACATGAATTTTCCTTAAAAAAAAAAATCGATATTAGGAGCTGGAGAAAATCGATATTATATTGGGCGGCCAAAAATCACAATATATTGCCAATATTGCCGATGGCCGATGATTTCTCACAGAAATGGACTGTAATCACTGATACTTTAACACAGCACAAACCATTTTATCCAAAGAACACTTAACACTGGGTTTGAAATTTAAAAAATAAATCAGGGAGTCAGCAGCAACCCAGCCTCACTTCACCTGTCCAGACGAGCTCAGCCGTCAGCAGGACTGATGTCAAAACAGCAGATTCCCTTTCCTGGACCGCGACCCACTGCTGAGAACGCAGGACACCACAGACCTCCTGCTTCCTCACAGACCAACTAAAATGTTCACGGCCTCCAAATGTTTCCAGATGTTCCAGAGGGGAACTTCTCAACTGGAACAAACCAGCTCATAATGACTCTAGAAAAATAAAGATCAGCTCATCAACCCTAGAATAAAAAATAAAAAACATTTTAAGTCTATTATGTTTGAGCTGAAACTGTCAAAGCGGACTCTCTTCATCTCGGCAGGAGGGTTCGGGTTCATCCTGTACATGGTGACCAGTGACGTAACCAGGGCTCCCATCGAAGCGGAGCTGCCATCAACTGCTGCCGGACAACATTACTTACAGTAACAGAACGTAAAAACCATTGACGGGAAGTGACACTTAAGAGGGATCGGAGAATTAGACGTGCCACGCTATCCAGCCAAATAATGTCACTAATCGCCGTTTCACAACTGCACGCTGCAGTCGCCGCTACACTACACTGATCCCTTACTTTTCACGGTTAACGGGGACCGGCGCCCCCCCGCCAAACTCAAAATCCACGAACTGGAGCCGGAGCCCCCCGAGCCTAAATAACGTGTTTAAAATATGTTAAAAACCGCAAAAAAAGTAGCGAAACAAGACAAAGGCTCAACTGTGGTCTGTTACCTTCAGAGCCTCTGGTCTCTGAACCGTAGTAAAGAAACCGCTCTTTCATCTAACCCCGTTTTCATTCTGCCATCCCACGACACACACACTACATTACCCATAAGGCCACATTCTTAAAGGGGCCAGGCTGCCTCACAGCATTTCTTCGCTGCGAGAGAACGTGCACAACATCCTGTGATGTTTCCGCAATTTTATTCTTGATTCTTTTTTTTATATATTATATATTTCTGAAAAAAAATACGCGAATAACTAAAACCGCGGAGCTTAAAGCGCGAATTGGCGAGGGATCACTGTACTGACTCTTATTTGTGCTTTATGACGGATACCTCGAACCTACTTGGCTTCCTGTCAGTGAGTAACCACAACAAACGTTCAAACATTGAACCTGAGCTGCGGTTAACCTGTTACTCATGGATTTAAAAGTCACCTGAACTCCTTCTCTGGTCAAAGGTTATTCTCAGCAGCTGTGAATCCTGTAAATACACTCAAAAAAAAAGACAGATACAAACCCTGCTCAGACTCCCAACAACAGCTCCCTGAACACGGGAGGAGATCAGGATTTACCTGGCCAGGTAGCAACAGCTGACACTGTGGGCACTGATGGCATGCTGGAGCGTGAAAGAGCTTCACTGCCTTTCAGCTTGAGATGCAAAAGTTTGTGTTGGTAGTCAAAGTGTGACATGAAGGACTGAATAATAATCATAAATGTAGATAAGCTTCTACAGCTGATAAGAGTTAAAACAAGGAGCTTTGTTTACAATGAATCATTCAACTTCAACATGGAAAACTGAGCTGGTGTTAGAAGATGAATTTAGTGGTAGAGCAGTTTTTTATTATTATTATTATTAACGGCTCAGGTGTGCTCTTCTCCGTAACCCCTGACCTGAATCAGAGGGTCAGAACCGGTAAATATTTGGCTCCGAGCAGAGGACCCGGAGGCCCCGAACACCACAACCGTGACTGATAAGAGCGGCTCCTGCTCGGCGTACCTGAAGCGACCTCCGCAGTGCTGGCACTGGTTGCCCGACCCAGCCGGGGAAGCACGCGCAGATGCCCGTGGCGCGGACGCACTCCCCGTTGATGCACGGCCTGACGCACTCCGTCGGCACGTCGTGGATGGCGTCGGCCGGCCGCGACAGCAGCAGCGCGGCGGCCGCCAGCAGCAGCGCGGGCCGCGAGCAGCGCGGCGCCCCGGGCCCGTCCGGAGCCCGAGCAGGCCCACCGCGGAGCCCCGTTCATTCTTCCCACTAAAAGATGGCTGCTTGCAGCAGGAGCTCCGCCGCCTCGGGAATAAAGAGCCGGGCGAGCCGTCCGCGGTCGCGGTTCCGTTTACCGGGACGAAGGGCACCGTTTCCCCCGGAGGCAGCCTGCGGCGTGTTCGTTGAGGGTTTTCTCCGCCGGTTACCGGGTTTACATCCTTCCCGTGGCTCCGGTTCCCAGCGCCGCACCGAGCCGCATATTGACATCCAGAAGTGACGTTATGGCAACGAAAATGCGCACCGGAAGCTGGGAGCACGCGCAGGGCTTTGAACTTTTATTTTGAAAAAAAAAAAAAAAATCCTCCCCTCCGGCGAGACAATTTATCAGTTTCTAAAAGTTATAAATCTATGTTCCATGATAATTCCGCTCCGGACGACCTTTAAAAGATAAAATATCGATTACGAAAGATAAACCTTTCAGTGTAATCTAATAACTGAAGCATTTCTAATGTTTTTTTTTTTTTTTTGCTTTTTTTGGTGCTTTATTAATTAACCAATGCCAGAGGAGACGATGTTTAACAGAGAAAATATTAAATAACAAAAAGTAAATTGTTCCGTATTTTTAAGAACAAAGACATTTTAATGTTAATCAGATTTTCTTTTTTTTCTTTAATAATAATAATAATAATAATAATAATACAAGACCAGAGGAGAGACCTTTTACAGTGAAAATTATAAATTACAAAAAAGTAAATTGTTCAGTATTATTTAAGAACAAAAAGTTGTTTTTTTTTTCTTTTTGCTTCAAAGATTTATGGACTCTAAATTACACATTCAAGTTTTTGGCTTTTTTTTTAAATTTAATTCATTAGATATTTGTGCAAATAAGCACATATTAAAGCTTTTAATTTTATTTAATTTTAATTTTATTTAATTTTAATTTAATTTTGTGCTTCAGTGTGTCCGTCACTCACACTGGTTAAACGGCTGCTTACGAAACTATTTATTGAAAAAAAAAAGTATTTCTTTCACTCTGTTTCAACAAACGTTTTCTAACAATTTATTCTGTTCAGTAAGCATAACAGCAATAGCCAAAATATACAGTTTCATATTTGTGTGAATATACATTACCTTAGATTTTAATGCTTTAGATTGATTTTTTATATATATATATCATAATCAGAATCACTTTATTGCCAGGTACAATTTTACACATACGAGGATTTTGTTGTGGCGATGATGGTGCATGCAATTAAGTGAAAAATATAACAAACAATGTAAACTAAAAATATTACAATATAAATATATATACACAAGCTGTTTTTTGCATTAAGAGCAGAGCGACCAAGAGTGATGTGCCATGAAATGTGCAAATGAACAGGTAGTCCAGACTGAGCGTTAATGTAACCATAGTGTTCTGGGTTCTGTCAATGTGACAGCAGTGTCAGAGTCAGAGGTGGAGAGTGAGGGGTGTCGGGGGGGTTCCGGGTCTTATTAATAAAGCTGATAGCAGACGAGAAAAAACTGTTCTTGTGGCGTGAGGTTTTGGTCTTGATGGTCCGCAGCCTCCTGCCAGAGGGGAGTGACTCAAAGAGTTGGTGTCACAGAGGGTGATGGGGGCAGGTGGGGCTGAGCTCTTCCTATAGTCCACAACCATCTCCACTGTCTTTAGAGCGTTGAGCTCAAGGCTGTTCTGGCTGCACCAGGTCACCAGGTGGTCAACCTCCCACCTGTAGGCGGACTCGTCACCATCAGAGATGAGTCCGATGAGGGTGGTGTCATCTGCAAACTTCAGGAGCTTGATGGACTGGTGACTGGAGGTGCAGCTGTTGGTGTACAGGGAGAAGTACTGGGGGGATCCAGTACTGATGATCCGTGAGTTCCAGATGTGTTTTCCCAGCTTCACATACTGTTTCCTGTCAGACAGGAAGTCTGTGATCCACCTGCAGGTGGAGTCAGGCACGCTCAGCTGGGAGAGCTTCTCCTGTAGCAGAGAAGGGATGATGGTGAAATCCACAAACAGGATCCTGGCGTAGGTTCCTCTTGATTTGTCAGGTCTAACAGTCATCAACCTGAGTGAAACTGAACTCAGCTTTCCAAAAAAAACGTGATTTACCAGTTACTTTTAATGATTTGTCAAAGGGTGGGAATTATTTTTTCGCAAAGGACCATGTAGGTTTGGATAGTTTTTATCCTTCATAAATAAAATCACCACTTAAAAACTGCATTTTGAGTTTACTTGTTTGATGATCAGAAACGTTTAAGTGAGACAAAAAAAAAAAAATACTTCTTTAAAATATTTCAGTCTTTTGTGTTTCAATAAGACTGTATACAAGTTGTCATTAATGGAATCATTTTACAATTTTCTGAGCTTTATTCCTCTTGAGAATTCAACATCACCTCATACATAGACTGTATAAAAAGAACTGGACAAACCTCAGGTGACATCACCCACAGATTTCCTGAAGAGTCCATCTGAAGCCTCTTTTTTTTTATCATTCTGCATGGGACCATACTGGCAGGAACCTCTGACTGTAAACGCTGGACGCTGCATCCAGTCATGTGACCCGTGGGTCTGTACAGGGAGCACGTGAAGCCCATTTTTCCTCAAACTGGCACCGTTTTGCAAAGAGGCTGAACCAGCAGCACCGAGGAGGCAGCTGGAACACGCCCACCAGTTGTTTCTTCGCAGCTCAACTGGCTTAGCTTCTGCTAACCCAGGATGATGATTCATATTACTTTACGTTAAGTTCTTTTAATTTTGTTTGAAAATCCTAATTTCAAGAGCCGTGACAGGAACGCTGTCTGGAGCGCCAGAAGAGGGGCCGGTCGACTGACTGCTGGTCCCTTCATAATTCCACTTGGAAGAGCCTATAAATTATTCCCTGCGAGTGTCGGGGGGGATTACAGACAGGGCGCTGGCGGGCGCTCGGCTGAAGGAGCACTGAGAGGCCTAGGCTCTTGCCAATTGTGCTAGCATAATTTTTGGCATAATCTGAGGAATTGAGCATAATTTTGGCCCTTTTTCCGAAAGTACCACTGCTAGCATAATCCGTATATTTTCTTATCTTAATAGCACAATTTTAGAATAATTCAAGAAAACGAAGATCTCAGCTACTAAAAATGATAGATTACTATTAACAGTTGGTTCCACTCCTATTTTGCGATTGCTTTTTAGCTGAGTTGAGATACCGCGGGAATTCGATGAAACGGAACCGGAAGGACAGCGTGGTTCAGAAACGAGCGAGATTATTCAATGTTAAATTTGTTATCCAGGGCTTTCTCAGAAACTGCATGGTTTAGTTTTCACTGTATTTGTTTTTATTTGTTTTGAAACCCAGCACGCGCTGCTAGCGCGCACAAAGTTAGTTGTTTACTTGAAATTTGCATACTTTACCATGGTAACTGGAGGCCATTTGAGTGCAAAACCTTGCGCAAACTGTGTCACGCTCTGCTACACGCGATTGTTAGCAAGCTATGCGCGGATAGTTATCCACCACACTATCCAGGCTTTGTGCAACCTATTTTTGTTCGCTGAATAACTATCCGCTGGATAGCAGATTTATCCGCCGTATAGGCCTAACCACTGGATAGAGTTACCCAGGATTTGAACAACCGGGCCCAGAACGTCAGGCCAGGGTTAATAAAATACATTTTCAAACTTGTCTTGTTAGTTGTGAAGTTTGTGCACAGAATCATTTTTTTAAAAAAGTAGCATAATTTTGAAAAGCGAGCATAATTTGAGCATAATTTGAGCAAAAAACGAGCACTGCCACTAGCATAATATGCCACTTTTACTAGCACAATCGGCAAATGCCTAGAGAGGCCATGTGCTGTACTGGCTAGCATAGCGCTGGTCTCTGCAATGGGCCACGCCCTCATGGTTCATCATTTCAGGACTCTTCCAAGCTGAAACACAGAGGGACCTGAAATCAGTCATCTTGGTTGCAGACCTTTTCAGGAATACCTACCGTCGCTAATGTTGTTTCAGTAGTGACATGAAATGACTGCTGCTTCCTTCCCGACAGTCACGGTGGCCTGTTATTACATTTAACACAAAACACAAGCAAGAAAATGTGTTCTCTTCAAAATATGACCATTTCCTGTTGTGAGTCAATATAAACACTAAGCAGCTAAAATACAACAGAAAGAGCTCACTGTCATAGCCAGAGGCTAGCTGTCAATCAAATTATGTCAAATCACATCAGCCATCTGATTGGTGAGCTTTATTGCTCAATATGAATGTATCTGATGTGGTGCAAAGAAAAAAAAATCCCACCGTACAGTTGTCATGGATGTCAAATCTAACCATGGAGGCCAAAAGCTCTAAATATGTTTCATTCTGCTGCCATTTAAACATGAGAGTCAGTTGGAATTTGCCCTTTGTGGAGTCAGCACCTAGTGGTCAGTAGAGGAACTGCACCAAAACCAAACCCAACTCCTGGTCCAGTGTGGGACGGCTATCGCTTGGTAGAAACGGACTCGACACAGCCCCGGTTGATCCTAAAAAGGGCAAATGGGTGGAAGAAACCGCCTGGAACACACCCGCCTGAGTTTAGTTACCACGATTTAGCTTTTTTAGCTAGGCTCTTGCTAACCTTTAATACCAACTCATGTCACTGAACATTCATTCTGACTGAATCGTTCCATCCGTCCTTATTTCAGATGCTCCTACTAAAAATACATGAGGCTAAAACCAAGACTAGCAGATGATGATGTTGTTTGTAATTACACCCCTAAATGTTCGATGGCGGCGCCTGGGGCGCCGAAAAGGGGGGGTAAAGGATATGGATTATAGGGGCCCATGATTGAGGGGGGCCCAGAGAGGCCCCTAATGATGATCAAAAATAGCATCAACAAATTTCGCCGCTGTGTTGGGGGGCCCTGTAAAGATTCTTTTCATGGGGCCCAAAATCCCTAGCGGCGCCCCTGGGCGGCGCAGACTCTTGGCTGCAGCGCTGTAGCTTGCAGTGCTGAGCTTCCTTTATTTACTACTTTGATGTGCCTCAGGCACAGCAATGGAGCAAATTCAGCACATCTTAGTGGCGTTGTTATTGATAAATGAACGATAACTTTTACTAACGTTACTGATTTCTATCTGGTTTGGAAATGATGACGAGGTCGTAGCAGGAAAATGCTATCGAGTGGGCTGATCACACGCTGTGATCTGGATTGACCCCACACATAGATGGATTTCTGGGAGGGCAGGTTTAAGTGGAGGTTATTCTGCAGGGTCCTGAGCTGCGGTGGACATGGATGCAGTGTCAGTTTGACGTAGAAGCATAAATCACTGATTTTAAAACAGGCACACCCTGCAGAGGGGGGGTAGTTTTTGTACAACACCCATGTCGTATTTTGACCAAAACATGTCACGAGCACACGGGCACATGACTGAGCCCTTTAAACCCAATAAAGCTTTTCTTGCGCTCCTTTTTTTTTTTTTTTTTCTTTTTTTTTGCGTTTTGTTGCTCCACTTTTATGCTTGTATGAACTGTCACTCATGATTAGATTAATCCATGATCCACCTACCCTGCACCGCATAGACTCTGTTGACTAGTGACTGATGGTGATGCTGATGGACGGCTGTTGATGACGATTTTACCCAGAATACATTTGCAGATCTTACCAGCGACCCACTTGTAAATGTGCGCATTGTAAAGTTAACTGTTTAACATGAAGCCAGCCATGCAGCACAACATTTAGTTCACTGTATAGAAACCTACATGTTCAAAGTCAGTCTTAAATTTTTTTTGACCAACCGTGACTCATTCTGGTTGGGGAAACCTATATATAACCTCGTACGTAAGTGCCTAAACTTTTTGCAGAAGTGGTTGTATCCAGTATTGCGCAAGGTGTGACGGATGCCTGAAGAGAGGTCTGTTTCTTTGTCTTTCACCGGGCCCTCCTGGGCTCAGCTGCCACTGGTTGTGACATGTTTTGCAAATCTGAACTGCACAATTTCAAACAGAAGTGACTCCAAAGACACACGATGGTGCATTTTCCTCCAACCTTTGATTTGGTAACTTCAGACACCAACATTTGCTCTCAAGCACCAAGTGATGATTTTTTTTATTTTTTGTCACCTTTAATTTTTATGACTTCGATTAATGAAGCGAGATACTCAAAACTCCCCACTTAAATCATATCTGATCCTGCAACATCAAGACAGTTCATTCAGAAAAGGGCTTCTACACAAAAACTTTGCTCTCCTTAATTGACCTTTCGGTAAGCACCGCCCTCTTCCTAGTTACTGTTGCTAGGTCGACCAAACTTGCTGCTCCTGCATTAAGGACTGTGTTAATTTGCTATTTTTCCGATGTGTATCATCAGTGTTATTTGCAAGCTGCCTGTCAGCCATATAATGTGTAATTGATGCTTTCAGTTCAATTAATTCAAACAAAGTCATTGGAACACTCACATGATGTCACCAAAATCACTTTGTCCCTTTAAAATCTTTTGTAAAATGATGTAAATGTATTGTTAGATGAATATCGATATATATCGTATCGTGAGATTAGTGTATCGCTGCAGCCCTACTGCTGCCTTAAAAAACAATCCACTTGTTCTGATGTGCAGTCTTGTTTTATTCTAATATGTCACTTTACCAAGAGCCAGACAACATTTCTGTGAAAGGAAACATCTCGGTTTCCTGAACGATTACCAGCAGATCAGTATTCAGGCCACTTCTTCCTCTCCTGACACAATGAACCAGGACACACAACTGTACAAATTGTATAGAACAGTTTATTAAATTTAGACTTGTAAGAAGTCATCATAGTCCAATGCGCTCCATTGCATGAAGCGCATTTGTTATAACACCAACCCAAAAAAAGGATTGATTCGCGGCATCAGAACATAAATAAAGCAAATAAACATATTTACAGTTCAACGAGAACGGAGAAATGGGAGTTGTGCGCAAGAAGATGCAACTTACATGTCCGGCCAGACGGAGGGGACAAGATCTCATCGTGTTAACCATCTCCCGGGTGGCGGGAGTGAGTGAACACATTTAACGAAGCGTGTAAAACCTACCGCCTAACCACGTTTTCTTAGTTCGACTACAAAGAAGAAAGGATGAAGAACCTCCGGTGATACACTCATCAACAATGCTGTAATCGATATTAGTGGTATAAAGATGACACATTATTTACTACTGTGATTAAAGTTGTGAAAGCTTCATTCTTCTTCCATCAACCTGTCTGTAAATGAAGAAAAAAAATGGACTTCTATTCATTTCATGAAAAAGGAGTTTCCAAATCCTTCAGGCTCATTTATGGAGGCTTCAACCCTGAATCCAGGATTAAATGTGAGAAATGAACTCTGCTGAGGGCTCACCAAGCGTTCACCTGTTCCCTGATCTGGAGGATGCATTATACTAAACTCTGCTTTTCTTTTTGCATTTGTCATGGTGGGCGTACAGGTCGTTTAAATTTGGTAAGAGAGAACTGATAACTTTACAACGAGGATGACTCATCTCCAGTAGGCTGAGCGAGCGGATGGACTCGAACATCAATTTGACTTCAAAACTACAGTAATCCAAAAAACCCTGCAGAATAATTAAAAAAAGGTGAAAATCTTTAGAAAAAGGTACAATCATAGAAAGCACAATTACAATTAACAGTTCGTGTGTGTAGTTCCTCGCAAGTCATGTGACTCTCCCGGCACTTCAAGACGATGCTTGTGTGGGTTGGATGACCCAGCTCAGGTCCAGGCCCCGTGTGAACGGCGTCAAGGGGGTAAAACGGCATCTACTTCTCAGCTAAATGGTATTTTCCTGCATCACGGGAGAGCTGCAAATCCTAGCATGTTTTTTTTTTTTTTTTTTCTGTGTGTGTGTGTTTCACCAGGAACACCAGCAGGACTACGTAACAGCAAAAATTCCAAAAATGTGAGGTGAGATATCGGTTACAAAAAAAGTACACTTAACTGACTTTAAAATGGCACTCTGGTTCCTGCAGGCTCTCCTTTCCCCCTCGTTTCCCCCCCCTAAAAAAAACGTGTGAAAACAAACACTGAGAATAATTTCAAAGAGGTGACCACCATCGTCCGTCTCTGGAGGTCACGCGGCGACATTCAGTTATCCGTTAATGGCGGGGATCATCTCCTTTTTTGTTCCCTCTCTCACAGTATATCACACTATCTTACAGTCATGGAAAAAAAAAAAGCCTTTTACAAGCAATGGTGCCTTACAATATGTACACGTGGATGGAACCTAACGTCTGAATGAACAGAGAAAAGGGTATAAACAGGGTTCTCATCAGTTAGGTACTCTTTACAGAATAAAGTGGTGGCGGTAGAAAATCTTTGAGCACATCAGAGTCATTCTGGAAAACTTCCTCCGAGCGCTGGCTCTAAGGTTATAAACTCACATTCATCGTTTCGCTTTCCTGTCAGATACATGCAGAAAGACAGGAGCCAAAAGGCTCGGCATTCACTCCGCGGGGCCCGAAGGCCCCGTTATAAAGGCAGGTCACATCTGATGGACGGGACTCGAGCTTCTTTCTGAGGAACAATTCACCTTCTTATCAAAGTAATGACGTAGGAAAGAAAAGATGGTCTTATTTGGTCTCCGAGTCAGGCATGTTGTGTGTCAGAGCACCGGGGGGGTAGCTCGTGCTCGTGACCAGCGTGAACCGCCGGCGGATAGAACGATCAGGATCGAAGGCCCCTTGGGAGTGTCCTCGTGGGTTTGATACCTGAGGTGTAATGTGGGCGAGTGAACGCTGGCTCAGCGCGTCAAAGTGTCAGAAAAATGTCAGTGTTGTGGATGGTTGAATTTACGGCGTCGGAGCGAAGAGACCGTTAGCTTTAACAGGTAATCAAACGAACGTATTGGAAATAAATTTACAAAGGGGCCGTCTGGATGCAGTTAATGCTGCACTCTTACTCTGAACCATTTAAAATCTGCATTACGTATTATATACAGCACTCGGGCCGAGTCTGGTCCAGAACATAACAGAATGACAGCCACTTCAAGTGGCGTTGAAAAAGGACATCTGGGTGGAGGGGATGACGGGGGGGTTTCTGGAGCAGTCGTTATTTTTGGCTTCTGAAGTGATGACAGCTGGATTCGGGGTTTCTCTTGTACAGTAGACCAGCAGAAGGATGACAGGGGAGACGGGGGGGGGGGGGGGGGGGGGGGGGGGGGGTGGTCACAGATCGGGCCGCTGGCTTTTCAGGTGGTGGATATCTGACGCGACGGGCGGCCCATCGAAGATGAGCTGTAGGTGCGGGAGCGCTGCCTCACGGCCAGGCGGCAGGGCAGCTCCAGCTCCTGGAAGAGCGGCGTCCCCGTGATGTCAGCGGCGTCGGGGCGCTCGTTGGGGCTCAGCGACAGCATGCTGCGGACCATGTTCAGCTGTGGACGGAGAGAAAACGCAGTTCAGAACTGTGATCCTGCAGCAGCAGCTTTAAATGAAGCAACGCTGCGACGCCAACTGGATATCTAAGAAGAAATAAGAAAAATAAAAACACAATGCACGTGCACAGCGAGGGGTGTGAAAAAAAAAAAAAAATCGATTTGGCAATATATCGCGATTTTCGGCAGCCCGATATAATATAGATTTTTCAGCTCCTAATATCGACTTTTTAGGAAAATTTTATTCTATTTATTTTATTTATTTATTAAATGTGCAAAAACACTAATAATAAACAATAAATAGGTTGTTTTGAAGCAAATAGTTTTGACTCAATTTGTCCTCTGAATGATCAATATCTGATGAACATATACAGCAATTTGGTTTTTCATCTCTACTTTTTGAATTTTGATATTAAAATTTAAAAGTAGCCAATGGTGTCTGTGGGGTGAAGTTGTGGAATACATTACCTAATAATATCAAAGAAAGCAAACATTTGGCTCAATTTAAAAAAAACTGCTTAAAAAAGACATTAGACAAGTATAGTAAGTAGTAATTGATAACAAATCCAGAAATGAGATATCATGTTTTGTTTTATATTATATTATTAAGCAAAATTAATGACCATGTTAAACATGTAAATGAAAGGGGGGGAGGGATTTCATAAGCTTAAGCTTCACTCTACTCCTTTTTTTGAACATAAAAAAAAAATCTCAACATTATTAGACATACAAAACGTCAGGCTATTACTGCCTGTATTCATTAAAGATTTTTATTTTTTCTTTTCTGATAAATCTGTTTGATATATCATTGTATAATTATTCACATTATTATGAAAAGAACTGTATAGCTCATATATGTTCAAAAGACAAATAAATAAAATATTAACTGGGTAGAATATCGCAAAAAATATCGTGATATCGTGATAATATTGTATCGTGACCCAAGTATCATGATACATATCATATTGCGAGGTCCTTGCCAATACTCCCCCCTATGCACAGGTTTATACCTATACGGCAACATTTCCCTTCCGCTGCCTGGCCAAAGGTTTACGTTTAATGAAGTAACGCCTCGGCGAATGAATGCTGTAATCTGAGTTGACGCTGGTGCAACAGAGCTGCACGTGAGAAAGCTTTTTTTTTTTTTTTTTGGCCTGGTAGTGTGTTTATGTTTGTAAATACATAAAACTGTGATTAAAATTATATACACAGAGAGATGTACCTCACAAACACAATGTACAACAGAAGCGGGGGGGGGGGGGGGGGGGGGGGGGGGGGGGGGTATTTCACATCTCCCAGAATCACAGATTGCACTGCAGGATTATGTTAATCTCATTACAAAGTAATCTGGTAAACAAGGTAATGGAATCAAGTACACACCATAACTGTTCGTCTAATCTGGTCAGTGCCTGGTGTGGTGCTAAATAACACATATGAGGGTTATTATATGAAATTACTAAAATGCAAACTGTTCTCACAGATTAACATTATATGCAGCCATTCCTAAACTTCAGAATACCAAGGGCCAATTTTAAATGTGAAAAATCTCCACGGCCCACCAAAACCTTTAATCACAACTGTGATCAACATTCAGGACTAGAAGTTATGTTCTGACATTAATATAAGGGGTCAACAAATAAGGTGACACTTGTCATATTAAGTTGAGATGACAGCAGAATAACACTTAACTGGTTTGTTTTGTTGTGTTAATGTTTTTAAATGATGTTGTTAATATTTTATAGTAATTAAAACATATTTTAAAAAATTGAGCATTTAAAACATATTTGTTTAATTTTAATGACCTCTCACGGCCCACCTGCAGTACTGTGATGGCCCACCAGGGGGCCATGGCCCTCACTTTGGGAATCACTGATTATATGAAATCATAATGCTGCTATTTTTCATATTTGTGTGAAAAAAGAGGAGAAAAAAAAGTGCAAATGTGATATTCTGTTGGACTGAAGGTAAAATAATCCGAGCACACTTCCTAATTGGATTAGCTCTGGAAGCTAAACTCACCACTTGGGTGAAGATGGTCATTTAAGTCCCTGACTGACGATAGCAAACTGTGTGTGTGTTTGTTTTAATCTCAAGCGCCTGCTCTCAGCATTAACAACAGCTTCTCTCTCTTGATTCAGATGTAATTCGTATTTGGGGCCACTAGGCGGCAGCAGACGAACACTCACCTCCTGGACGTTGTTCTTGGAGAAAACTTCTGGGAAACGCAGCACCCTCACCTCTGTGAGCGTCTGGAAGGAAGGATGTAAACACCTGTGAGTGCAGCTGCCCTAGTGGCTCGACAGGTCCTTTGTGACTAAGACAAAGGCTTCACGGCTGATTCCTACAGCTACAGCAGCAGCCTGCATTACTGCTCCCTCAACACAGAATGGAAACATTCAGTGAATAAGAAACCTAGCAGAGATAAATGGCATTAACTGAACATCTAAAGGCGCTCAAACAAGGGGCGGCGGCTAGAGTTTGGACCAATTGTTCAATTAGATCAGAGCATTTTGTTTAGACAGTCTGTTCAAATTCTGAACTGATAAGTCTTTGTGGCAACATTGCAAGCAAACAGTGTAATCAGCCAATTAGTTCACAGAAACAAGGAAATTACTCATGTCAGTCAATTTTAAAATTCTAGTTACAGAGGGATTTATTGCTTCTTTAGTCTTTTGTAGGGATGTAACGATATGGAAAATTTGATTTCTCGATTATAGTGACCAAATTATCACAGTTTATGATATTATCGCTGTATTCTTCATTGCTGTACGAAAGTCCAAAAAACACATACATTTAAATAATTTCACAAAATCTTGTGATTTTCTTGTACTAAAACATCAGAAGCCAAAATTTTATCAAAATGAAACTTTCACATTAAAAGGCCAAACAACTGGAACAGAAAGAGGTTTAATTTTAAATGAACAAAATAAATAACAGGAACAAAGCTTATTTGACTGCTGCAAATTTAAATAAACACTTAAACAACCATAGTAGGTCAAAATATGCAAACAATTATCAGGAACAAAAATTATAGTGCAAGTTCAAATGAAATAAACTTTGGACTTTAAGCTGAACCTTAAATAAGTATTAATGTGCAAATAAAGAAACAGTTGTATAGGAGCCAAAAATGTTGTTCTGAATTGTAGTTCACTCTGTGTGTCTGTGGGTGTCGCTGTGTTGTTACCTGAGGGTCAGGTATAAAGGTAGCTGCCTGTTATTGGTTAGGCTGTTTGACCCAGAAGGGCAAAAGGTTTTTGACCGCTGTGGCGCTAACTGCCGGCGTTATGGTTGTCGGATCAGTTAATGGAATAAATTAAATATTTTAACTGCATCAGAAGAACATCGTTCCGGTCATTTTTCAATCAACACGCAACGGTAACGTTTACGAAATGTGAGTTAGCAAAGCGCGTCGACCAGGTTACTCTTGTTTAAACATCTCAGTAGCTTGAAGCATTAGTCTTAGCTCCTTCAAGTTACTTGTACAAATTACAATAAAATGTAAACAAGTGCTCTGCAGACAGAATAACTGTCCTCCACCAGTTGTCCCTCTGCATTCTTAAAAAAAAACCAATATGCCCAGACCTTGGACTTTGTCATTTTAGTGGGTTGGTAAATGTCCTGCGTGCTATCACCACTTTCAGCAATGCTCACGTTAAGATGTCGATGTTACAAGCTACATATTCATGCGAGACACAGTTGCGAGTCGCTCACAGACTTGAATGAGGCTGATATTACATATCCTTGTAATCGACTGCGATAATGAGATGAAGTCAAACATAAACGGTAATCGTTATCGCGTAAAATTTTACCTGGTTTTACCGTGATACCGGTAACCGTTACATACCTAGTCTTTTGGAGAGCAAATAAAGCACAGTAAAGAAATAATATAAACTTGTTCATCTGATCACTCACCCTAACTCTTTCCATCTGGGTCCTGAACGGATACAGCAGCTCAAACAGGATCAGCCCCAGAGAGTAAATGTCCACTTTGTGAGAGTACGAGTTTCCAGAGAGCTGAAAGCGGCACAGAAGGAGGTCAGGTTCTTTCCACACAGCCGTGCCGTCACTAACGGGATCTATTGATCCGAACGCATCCTCACCTGCTCTGGGCTCATGTAAAGCTTGGTCCCGACCTGGCCCGTATGCCGGGTCAGCAGGGGGGCAGGCGTCAGAGCGCTCGGTTCGTCCTCGTCCTCCTCCTGGTCCATAGCTGTCACGAGGCCGAAGTCTCCCACTTTCACCACGTCGTCCATGGTGAAGAAGATGTTGGAAGGCTGGAGGGACCAGAGGTGGTACCGAATATAAATACAAATCATTATGAATTATGATGAACTCTAAACAGGAATGACATCGTGATCAAAATCTAAATAAAAAAAAACAACCTCCAACGATATTTGTAATTAAAATAAGCACTTAGATAACATCTTCATTCTGCATTGATGCCACTGGACCTTTCATCATTAAATCAATGCGTTGACGTAGAATTGATGTATCACTACTAGGGCTTAGCAAGTTAATAAATTAATGCGAAAATAACGCGTTAACGCAGACATTTATTTTATCGCGCATTAACGCATGTTGCTCACATGCTTTTGTTTTGAAAAGTCTGTTACTGGCTGCTGCTGAACCAGAAAACAGTAAATATAAGGAAAAGCTAAAACAGACATGGAGAACGGTAAAAATCCGTGGACTTTACAGTTCAGGTAGCAACTCAGGTAGCAATATTAACAATTCTGTCTAAAAAAAAAAAAAAAAATTTCTGGACTGCAACTAAACTTTCGCGTCATTCCTCCATGTTCCATCAGATCTGCTCCATGTGTTCACTGTCCTGCTGTTCTCTAGCTGGTTACTTCAGTGCGGCTCCATCTAGTGGCACAGATGTGTAATGACAACAGAAAGTCCAGTCCTCGATTATGAAACAAATTCAGTCCTGTGGCTCATTTTTTAATTTCGTGTTTTTGATCTAAAATTGAAATATAAAAAAATAAATAAAATAAACAGGATTTTTTTTTCATTTTTTTGTGTTAGATTGAAAAAATAAAAAATGTAATAAAATGTCACTTTTTAATTTTTTTTTTTAATTTTTGCTTGACAATTGAAAATGGAAAGAATGAATGATACACAGATTGGTAAAGTTACTGAACTTTAACATGAACATTTTCATTTTAAAGTTCTCCCAGACGGAGGATTCAACAGAAACAAGGTTATTTGTAACAACTGACGAGTTGAACTCCCCGTTAAAAGTTTCTGCTGTTACCTCAGAAATTACTTGTTTTAATGTTCTGATTGTGCTGAGCCACAATCATTTTGTTGGATTTTGTTTGTAGACTTATTTTATTTTTCATAAAAACAAGATGACATTAATGCCCTGGCAGTGGCAATAAGCTTTATTTTATTTTACATTTTTTAAGATGAGTTTTACACTAAATATGTGTTACTGACAAGTGCTGATGTTAAAAGTG
The DNA here is from genome assembly GCA_018398805.1 of Hirundichthys speculiger. NCBI lineage: Eukaryota > Metazoa > Chordata > Actinopteri > Beloniformes > Exocoetidae > Hirundichthys > Hirundichthys speculiger. Next base: position 345,107 of record JAGFBZ010000860.1, on the reverse strand, counting down.
TTTGAACAACAAATGTTATGACAATTTAGTTCATATGGCAGCAGAACATTTAAATAAAAGTGCATTTTACACTACTTTTGAATTCATTATTTGTTTTTGTGTATACAATGCAATTAATCCTGATTAATCAGGGAAATAATGCGATTAAACATTTTTATCGTTGCCCAGCCCTAATCATTACACTCCTGGTTTACATGCAGTTACCTTGAGGTCCCTGTGCATGAGCCCCTTGCTGTGCAGGAACTCGACAGCCTCTGCGATCTGCAGGAAGATGTCCAGACACTGGTTGTGCTCCCTCTGGTCTGGCAGGCAGCGCTGAGCCATCCAGTCTTTCAGGTTCTCCTTACGACACAGCTGCATCTGGATATAAAGATACACCTGCAGACACGGCAACGGGTGTCAATACGTTACCATGACGTGCGTGAGATACAGCTTAAACAGAGGGACGTGGTAGTCTAGAACGATACTGATTTCTAACATTAAAAAATGAAGGAAAAGTCTCATCTAACGGGTTTTTAAATCAACGTTTTTGTGCATCACCTTTGAGAGGGCAAAATAATTTATCAAAACTGTTTGAAACTGCTTTTCCACTTTGATATTAATGACAAACATATATATTTCAGATGGACCAGTAAAAAATGCAGGAGTAGTCAGTGTTAAATATGACAGCAGAACACATAAAGCATTAAATAACCTTTGGGGAAGACTGGACCCGTGGGATTGGAGGAGTTGTGGGGAGAGCCAGGGTGAGAGAGGTCGGCCGAGGAGGGGTGGAGGACGAGGCCGGGACAGATTCCTGTCGCCTGGTGTGTGAGGAAGACGAACTGTTCTTTGTCAAAGTTTTGGGACTGGCCGGGCCGGAGCCCGAGTCCGTGTCGGCGTCAGCGTCCCGGTCGCAGCCAGAATCCTCGAACACAATGTCAAAGGAGGAGGAGGTGCAGTCGCTGGGGCCGCGTGGGGGGCAGAGCTCGAAAGAGTGGGGGGTGTCCGAGGCATCGGGGTCCGCCTGGCTGTCCCTCTCTGACATCAGGCTGTCGTGACCCAGCAGAGGCTGAAAGGACAAGTCTCCGTCGCCGATGCCGAAGCTCACGACGCTGTTGGAAGTGAGAGCACGTCCATCGACGGACGCCTCCAGAGCATCTCCTTCTCCTTCAGGCCCTGAGGTCGGAGACATGGAGCTGGATACTGGTACTTTGACAGAAAGCGCCTCCATGTGGTCAAGGAAGCTCATTGGCCAGTCAGTCGTACTGAAAAAGACCAAGAAAAATGTCACAGACAACTATAACTTCAATACTTGTAAGGGTATTAATATTTCCACCCTTTAACATTTGTGCACAAAATGAGCCAAATTCTGTAAAATGACTAGTTTACGACTCGTCAGTGATGTTGGACAGTAGGGCTGTAGCGATACACTAATCTTACGATACGATACAGAATATTCGGTTCACGATACAATATATATCAACATTCCTCTTACAATACATTTACATCATTTTCTGAAAGATTTTAAAGGGACAAAGTCATTTTGGTGACGTCTTGTGAGTGTTCCAATGACTTTGTTTGAAATAATTGAACTGAAAGCATCAACTGACCTTTCGGTAAGCACCGCCCCCTCCCTAGTTACTGTTGCTAGGCTGGACAAACTTTCTGCTCCTGCGTTAAGGACTGTGTTACGCTATTTTTCCAGTGTGTATCATCAGTGTTAATATTATACAATAATAACGCCATGGTGAAATATTGCTGCTGGGGACCTGCAACAGTGACTTTAGGTGTCCAGAACGTTTGGAGGAGACATTTTTATTCCCTTTCCCAAGATAAAACAAATGCTGGAGAATGCAGCTGTAGGTTAAGTTATGTGTCCGTCGTCCACACAAGCAACTGAACGTGGAGAAATTTACAAAGCACACCTACATTTACTCCAAGGTAAGTTTAATTTGTTTATTAGATGATTGATTTAACCACCGTTTAGTAAAAGTAATAATATGATTTAGTGGCAGGGAGGGTAATGAGTTCTCTGTTAGCATTAGCTCTGGTCCACAGTGTCGATGACTTCTCCACTATGGACCAGAGCTCGCTAGCCAGCTATCAGCCTGCCTCGTTGTTTACAAATATATATATGGTCATGGATATTTATTTTGTTAGGTATAAGGTGAGGCTGGTGATGTTAACGTCACTTTATTAATTATATTAATACAATGCTGCGACTGTCTCATGTTATCATAGTTCTGGTGTGAGATAGACCTATGGACCAGAGCTAATGCTAACAGAGAACTCATTATCCTCCTTGCTGCTAAATCATATGATTACTTTTACTAAACGGTGGTTAAATCAATCATCTTTTGTTATTGTGTGTCATTGATATTGTTAATGTGTATTGTTGATTGTTTTATGTTGTATTGTTGTGGCCATGGTGGCAATGAACTTTCCCCTTTGGGGATTATTAAAGTTGAATCCATCCATCCATCTAATAAACAAAGCTAACTTACCTTGGAGTAAATGTAGGTGTGTTTTGTAAACAAAAATGAATAAAAAAAGATTTGTTGAGAAAAATAGTTTAATTTATTTAGACAGTGCAAATTGTTGCTTACAAGCTTTTAAAGGTGGAACACGTGGGTTTTGAAAGAAACTTAGAATATCGATACTCGCGGCTGAAAAAAATCGATACTTGATAAAATATTGATATATATCGCACAATCGATAAAATTGCTCAGCTCTACTGGACAACAGGAGTTAGACTTCCTAGCTTGATAAAAGATAACAGCAGCCCGGCTCACCTGGCATCCAGCCACCTCTGGTCCATCTCCTCCTGCCAGCCTTCAGGGGGGCTCTCCTGCCAGGCGTTGAAGTAGCGGATGATCCCCGGATGCTCCAGCTTCGCCAGGGCCTTCACCTCTCTCATCACCTTCTCACGAGCCAGCTCCCTGGACCAAACCACAACTGGGGTTTAGCTTCACTGGGGCAAAGTGAGATCTGTTTCCACGTTTTACTGCGCAGGGTCCACAAAAGCATGTTTTCCGTTGCAACAGCAGCGACGACAAAAATAAACCAGAGAGGGTTTCACGAGCGCTTCAGTAATGATTAAAATAATGAATAGTTTCCACCCATTACCAGCGATGAAACTCAATTACAGGCAGCACCACTTCAGCTGAACATTACATTTCCGTGCCTGTCGGCATAAATAAAGATAGACAGCTAACATTCGGTTCCAAAATGTCAGTCACGACTTTGTGTGGTTTGACGTGAGACGCTGCTCAAAGACCTTGTTCAACAGCTTTAAAGCAGAGATGGATAAAGGAGCGACGGGTCGCTACCTGTTGGGCAGACGGATTCTCTTGATGGCGTAGTTGCAGTCGTCCACTTTGTTGCGGGCTTCAAACACAACGCCGAACCCCCCTCGGCCGAGGCACTGCACAGGCTCAAAGTCCGTCAGATACCTGAGAAGAGACACTGATGTCATCACCACGCAGAGGGAAATTACTGTGTGTCAAATCTAATGAACTGGCAGTTTAAACACAGACTTCTCTGCGCTAAAATGACCTTATTAAGGGGTAAAAAGCATTAAAATAAAGATTGAATTCTGTCTGGGGCTGCTGGTTTAGCAGATGACCAGTGTTACATTATCTACAACTCAGCTGATCCTGTGTGTGAAGTCTCGCATGAAAACAGAGAAACATTTCAACTAACTGCAGTGTAAGATGTTCCACTATCAAAATACCGAAACACATTCAAAAGCAGGAGTCTGTTGGGACGGAAAGTTCTGGTCTAAATGAGCAACAACTACTGTGATATCTGATGCTGAAAAAGATACGGCACCACCCCGTCAAAACACGCCTGCTGCGACCCGAGGGCCGTCTTTAACGTAAAGCGCGAGGCTCTGGTTCCTGGTTTTACATTTCCCTCCTGATAATCCGGGACTCCCGCTCGCCTCAGCTGCCGCAGCAGCTGCCCGTTTTATTTCGGGAAACTTCTTGGTTAAAAGCGAGCGAGCTGCTGCAGCGGCTTTGGTGGGGAGGGTTAGGTGGGGTGTTGATTCTCTCAGCGTGGACGGCCGCAGAGCCAAGCGTGCGCTTTAACGACCTCGTACAGATGCATTATTTAGCTCACGGGTGTAAACCAGTCCACCTGGATCGATCAGACTACAGACGGTATGTGCAGCCTGTGAATCATGATCATGTTTGGCATGTCGCCCCCCCCCCAAAAAAAAAAAACTTTTGACAACGTCCTGACAGTGATGTGAGATGACACCCCAACCCTGTGGCAGATGCTGGTGGGCGGAGCCAGTCTCTGCGAGGAGTGGACTGGGCTCGTTTTCATTTGATGCCAAACAGCTGTTGCCCAATCACGCCTTACTGCGAAGTCCCGTCTTCCATCTCTGCCTTGTCCTATCGAGGCGGGCTGGAAGAGCACCGGTCACCATAGTAACAGTGCTCCATCTGTAGTTGCACTCTGAGAAAGTGAGACTTGCACCTGATTTTTTTTAAATGCGAGGATGATTCCTGGGACAGTGGCGGGCTTTATGAGAACTTCTCACTCCCTAATGGAGGCGACTTTGCCTGTTGGGGGTGAATGTGGGGCTTTAGTGATTTACCTGGACACGTATTCGCTGGAACGAGTCTCCATGGAAACCAGCTCTTTGGACTCCACGACTTCAAGGTCGAACTTGCTGTCCGTCTGGCACTGCGTCTCCGACTCTTTCCGTTGCTTTGATGGAAAGGAGGAGGACAGCAATGATGCATGGAGAGGAAACGTGAACACAGTTAGCACCGAGGATCTCGACAAGGAGACAAACGAACATTTGAGTGAGCTCTCCAAGAAAAAAACGTGTTTCCTGATCCAGTAAACTCCAAAATGAATACAGTGATCCCTTATTTTTCACAGTTAATGGGGACCGGCGCCCCCCCGTGAAAATCAAACTAAAAAAACAATCCTAAAGGGGGACAGTGTCTCGTTTCGTGATGCTGTGCGAGTTCGCCCTCACCCTGACGTAGGCCGCGGGAGCAGGAGGATGGAAGAACTTGCGGACGATGTAGGTGGTGGCGGCGATGCAGAAGACGATCGTGCCGAGGATCTCCTTCCACCACGGCAGCAGCAGCACCGGGTCCTTCCTGCGACGGCTCTCGCCGCCCGCCTTGCTCACCTGTATCAGGCTCACGGCGTTGTCGCGTTTCTCCCGGTAGCGCTTGCTGTAGGGAAAGTAATAGCCGTTGTCTGCGGCGGGAACGGGGAAGTGGAGATCGGTGAGCGGGGCTGAAATTCGCTTTCTCCCAAAAAAACAACAAAAAGCGCGTCAACGTGCACGCCGGGGCTCGTACCGTATGGATACTGGAGGATGGACAGGGCTCCGTTGCTGTACTCGTCGTGGGAGAACTTGTCGTTGTTCAGACACTTGTCAAACTCGTCAGAGCCAACTAGAGCTGGAGTTCGAGATGGCGACTCTGCAAGGACAAGATGAAGACGTGCTTTAGAAATCAATACGCAGTAACATCTTAGCCTCGTCTGGCACCAGAAGGAATAAAGGGCAAAGCTTTGGTCCATACGGGAACAAAGTCATACACAGTATCTGAATGACATCAAATCAGTCTTTGAACAAAGTCTACCTTTGTGTTCAAAGGTGTACCATTGTTGTGATCATTTCTCAAAACTACAATGATCAAGAGCGTCTTTGGTCACTTTTTCCCTTTTAACCATCACAGACTTGCTCCCCCCTGGTGAGGACTTACGTATGAGAGGCTTCCATTTGATGGTGGGCAGGGAGATTATATCTTTCTGCGATGCAATGGCTTTGGAAGGAAACTTTTCGGAGATCCTGACAGACGACTGGAGGTAGAGCTGCCCCTGGAACATCCCTAAAAAAAACAGGGCTAAGAGTTATCAGCACAGCTCATTCACTGCGACTGGCAGGACAGAACCAAAAATAGTTAGAAATGGTAGGGGTGCACAATAACTATCGGGCCGATAACAGGAAATTATGACGTCATTCCGATAAGTCAGATATCACGACAAATAGCCCCGATAACATATATATTTTTGTCAACACGGCAGTGCCTAGCTCCCTCTGAGCCTTAAATGACCGGCAGTGAATGTTATGTTCAAGTGACGTTGGCATAAATCAGAAAAACGATTTCTCAATCACGAAAATCAAGAATACCCCCTCATGCCAGAAAACAACTTGTTAACTCGGTCATAATTTTAGTAGTTGCTAACTTGAATCAATATTCGCAGTATTTCCCCTCATGTTACACATAAGGCCGAAAGAACGACTAGCAAACGAGGGAACGTCGGAATTTACGTTACACCTTGAACGCAGCCTGCATTGCGCTGATCACAACAAACATGGCAGCGATGGCATGGAACTTCGTCAAAGTTTCAGAAGAAGTGGTTTGGTGGTTATTTGTGATGAATGCTCCAAGTGAATTCTACGAGGAGGGAAGCACAAGCTTTAATACGTCAAACCTGATCAGCCACCGACAACATAACAATCACTTCCATGGAGTTTTGAAATCACGCTAACGCGAGCTAATGCTAATGTGCGCAAGCCAGCAGCAGTCTCCCCTCCCCTCATCTCTCTCATCTAAAGCTTCCATGAGATTAAAAAAAAAAAAAAAAAAAAAATCACTGAACCTCATTTACTTTATTAAAGGTATTAATCTAAATGGAACCACAAGTCAAAATCCTTTAAATGTAAATGTTAATCCTTTTCCCGCATGTTACACGTACAAAATAGAAAAAATAGATAAGGCCGAAAGAACGACTAGCAAACAAGGGAATGGAGGAATTTACGTTACACCTGATAGAAAAAAAAAAAAAAACATGGCGGTGATTGTATGGAACCTCGTTAAAGTTTCAGAAGAAGATAGTTCACTGGTTATTTGTGACAAAATGCTCCATTATGTGCATTATTTTTTATTGTCATTGAGGAATGCATTTTTTTCAGTCTGTAATTCTGATACATGTATTTCCATCAGTTCAAAGAGCCTTTATTTTTTTTTTATATCAGTCAGTAATGAACCTTATTTAAGTTAATGTGAGATATCAAATAGGTTTGTTTGATAGCTTTACGAAAATCTTTGAGAGGCTTGCCAGTAGTTTTTCAATGGAAAAAATAAATATCTGTTCCAAACTATTTTTGATTTTGTTCATAGTATTGATGTAATGATCTTAGGTATATGTGTGTTATCAGTATCGGCCTTTAGGAGCTGAAAGTTATCGATTATCGGTATCGGTTTTAAAAAACAGTTATCGTGCATCCCTAATAAATGGCAAAGAAAATCAATGCAGAAGCAAACGGACGACTGCAGTGTGTTTTTAAACGTGCATGTTAATGTTGATCGCTGCAACGCACCGAGGTAGACGCTGGACTCTGCAGCCTCCCCGGCCTTCTTCGTGTCCGCCTCGCCCTCCTCCTCGGTTTCGGACTGGCTGCTGTAAGTGGTGTCGTCAAACAGGCTGATGGGTGTAACCTTCCCACCTCCCACCAGCCAGGCAGAGGCGATGGGCGTGCAAAACTGAACATCGAGAGGTGACACAGAATGAGCTGAACTCAAATGAACGCGGGTCGACACAGCGACACCAGTGAAAGACTGATCTGAACCCAGTGGTGATGCTGCTAAACGGCTTTTTACAGCGTCTCACCTGATGCTCCCAGACCAGCTGCCCGTTGGGCTCCGGTCTGAAGGCCATGACCTTCCAGTCAGGAACAGACACTTTGATGACGAGGTCCAAATGCTGGTTTTGGGTCGACTTGTTCTCCGTCTGCTCCCTCTCCTTCGGTTCGTCGGTGATGACCTGCTGACTGTCCTTCCAGGTGTCACCGTTGGCCAGTTCTCCCTCCAGGAAGTTGATCCCAGACTGAATTTCTGGAACAAGTTTCAGCTCAAAGTTTCCCACGCTAAAGTTCCACCTGGAACAATGAGTAAAAAAAAAAAAAAAAAAAAAGTCAAGATGAGAACATATATTTAGAGTATCATTATAAACCGAGTGATTCACGTCATTTGTCGGCGGTAATTTTCTGGCTCAGCTGTTCAGTGTCAAGTAATTCTGTTCAGCGTCACAATAAAAAAATACATTTAAAAACCAGCTATGAAATAAAGAGATAAATAACTGAACTAACAGAGACTACAACAGTGTTTGAGCCACCATGAGGAAGAAAAGAACAAACAGACTGAGTATATTGTGGCTAAAAGATAAAAATCATAATTTTCAAGAAAAAAAAGAAAAAGTCAAGAAAATCAAGTTTAATGGTTAAAAAAACAGCTGTGAAATTCCAAGCATTTTATGAGAAAAAGGATATAATTTAACAAGAAAAAAAGCTTCAAAATTTCACAAGAAAAAAAAAATTATTTTATAAAATAAAGACTAGAATAATAAAGGAATATTCATAAAATTAGATTAAAATTGTAACATGTTGGAGGACCACCTAAAGTTCACATCATCTTCTGGCGCATCAGTCAGGGATCTAACTGACATTTATTCTGCTGGTCAAATCAACTTCTCATCATTTTCTTGATGAGTTAATTCCCCACAATGCATCTGTGCATCAGTCTGTACTTCACATGTGCTGCTGAATTGCTTCCTGTCAGACGGTGTCATACTTTAGAAAGTTGGTTGTTTTTTTTAAATACGTTTCTTCTCGTCTGGATTTGGCATCTTTCATACAATCTTTTTCTTTAGCGAGCTGCATGAAGCTATTTGATTTGACTTAAGTCTTGTGCTGAATAATATTTCCTTCATGCTGTGACTTTTATCTGCAATAATTACGTCTTTTTTTTGTGAATTTACGACTCAATGTAGATAACTTTAGATCTATTGTTTCCTTGAGCTGGCCTGTAGAACCCAGCTGACAGAAAGTCGGTTATTTTCTGACACATCAGGATCCAGCAGCTGCTTCATGACTCTGAGTGACGGATGGTAACGAGAGTTAAACGGATCGAACTCACTTCTCCATCCCTGATCGGGGCCTGATGGCCCGCACGGTCTTCTGAGTTCTCTGCAGCAGGAGCACGTCTTCAGAGTCCACTTCGTCATCGCCCCAGCGGCTGCAGCCTCCGGCAGAGCAGATGTACCGAAGCTGAGGCGAGAAAACATGCGAGACCCCGGTCTGAACATGCTTGTAAGAGGTCGACGTTCACTCAGTTCACACGCCGTTATATTTGATTTATGTGCAGCTTCACGTACCTTCCCGCTGTAGGCCCCCAGGCCGTAAGTAGTGATGGATTTGCCGCCGACCAGGACCGTGTCCTCTCCGATGCGGTGCGACGACTCCAGCAGGGACTCAACGCTGAAAGGCACCGCCTCCATGCTCTCCCTGTCCCGGTTCCACTGGAACAAGGCGCCGTCCAGTGAAGGTATGACCATCTTATTGCCGAACACCTGCGGGACAGAAATCACGTCAGTTTTTGTCGCAGTTATTGTCCAGCGCTGCTGAAGTCAAAAGCAAGATGGGAAATATTTCCAGTACTGCTCATCTGTTCAATGTTGAAGAAACTGGAAGAAGAATGAAGGATTAAAAAAAAGTGCCAGCAAACCAACTGATGCACAACATACATCACTGGAGAACGAGGGGGGAGTATCGGCAAGGACCTCGCAATACCATATGTATCGTGATACTTGGGTCACGGTATGATATTATCACGATATCATGATATGTCGCGATATTGTACCCAGTTAATATCAGAATTAAAAGTAGAGAAGAAAAATCAAGTTGCTGTATATGTTCATCAGATGATATTGATCATTCAGAGGACAAATTGAGTCAAAACTATTTGCTTTAAAACAACCTACTTATTATTTATTATTAGTGTTTTTGCACATTTAAGTGAATGAATGAATTAAAAAAAAAAAAATCGATATTAGGAGCTGAAAAATTGATATTATATTGGACGGCTGAAAATAATCGCGATATATCGCCAAATCGATTTTTTTTTCACATATGGACAACATCATTCATTCATTTTCACATTTCATTTGATCTTCCTCATTGTGTCACTTTCAGTTTGCATGAATCTTCTTGGTTTTCTTTTCATTATTTCAGTTTGAGGACTTATCCCCCCCCCCAGCTCAGATATCACAATCGTTCAGTCTCAAACACTTTCTCACACACTGATTGACACGACGCGGAGCGGCCAGTTCGGGTTCTCGTGTACTTGGACTTAATCCATAGAGCTGGGATCATTACACAACTCGGGGCTTAAGTAATTAACTTGGATCTTTGTAAAAATGTGCGTGCATGTGGTGCTCGTGGTCGGGGGGCAGAAAGGATGACATCATTGCAAAAACCTGACCCTAATCCACAATTAAGCTCGGCAGCTTTAGCTCGTCAGAGGGACAATAGTGTTGGTCATGCTTCAGTCGTCATCACACTTAAAATAAAATCCAGAAAAAAAAAAAAAAAAAAAATATATATATATATATATAAATTAAAAAATGTAGTGAGTTACAAGTTGGTTCTCCAACTTGTAACTCACTACATTTAACAAACAGCTCAGTTTTCTTTGTCTGCTGGTGCTGGTCGGTTCCTGCTGGGGTCAAACCTGCATCCTTTCAATTACTTTGTTTTGGAGATTATCAAACGCCAGTGAATCATCTTTGGGCAGGAATTTAAAAAATGACAAACACCTGGCTGAACAAGAGCGTGGCAGAATGATTTACTGGAGAGCAGAATCAGGAGGGGTGATGTCATCCTTTCTGAGGGAGGGGGGTGGTTTGGAGGATGAATTTAGAAAGTGCAGGGGAAAAGTGGTCACCAGGCTGGTCAGAACATCACACTGTACTGTAGTCTCCTATGAGGTCGCAAAGAGGCTTACAGAGAAAACTCTCAGAGGCGTGGATGAGTCATCCTGCTCCTGACGCCTTAATCCACCTCTCTGATCTGGTCCAGCGTCCTGACTCCAGTTAACCTCCTGCCAGCTGCTCCATTACCTGCTCTGTGAATGCAGAGCAGGAACCCGACTCAACCCAAGTGTCGCACTGTTCGACTGGATGGTCAAACCAGACTCCAGCAAGTAAGGAAACTGAGCTAAACAAAATACATGTGTGACCTTTAACTAATAAATAAAACAAATCATTCCTGACAAAAAGACCCTACGATTGTCTGACAACTTCCAGCACATCAGATAAATTCAAACTGAGTTCACTGGGTTCACTGCAGTTTGAATAAATGGACAGTATTCAGTACCAGCTACATCTACTGGTGCATTTTTATTACCTCCACCAAGGAGGTTTTTGCCTGCGTCTGTCTGTCTGTCTGTGTACAAGATAACTCAAAAAGTTATGGATGGATTTTGGATGAAATTTTCAGGAGTTGTCAGAAATGTGAAAAGGAAGAACTGATTTCATTTTGGGTGTGATCTGGAAGAAATCCTGGATTCTGGATCACTTTCAGATTTTCAATAACTTTGTGGTCAATGGGGGCGAAAACTTTGTTTCTCAATATCTCCGTTAATTATTGCCCAAAACTCATGAAATTTCACTCAGGAACGGACAATGGGAACCTCTATCACACATGTGTCAAACACAAGGTCCGTGGGCCAAATGTGGCACACCACGTCATTTTAAGTGGCCCTTTAGAGCTTGTGCTCTATGGGCTTAAATTTTAAACCAATATTTTAAGACTTAAAATAAGCTAACACTGCTTTAAAGCACATATTAGTTTATTTTAAGACTTAAAATAAGCTTACACCGCTTTAAAGCGCATATCATCAATAAACTACATCTCCCATAATGCATTTCGTAATTACCCACAATAATAACAGTATATTACCATGAGCAAGACATCAAGATGATTTTGAGAACTGATGAACTTAAGAAAAACCTCCACAAACTAATCCCAATATGTCTAAGAAAAGAAAAATTGATGCATAAGGAAGGTAGTTTCACGAACGATGGGAAAACAAATACAAGTTTGTATCTCAAGGTGAAAAAAACAGTATGTCTTTTGTGTTGTGAGGCGGTGTCAGTTGTGAAAGAGTAATCTACATCTGCATTTTGACAGCAAACAGTTTAATATAATAATGAGTTAAATATTTGAAACTTGAATACATAATAAATACAGAAACTGTTATTTAACAAGGTGTAGTTTAATTTATTTTGATTTTCACTGCATTTTGTATATTCATGCTGTCAATCTGGCCCTTCGAGGGCCACCATGATGCTGATGTGGCCCTCAGCGAAAATGAGTCTGACACCCCTGGTCTATTAAATTTCAAAGGCTGATCCGGATCTGATCCAGAAGGCGGATTTTATCACAATCTCTGTAAATCAATATATGGAGGAACTGTTGCGCTTGGCGGAGGTCAGCGCTCTCAGAGTGCTTTCCTAGTTTCTTTTTTCAACTGTGACCTAAAGTTTCCCATCCACGCTGTACCAGGATAAACTCATATCACCTAAGCGTCCACGCAAACACAAGTGAAGACAGGAACTCTCACTCCATTTATGGTTGAAAATGTTGCTCAAACTTATCGTTGCAGATTTCTCTTATAGTAGCTTTCCTCCAGAACATATAGGCAGCTATAGTATTATTAGAAGTAGACTTACATTTTTCAACCAAAACCAAAAAAAAAGTAATAATTAAATGATTTAGAAAAATAATCAGTAGCCTGATCCAGCAAACCAGGAGACTTTTTTTAAATACAACATGACGTAAATGGATTTCGATGTCAGCTGCATGACATGATAGTAAGATCAGTGTTGACATTATTCTTGTAGCTACGGACAAAGCTGACACTCCTGCCAGAGAAACTCCCACAAACATTTCAGCTCTAGAAAGAGGAAAATAATAATCTAGCTGAGGAAAAGATGTGATGTGGCAGCCTATAGCAGCATCCTTTGATGTTGATGAATTGTGTATGATGAGCCCGCCCACCATCTGTCTGTTTGTATATCTCTGACATGTCTGTTTGCATAAAACGCTCTTTGTCTCTGTAAAGGATTTGCGATCTTTATTTTTCGCTCGTAACATTTTTAAAGCGTACAGAAACTGGGGAAAAATTTAAAAACAAGCGCTTTGATTTTGCATTTTTTAAATCTCGAGACAATGAAATATTCAGGACGTTAGGAAAAAATATGCTAAATGATTAAAAAAAACGACTTGTCAGCATAAACGTTTCCTTCTCCGTCTGCCTCTTTTTGCTGTGGATTTTATGGACCTATTAATCTTTAAGGACCTCCGACTGAGACTCATTCAACACTTTTTTTTCTTTTTAATGCATGTAACACATTGTTAGAGACCGGAGCCATTCATTTATTTTAACATGAACATTTATCAGAATTAGACCTTTGCACACTGAAGGTTTCTGCAGCTAAGACAACATATTTATTTTAGCACTTTAAATGCTTTAGGAGGTGTTTAGGATTTCTTTATCACAGCCATTAATATACATTTATACTTGTTTCATGAATGCTGTTATTATACAACTGATTAAATATGAAGGGATTAATTCAAATGAGCTTGATAATTATTTGATGTTATGAGTCATGTCATCATTTCCCAGCCTTAGGAAAAGGAGGGAGGTTGATTTAGACTGGGAAAAGGGAGAGGGGGGGTCGTCAGAACATTTCTGTGGTGTTCAAGTGTTCGTGTGTTGCTGCTGATGCTCCAGCGAGCTTGTCAAACAGTGTCAACTCCCACCTAACGCTAATGAGCCGCCGTTGGCCTGTAAGGCCACTTGACTGGTCCGCTTTAAGGACCGTGACAGCGTGAGAGCGCAGAACGAAACATAAAAAAAATCAAAACAAAAAGTACAAGCAGCCAAAAGGAAAGATTGACTTTCTGTCAGAAATATTGCCCAACTGGCTGCTTCCCCTTTCCTCTGCCGTGCTAGAAGAATTACTGCCTGTCCCACTGAGGTGATCAAGCATTTATCTCGCTGTAGTCATCAATCAAATTCTCCCATCGTTCACTCATTCATGCTGCGCGCCAGCAGAGGTGCGTCTCCAAGTGAGCTCGGGCGTACCGCCTGTTCTGTGATGACATCATCTCTGGTCTGAGGCATTACCTCACCTCCCTAATCACCTCGTCTCCCTCATCCCTCTTAGCTCCGCCCATCCAGCATGAGTCACACCACACAGGCATCGACTCCCCCTTATCTGACCGCACACGCGCACACACACACACACATACACACAGTCTTCCTTCTACTCTTAACACCCGGGAGCAACTCCTCGTCTTTTAACATGATGGCTTCATTTTCTGCAGACAATGCTGTTTGTGGATCTTTCATTGCCGTTTCACTGAGGAGGGAAAAAAATAAAAAAGTCAGCAGAAGGCAGTGGGTGACTGGCTGCTTCCGCCTCGGTCTGTCAAGGCCGTCCAATGGCGCTCCAGACCCCTGCAGCCTCTGATCACCGAGCAGACTGGTGTCTCAGGGACTCGGGGTGCACTAATAAAGCTGTTGCCAAGCACTCAGTGGGATGGAGAGGGAGGAAGTGGTTTAAACTACATAGAGCAGAGAGGCCAGGTAGGATTTCAAGTTTATATCAGCCTCTCACATGTAAAGATACCGAGAAACAAGCGCGTCCACACTCCACAGATCACAACAAGTGACGTCACAGCGAGTCAACGGGTTCAGAGCCGAGGGGCATCTCTGTTCGTTCCGCTCCGTTAGCCAAACGAGAGCCAACAGGTGAAGACGGAGTCCAACACACAACTGGCCGACGTACGCAGTCAGCATCCTCCTTCGCAACACGAGCGCGCAGGAGGACGCTGCACGTGTGAATGTCTACGGATGTCTTCACACTTCCCCTGAAGTCTCACACGCCGCTTGTCTTTTCACACGCCACCTGCTTTAATTCTGCACGTTAGCATGTTCTTACTGTGTCAAAGTGTCATGAGGAGAAAACAAACAAGCTTTAAATGTGTGATGCTGTAATTTAAAGATCTGCAGATCCAAAAATCACAAAAACAAATGTAGTATATTGTAGAGAAGCTTGATATTCTTGGCTTCTTCTGTCTGCTCATGAAACTTATTTTCCTCTTTTTTGCTCTTATGTTGCTGTTAAATAACTGTTTAAATCCCACCCAGTAGAGCCAGATATGACGTCAACATCACAGCGTCAAATACGCCCATCAGTTGATGGACCTGTCCATGACTGGACTGTGCTGAGCTTGTTTTCTGAGTTGAGTCCTTTGAGACGCCTTGTTGTAAACTGGAGCCTTAAATAAACAAAGTGAATTGATCCTAAATACCATTTCAGAAGAAAACTAACCATAAATGCATGTCGCCTGGCCATCCGTACTCATGTACGACTGAGAATGAGCTGAAGGTTTTCCAGGAAATAACCAGTTTTTCCTAAAAACTAGGCCTGGGCCAAAAAAAATGATTTTTATATTAATCGCCATTTTTTTCTGGGGATTTTTAAAAATCAATTCTTGTACAAGAATCGATTTTTATTTATTTAATGGTGGAGTAAAGAGTTCGGGTGGCTCCGTGGAAATACTCCGCTCGCTGGGCTCCGCCAGTCTCTTGTCATCTACACTTTCGGAAATAGAAGCACGTGTGTCACCATAGTAACCCGAATGCTAGCAAATTCACGCGGGTTCGGGTCCACGCAAGTGGACCCGTGAAGACCTCTAAACTACAGAAATTGCGCGTTTTTTAAAAAATATTAAACCGTATTTAATTTTTATAATAAATATATTATTATTATTATCATTATAATTTTTATCATCATCATTATTATTATTATCGTTATTATTATTATTATTATTATTATTATTATTATTATTATTATTATTATTATTATATTTCAATAATTGAAATATAAAAATCACAACACTTGGTAAAATTGAAATGCAATACTTGTTTAATCAGAATCGCAATATAAATCGAATCGGGACCCAAAAATCGTAGGAGAATCGAATCGGCCCAGCCCTACTAAAAATGGTTCATAATGAGTTTTCTTCTGCATGTTCAGGAAGTTGCGCTGTTCTTTGTGATGCATGATAACTGTTTTTTTTAAACTGATAACTTTCAGCTCCTAAAGGCCGATACCGATAACCGATAACACACACATATACCTACGATCATTACATCAATACTATGAACAAAACAAAAAGCAGATTTGACTCTTTAAATGAAGGAATATTTATTTTTTCCAATATAAAACTATGGGCAAGCTATCAAACAAACCTATTTGATATCTCACATCAACTTAAATAAGGTTCATTACTGACTGATATAAAAAATAAAGGCTCCTTGAACTGATGGAAATACATGCATCAAAATTACTAACTAAAAAAATGCATTCCTCAATGACAATAAAAAATACTGCACATAATGAAGCATTTGTTACAAATAACCAGCGAACTATCTTCTTCTGATACTTTAAAGAGGTTCCATACAATCGCCGCCATGTTTTTCTTTCTATCAGCGCACTGTGCGGCAATGCTGCATTCAAGGTGTAACGTAAATTCCTCCGTTCCCTCCTTTGCTAGTTGTTCTTTCGGCCTTATCTATTTTTTCTATTTTGTATGTGAAACATGTGGGAAAATATGGTGAATATCAATTAAAGTCAGCAACTACCAAACTCATGACCGAGTTAACAAGTTGTTTTCTGGCATGAGGGGGTAGTCTTGATTTTCCTTACTGAGAAATCGTTTTTCTGATTATGCCGACGTCACCCAAAGTGACACAGAAAAGCAAATCATGAAGTAAACTGGTGCAACTGGGCAGCGAGTCAAACTCCAAATATCATTTCCAAAGATTTACAGTTTTGCCAAACTGAAGTGAAAGGGATTCCCTAAATCCTGAATCATTTTTAGAGTCAACTTTTTGCCATTTACAGCAAGTATGAGTGAACTGACTTAAAATTAAATTATGTTTGATTTGCTAAACTCATTTAACTGCACACAGTCTGGCGGGGAAGGAAGAAGTAAAACCAGCAAGAAAACGGAGATGTCAGATCTGAACTGGTTGGGATTTCAGACGGGTTGTTTGACAGATATCCAAAAGCAAACAGGGAGAAATCCACGAGCAGGAGTTTTCAGACGCGTAAGCAGGAAGCCTGAATGTAAGAACGAGGGCTTAAACTGGAGAGCAGGATGTTTGGACAAGTAACAGGGATTTTGAGTGCAAATATAAGCATCTCTGCATGTAAGCAGCTACTAAAAATGCAAAGACAAAATAATAAAAACAAATAATCAAATTCTGACTTTCAATTCTCCATGGCAGAAGCTTGACCAGAAAAGAGACAAGTCTTCAAGTTTTTATCCAATTCCACATCATAGCAGCTGGTTTAAGATATAATCCAAAATTACGTCGTTGACATTTTGAAACTGCTCGTCGGTAAACTCAGCAGCACTAGTTGAAACTATGGATAGACCGATACATCGGCCAATATATCGGGCCGATATTTGCGTTTTCTTTATTTACTTGAATCGGCCGATTCGTGTGTGGGTTCGCCGGTGTATTTTTCCGTGGCATGATTTACTGACAGGCATCCACGGGCAGCTCTGTGTTGCTGGAAGACCCTACAGCACATGCAGACACATTAACACTTTTTTATTTGAAAGTATGTGTGGTAAAGTTGAAGTTAAAGTTGTTAAATTTTTACTTTTCAATAAATGTTTGTTTATACTTGAGACCTGTAATATTTGTTATCATTGTGTCATTTTTTAAAATGTAAATTGAAGGAGCAAAAGCAGTCTCGGCCACATATATCAGCTCAAGAAAGTCGGCAGTCCATAATCGGTCATTGGCTAAGGGTGATGGAAAAAAAAAAATCAGTATCGGCCCTGAAAAAAAATCCATATGGGTCGATCTCTAGATTCAAGTCTCTTTATTGTCATTATGCAGGCATAACGAAATTTTGCACGACACCCGGCAGGCACACACATAAATACACACATAAATAAATCACACAGATAAATAGATGAAAAATATATACATTCTTGTAGGTGATATTTACAGATTGTCAGTGTTTATTTACAGAGAACTGGCTGTGCGGGGGTTGATGGGAGAGGTGGGTGGGAATGAGAATGGGAGATAAAGTGCAAGTGACACAGAGGTGTGGATCTGTGTGAGAGGTAGGTGATTGTGTGTGTAGTTTTTTCAACTGTCTCTAGTTGAAACGGCAGCAGACAGACTTCTCAGGCTGAATAGAAACTACTATTATGGATGAAGATTTCTGAGCAGTGGTTAAGATCAGATAAAACTTCTCCTTTTGCACATAGACTTGATAAAAATAAAAAACTCTTCATAATTGATTCCTATAGGGAAAAAACCCACAGAGATCACAGACTAAGAGACCTTAAAACACTGATGTTCAGTGTTTTCCATGTCTAGAATCCGCCTGGATCGGTCCGCTGTACCACACTAATAAAGCAGATGTGTGTTTGAGCCCCAGCGTTCCTCAGATCCAAGCGCGTCTCACCAGCACCAGTCCAACATTAAACCCATCTCTGCAGCCACCCAAACCCTTGTTAGTATGGGAGGATTTCTCCCCGAGGCAACGCTCTCACAAAGAGCGAGTCCACATCAAAGGAAGCCATGAGCATGTCTCCAGTTTGAATTTGTGAGAGCGGCGCTCTGGTCTCGCTCTGGGCTGCGTTTCACTTTCTGCACGTCGGTGTGGGCGGTTTAAGCTTCTGTGTACATGTGCAGGCGAGAGTCTGGTTGCGCTTGTGCATGTACATCACCGCAGTCAAAGACAGTAATCCTCCAGGCGAAGCTGCTGCTCTCACATTTATGTGGGGATGAAGAGTATGTCTGCTGCGTATTGAACGTGAATGTGTATATGGAAGGAATGAAAGCAACAGCAGCCTTTTGCTGACTGTTCAAAGAGAAGCAAGTTCAAATATTGGTTTTAAAGTCAACAGACAGTATCCAAGGAAAGAAAAAAAAAAACACAGGAAAGATGTTAGAAGAAGAGGGGGCATGGGTAAGACTGGATCCTTAACCTCCAAATGACAGGCCAGAACATCTCTTAAATTTTCTATTGTATTCATTTTCTGCTGTTGACATTTCTACAATGTCCTGCAGAGCATTAAACTACGACTGTCAACCAGTTAAAGGGACTTTCCAGTATTAAATTAACTATTACTAAATGGTAATGACTGAAAACCTTGGTTCTCCTTCCTTCTTTGAGGGTTTTAATATTTTATTTCACATTATTTTATCACTTTCCTATTTCTAATGTTCTCTTTAATGCTTCTAATGTTTTACATAAAGCACCTTGAATTGTCTTGAACGTGAAATGTGCTGCACAAATAAACTTACCTTGCCTTTGTTTGGGGGCAAAATGATGTGAATTGAAGCAGTTTTGAGTTCACAGAACACACGTTTACAGCTTAACGGCCATTAAGGTGCCATATTATGCAAATTTGATCCCTATTCGTTAGCGGTGCACGATAATTATTGACCCGATAACTATCAGGCCGGTAACAAGTAATTATGACGTCATCCTGATAAGTCCGATATCATGACGAATAGCCCTGATAATATATATATTTTTGTCAACACGGCAGTGTCTCGCTCCCTCTGAGCCTTGAATGACCAGCAGTGAATGTTATGTTCAAGTGACGTCGGCATAATCAGAAATATGATTACTCAGTAAGGAAAATCAAGAATAACCCCTCATGCCAGAAAACAACTCGTTAACTTGGTCATAATTTTGGTAGTTGCTGACTTGAATTGATATTTGCAGTATTTTCCAAAATAACAGAAAAAATAGATAAGGCCGAAAGAACGACTAGCAAACGAAGGAATTTATGTTACACCTTGAATGCAGCATTGTGGCACAGTGCGCTGATAAAAAAAAACTATTGCGGCGATCGTATGGAACTTCGTTAAAGTTTCAGAAGAAGATAGTTAGCTGGTTGTTTGTGATAAATGCTCCAAGGGAAGGAGGGAAAAATAGCACAAGCTTTAATACGTCAAACCCGATCAGTCACCTGAAACATAACCGTCGCTTCCATGGAGTTTTGAAATTGCGCTAACATGAGCTAGCGTCAGCAAGCTAGGAACAAGTCTCCCCTCTCCACTCCTCGCCATCATGTCTCTCATCTAAAGCTTCCATGAGATTTAAAAAAACAAAACAAAACTACTGAACCTCATTTACTTAAATTCCATTCATTTGAATGGAACCACAAGCCAAAATCCTTTAAATGTAATTTTTTGTTACTATGGAGTGCACTTTTTCAGTTTATTTACACAGACAAGTCCAACTTGTACATTATATTATGCACTGTGCATTATTTTTTTATTGTCATTGAGGAATGCATTTTCTCAGTTAGTAATTCTGATTGCATGTATTTCCATCAGTTCAAGGAGCCTTTATTTTTTTATATCAGTCAGTAATTAACCTTATTTAAGTTAATGTAAGATATCAAATAGGTTTGTTTGATAGCTTTACAAAAATGTTTCAGAGGCTTGCCAATAGTTTTTCATTGAAAAAAATAAATATCTGTTCTTTTAAAGAGTCAAAACTGCTTTCGGTTTTGTTTATAGTATTGATGTAATAATCTTAGGTATATGTGTGTGTTATCGGTATCGGCCTTTAGGAGCTGACAGTTATCGGTTTTAAAAAACAGTTATCGTGCATCCCTACTATTCATATTAAATCACCCCCGTTATTACGCTAGAAATGTTACCGCCAGTCTCGTGCCACGGCGACACAGACACTTTAAGGATGTTTCATTTTATACTGAAACGTGTCTGAGGGGAGCAGGGCTGAGCCCTACATGGGGATAGATGCGTGGGCCGGGTTTATCTGCGCTGGGAGTTCAGAGGACTCATCTGCATATGCAAATGATGCTAACTGCTCCATCAGTTGTGCACCTCTTACAAGGACAGCGAGACACCCTGAAAACTGGGAATATGACAGATTCAGTCAAATTTGAACCCTCGAGAGTGTAAACAAAAAGTTTACACTAATTATCATCTAGTAACAGAACTAAGGTTGATAAAACTCTGAAATGTCCCTTTAAAGGTTTACAGACAATCACACAGACAGAAATAAGTCAATTAATGTCATTTGAAATTAGGAAGGATTTCCATTTCAGCGAATAAAAGCAAAAAGCAAAGGCGTGTTTTGATCTACCTCAGGTTTGCTGAGGCTGGAGGACACCAAGCACCCTGAACCCACATCCAGGTCCCACTGCTTCCTGCCCTGGTTGTGAGGATCCAGAGCTGAGATCCGCCCATCCAGGGTGCTGATGATCACAAGAGACCTAAGGACAGAATACAGAGGCTTAATACACTTTTTAAAAATCAGCTGTTGTAGATTATTGTTGCGGACCGACATAAAAACGAAACGAAACAGCTCTGGGAAGCAAAGCTGACACGTCTCCCTTGCACGTTCAGGGACTCTTCCATCAAGCTGTATCTTATTCAAAACCAAAAAGTTACAGCCGATGTCCTTCAATCGTGCCGTCCCAGTGGGGTTTTTAGTTTAACACCATCACAGATGAGACACTAAAGTGTGAGGAGCAGTACAGCAGAGGTGCAGGTGTCATCTTTCCTCTGGAGTCTGCTCTCGTTCGACAGTCAGGGTGACCTCCAGGAGAAGCTTTCCACACACCTGCGCCATGACAAACCGTGTCAGCTGGTTTCAGCGACGTTTCCATGAGATGATTATTAAAATATGATCTAGTCTACAGCACGCTGCGACTTCACTGCAACCATGAGATATAAAATAAAAATAATTCTGTTCTTTATGTATGATAGAGCATATCCACTGATAACATAATCACAGCTGACATGCCTGATGAGAAGAGCCACAAGAACTGAAGTCTGCAGAGGAAACTGTGTGTGAGACAACGTAGTAAAAACTGGAAACAGAAGATGAAAATAAAAACCATCTCCATCACTTCATGCCAAACCATTTATCCTCATTTGCTTTGGTTTTCTGAGGATTTTAAAATATTGTTTCTGTGTGACTCAAACTGATAAAGTCCCACTGAGACGATGCTCCGAGCGCTCATCTAAAACCAAGACTGAATGAATTAAAGATTTAAGGCGAGACAGAGGTAGAGTAGTTCATTTAGTTTCAATACTACTGGCGCTAATCCATTTATCATGTCAATAAAGATAATGTTCTGTGTCAATAAAGCCTGTTTTTTTTCCTCCGAGTTTACAGTTTCAGTCTGTTAATATTACTGGTTAGTCTGATAAACCTTTGCAACACGGGGAAAATGACAAACATTATCATGGCAGTGAAATGCTCGAGATAAATCACTACGTTTCAGAAATCCTTAACTCCACTTTCACTGATCTCTGAAGTTTCAAAACAGAAATGAAATCACATCTCGAATGTATTTGAAATATAATAATCACAGATATTGGGCACTAAACTATGATTGAGGCAATTAAGTAGAGATTAAAGGAGAGCAGAAGTATTTACTTTGCATGAGGGAGGATTCCCACCAGCACCAGGAATACTGGAAAAAGTAATGACGTGATGTTTTACTGGATTAATTCCATATCTCTGGGAGATAGTTTCGTTATTGAGGGGTTTAGGTTCAAATTTTTGTTAAAAACAGACCAATAATCAGAGCCATTGATGAACCCAGACAGTAATATTAGCCCTTGGTTCTCCGTTTCTCTTTACAGAGCGACTTTAATGAATTTTAAATATCCAGGCCCAGCTTTCAGCCAGCTGACGGTTTCTGCCGCATCGGCTGTCAATCACGTCCAGGGCTCCGCCGACAGCCACATCCCGACTATTGATTTCTATCTGTCCAGAGAGGAGACCGTCAACGGGAGGCTTTTAGCTTTATTTAACTAACGAAACCCTGCTGAGTGTGCGCTGTGTGTCTGAGCACCCGCTGCTGCGAATCCAAACAGATGGGACCGAAGCAGCTTCTCTCTGCTGGAAACCGACACACTGGAATTTAACTGGCTCCCTCTGAGGCAACTGGAGATGTAAAGAAAAGCATCACACGTCTTCAGTTTCCCAGCAGATGTCAAAAAAAAAAAAAAAGAACGAACGAAAAGATAAATGTGGACTTATAATGATCATGTTTATTTGGGATACTTCTATAATTTTGTGTATTTAAAAACACCACCTCCCTGAATACCCCATTAATTAAAGGTGATTAATGAGGGAGACTTGGTAGTTGAGCGTATATACTGTACTTGGGCGTCCATTGAAATAACCAAACCAAAACGTTAGACTGCTGTGGCACTGATTTTGCATGACGTGCGCCCCAAGCATGTGAGGAGCGCAGACTCCACCTCGAACCAGCTGCTGTGAAGTGAGCTGTTGAGACGTGGTTGAAAAGGGAGCTGTTGTCCTGTAACTCTTTGATATTTTGGTCAAAGCGTGTTACAGAAATGTCTTTAACACCTCAGAAGACCGTTAATTAGGGCTGTAGTGATACACTAATCTCGCGATACGATACACAATATTCGCCTCATGATACGATATATGTCGATATTCATCTTACAATACATTTACATCATTTTCTGAAAGATTTTAAAGGGACAAAGTGATTTTGGTGACATCTTGTGAGTGTTCCAATGACTTTGTTTGAATTATTTGAACTGAAAGCATCAATTACACATTATATGGCTGACAGGCAGCTTGTAAATGCTGGACAAAATTAATAAAAGATTTGTTGAGAAAAATAGTTTCATTTATTTAAACAGTGCAAATTGTTGCTTGCAAGCTTTTAAAGGTGGGACACGGGGGTTTTGAAAGAAGCTTAGAATATCGATACCCACGGCTGAAAAATCGATACTCTCTGGGGAAATAAAATATCGGTATCAGGGCTGGGCAATTTAATGTGTTATTATCACGTTAACGCATTAATTTATTAACGCCGAGATTTATTTTATCACGCGTTAACACATATTGCTCACGTGCTTTTGTTTTGAAAAGTCTGTTACTGGCTGCTGTGAAACCGGAATAGAATTGCCGGAAAAACATGTAGAAAAGCTAAAACAGACATGGAGAACGGTAAAAATCTGTGAACTTTACAGTTCAGGTAGCAACTCAGGTAGCAATATTAACAATTATGTTTGAAAACAAAAATCCTGGACTGCAACAAAACTTTCATGTCATTCCTCCATGTTCCATCAGATCTGCTCCATGTGTTCACTGTCCTGCTGTTCTCTAGCTGGTTACTGCAGTGCGGCTCCATCTAGTGGCACAGATGTGTAACGACAACAGAAAGTCCAGTCCACGATTATAAAACAAATTCAGTTCTGTGGCCCATTTTATAATTTCATATTTTTGATTCAAGTCTAAAATTGAAATATAAAAAAAACAGGGATTCTTTTTTTGTATTTTTTGTGTTAGATTAAAAAAACGTAGTAAAATGTCACTTTTTATTTTATTTTTTTTTTATTTTTGATTGACAATTGAAAATGGAAAGAATGAATGATACACGGATTGATAAAGTTACTGAACTTTAACATGGACATTTTCATTTTAAAGTTCTCCAGACGGAGGATTCAACAGAAACAAGGTTATTTGTAACAACTGACAAGTTGAACTCCCCGTTAAAAGTTTCTGCTGTTACCTCAGAAATTACCTGTTTTAATGTTCTGATTGTGCTGAGACACAATCATTTTGTTGGATTTTGTTGGTAGACTTATTTTAAATTTTTTATAAAAACAGGATGACATTAATGGTCTGGCAGTGGCAATAAGCTTTATTTTATTTTACATTTTTTTAAGATAAGATTTACACTAAATATGTGTTTCTGACAAGTGGTGATGTTAAAAGTGTTTGAACAACAAATGTTATGACACTTTAGTTCATATGGCAGCAGAAACATTTAAATAAAAGAGCATTTTACACTACTTTTGAATTCATTATTAATGATTAATGATTAAACAGGAAATTAATGCGATTAAAAATTTTAATCATTGCCCAGCCCTAATTTTTTTACATGGAAAAGGAAGTAAACAACATCTCCTTTGTGGTGCTTTAAAAAAGAAATGTGTCCTTTCTACTGAGTTGGTGAGAACTACTGACTATCCTCAGTGATGAACAACATGTTTGGCAAACCACATTCAGGAGCATTTCTCCTCTCGTTTATTTCATTGCATATTCAGTCACATTTCCAGGGAGCTGCGTTCACTGTTGAACATCAGCGACTCGTTCCGGTTCAGCTGGAGCTACGGGTCTGTAATAAATGCAAACACGATAACTAAATAATTATGGGCAATGTGTCTTTCCGCCCCATCAAAGCCAAGATTATCTCCCTGAACCCGCTCTGAGCACCATCGCTCTCACCATGAACGCTGAAGTGGAGGGTGCTGAGAAAAACATTGTTTCCCTCCCAGCCGCCAATGAAAACACAGAAGTGAAGCTGCTCTCGCTCTCTTGATTGGCTGCGAGACCCTGCCAAAAATATTAGGCTGATTGGTTGTTGCTAAGCAGTGGGCTCTCTGAGAGGGCGGAAGCTTTGGCGGCCTTCACTTGGCCAACCCCCCCACCCCCCCCCACCCTCCCTGGAAGTTATACTGTGAATGTATAAGTGGTGAAAAAGTCACTGATAACATTGAGTTCATCTTGAGATGGAAACAGTGGAGACGAGATTTCATTTTAAGAGGATGATCAAAGACTTTTGTGGGCTCTTTGTACTCCAGATAAAGGATGAGTGAAGTGTGTGTTAGGGGGGGGCACTTCAACTTATACTGGAGGAAAAAAAGAAAGAGGAGGGGGGGGATTATGAAATGAATACAGTGAAAAAACAGCTGGAACAAAACAAATATAGTCGCTGCATCATTTCGAACTCGAGGCAATTTATTTAGCATGTATCCATGTTTGAGCCCCGAGACACCACAACTCTGCTCAGCACCAAAGGGACGACACGTCGCCTGCGGGGGGGCTGCTGCTGCTGCTGCTGCTGCTGCTGCGACTGTGACAGACGCAGACACGCATGTGAACGGAGAATGAAAAGGCAGTAAGAGGGAGGCTGCCAGCAGACTGTGGGTTGTTATCGTCCTCGCCTCTAATGCTGTCAGAGCATCACAATGGCGTGGAGCGCCTCTTAAATCACAGAGCGTACGGTGGAGCGGGGAGCCAATTAGGCTCGCTCTCACCAGACCGTTCTCCTCAGAGACGCCCGGCCTCCGTCTACACACACCGGGCCAAGCTGGTAAACACTCTCCATTGAAAGAAACAACCAGGATGTTTACACGGGCCGAGTCTCCAAGGAGCGCAGGCTTCTGAGCCGGGCCAATCCTGACAGCCCGCCGCTTCCCCCGCAGCCAATGGAAACGCGCTTTCCCCTCCGCGCTGAACCAATGGGCGGGCGGCTCTGCAGACTCTGAGCCACTGACGGGGCAGGACTCCCTGTAACCATGCAACAAGCCAGCAGCCTGGGTCCGGGCTGCAGCGTGGAGCTATGCTGCCGCGCAGCTGCCGCTCGGCCCGCCGTGCAGCCGCTCAGCCGCTCAGAGGCACGGCGAAAATACGAGAGCGTGGGGAGCACGTGAGGGGAAAGTTATGGATGCGGCTCCGAGCCGGCCGCACCCAGAGACACAAACTGCACCACGAGAAAAGTGTGGTCTCTCCCAGAGATGTAATTACGCAGCAAGACACCCAAGGAGGGAAGGATTTAAACAGAAGATAATGAAAAGGACACGATCCTGCTTCATATAAAAAAACCTCAACAGGCCATAAAGGTGTTTTAAATATAATAATAGTCACACGTGACAGAAACAAAAACTCATCTGCACCTTAATAATGATTTGAGGGTTTATATAACTGTAGACTGAACTCTTCATCCAGATAAGTAACTGCAGTCGGAGCCTCTTAAATTGACCTTGTACCCATCAGTGTCAGTGCAGCACAGAGCAAAGGGTGTGGTTTCAAAAAAAAAAAAAAAAAAAAACTTCAGTACGAGCAGGAAAACACACAGCATTTAAAAAGTGTTGCCATCGCCCTCCTTCCCCTCCTCACAGGTGGTAAAATCCAAACTCTATGGCGCCACGCTCCTGCCGGCTGATTGGCCGGGACGCCGCTCTGATCCCAGGATCTGATTGGTTGTTGCTAAGCAGTGATGAGACGGGGAGAGTAAAAACAAGACAACGTGGTCCTGCTAACTAACAGCCAACTCCGTGTTTTCATCCTCCCCTCCCTGCTTCTCTCTCTCTCTCTCCCTCTCTGAGAATCACACCTTTCTGCCTCTGCCCCACCCATACTGCAGTGCTGCAAGAAGGGTCCTGCCGACTTACCAAAATAGCAACTGACCTAATAAATTCACTCCCACTGATAATTGTGTTCAAAAAACAGTATTCTTCAACATTTCTTTTTAAAAGCTCTGACTGCGGTTTCTCCTGCCACGCGGCTGTAAACACACTCCCACCATCGCATCAGACGTTTCTCAGCCTCTGCTGCTCCAAACGGTGTCGATCAAGTGCTCAGGAAGTCAGAGAGGCACTAAAGATCACTCAAACATTGACAAAAAGTGCATTAATGAGTAAAAAAAAAAAAGCATTCCTACAGGAATTGAAACATGATTACGTAAGGAAGCGATGATGAGGGTAAAACTGAAGAGATTATTTGAAACAACTAGAAATCTGCATTCGTGCATCTGGACTGCTTCAAAAACTGGTTTATACGGATCAATTAAAACTTTAATCATCTCCATCCTGACCTGTTATTTTGGAGTCGGTGCCTATTATTAAAAACACACAGCATTTCCCCAGTTACAGAGAGTAGAGTAAAATAGGAGGGGGGGGGGGGGGGGGGGGGGGGGGCTTCGCTTCATCTTTTTACCTGACTGTAACCAGACCCATGTGGCCCGACTCAAACTCTGAGCATCTTTCAGACACAACTGGCCAACAAAGTCCTCCGGCTCGGCCGATTGGCTGTTGCTAAGCAGGAGGCTGGTTTGAAGCTGGCCCAGAAGAGCTGCTGCATCTACAGAGCCCTGGGGGTGGGGGGGGTAACAGGTTCAAACACAGCTACTGTCCTCTCTCTTCTCACCTGCGAGTGGTCCCCCAGGTACCGGAGACCCCGGTGGAGCGCTCTCTCGCCGAGGCGTCAAACCTGGCAGCGTCGCAGGTACGAGTCGCACATAAATGAACATAAACGTGCGGCGACACAGATGTAAACACGAGTCTCCAGAGCGGAGGGTTCTAACGTAAAGATGGCGGGGACGGCTGAGGGGACGGGTGAGGTGACAGCTGTCAGACGACACAACGGCGGCGCTGCTCACAATACCAACGACAGATCAAAGCAAACATCTAGAATATTTATAGATTACAGGATACGACGGGGGGGGGGGCTGCAAATGACAGAAACTTAAAAATGTTGACATCTGAGCTGCACAGACTGGTTTTCAAGCCGTTTTCAACAAAGTACGTTTGAAGTTTCAACTGCAAAAGCTAATTTGGAGGAAAACAAGAAGGAGTCTATCCTCTTTAAAAAAACACCAGAGGAGGTCTGGTCAAGAAAACACTACATTTAAAGGGATTCTTCCCACATGCAAAATGTTGTACATGACACTTGAGTTATGTCATTTTTAATTAATTTATTTTTTTTGTTCTAAAAGTTGCATCTCTATTAAATAAAGGCTGTGGTCACGTTAGTGTCACTGGATCGAGTCTGGTTCACCTGGACAGGTATCAGGGACAGGTCAGGCACAGAGAGAAGCCTGGCCTATTTAATCCCCCCCCCCCCCCCCACCCCCACACACACACACACAAGGTGCTCACACTCAGTATTTAACAGCTGAACTGCAACTGGATTTCCTCTTTTACAGTCGCAATTTAAAGCCCGCTATCTTTACGTTGAAAAAAATCAACTCTGATGAAATGAGAACTTGCGTAAAATCTTTTTAATG
Organism: Hirundichthys speculiger; assembly: GCA_018398805.1. NCBI lineage: Eukaryota > Metazoa > Chordata > Actinopteri > Beloniformes > Exocoetidae > Hirundichthys > Hirundichthys speculiger. Next base: position 316,369 of record JAGFBZ010000860.1, on the reverse strand, counting down.
TCCAGTTTAAATAAGATATTTTATATATATTTTAGTGCTGGGCAACGATTAAAATTTTTAATCGCGATTAATCGCATTATTTCCCTGATTATTTGCATTGTATACGAAAAATCAAATAATGAATTCAAAAGTAGTGTAAAGGTCACTTTTATTTAAATGTTCTGCTGCCATATGAACTAAAGTGCCATAACATTTGTTGTTCAAACACTTTTAACATCAGCACTTGTCAGTAACACATATTTAGTGTAAATCTCATCTTAAAAATTTCAAAATAAAGTTTATGGCCACTGCCAGGGCATTAATGTCATCCTGTTTTTATAAAAAATAAAATAAGTCTACAAACAAAATCCAACAAAATGATTGTGGTCTCAGCACAATCAGAACATTAAAACAGGTAATTTCTGAGGTAACAGCAGAAACTTTTAACGGGGAGTTCAACTTGTCAGTTGTTACAAATAACCTTGTTTCTGTTGAATCCTCCGTCTGGGAGAACTTTAAAATGAAAATGTTCATGTTAAAGTTCAGTAACTTTACCAATCCATGTATCATTCATGCTTTACATTTTCAATTGTCAATTAAAAAAAAAAGTGACATTTTATTATGTTTTTCGTTTTTAATCTTACACAAAAAAATGAAAAAAATGCCTGTTTTTTTTTTTTTTTATATTTCAATTTTAGACTTGGATCAAAACTACAAAATGAAAAAACGGGCCGCAGAACTGAATTTGTTTTATAATCGAGGACTGGACTTTCTGTTGTCATTACACATCTGTGCCACTAGATGGAGCCACACTGAAGTAAAGCTAGAGCAGCGGTTCTCAAACTTTTAATCCTGCGTACCACCTGAGAAACTGTTCAGCTCTCTGAGTATCACCATGATGACCAATTTTAAAATATAGCCATATATGCCTTCTCAATTAGCTTTAAACACACAGGAGAGATGTTTACTCCTTATTGTGGTTATTTATTGTTACCTGAATTTCATTAAAAACGTATTTATAATCCATTGTCATGCACTGACAAGTCATGACGTTCTCTCGCGTACCACCAGAGAGCGCTCGTGTACCGCAGTTTGTGCACCACTGATCTAGAGAACAGCAGGACAGAGAACACATGGAGCAGATCTGATGGAACATGGAGGAATGACAAGAAAGTTTAGTTGCAGTCCAGAATTTTTGTTTCAGACAGAATTGTTAATATTGCTGCCTGAGTTGCTACCTGAACTGTACAGTTCACGGATTTTTTACCGTTCTCCATGTCCGTTTTAGCTTTTCTGTTTGATTTTCTGCCAATTGTCTTCCAGTTCCGCAGCAGCCAGTAACAGACTTTTCAAAACAAAAGCATGTGATCAACATGCGTTAACACGCGATAAAGTAAATGTTGGTGTGAATAAATCAATGAGTTAACGTGATAATAACGCGTTAACTTGCCCAGCCCTAATATATAAAAAACTACTTTTTTTGTTTTTTAAAATTGGCCTATTTGAAGAAAAACTTAGCAAGCAGACCCTTATCAGCCAGTGAAAATCCCAGCGTAAAGCAGCAGCACCGCTGGCAGCCAGGTGGAGACGGAGCGTACAGTATGGGGTTATGTATATACCCCGGGGGCGACATTAAAAAGCAACGCGTATGTGTGAGAACACCAGGGAAGAAGCAAGGCTGAGACTAAACTCAAGAGCGAGAGACAAAGAGAATAAATTCAAGGGAGAGAGAATTCAGACGCAGACAGTGAGGGTTTGATCAGACGTTCGCTGTTTTGACCAAATACAATTAAAACTTAAACGCAGACATTTATGTTTTAAAGATGAAGCCATGTGTTCAGTGCACCGTATCTGCCCGAAAGGCAAACTGAACTGCTGATATAATTTCCTTTACTGTACGCGTGTTGGTATATAAAGTAAAAATAGACCTTCTCCAAGGGACGCCTCATGAAATACTTTGCAAAAGCAAACAAAGTGAATATATGGGCCACGTGGTGACAGCGAGAACGAGGAAAACAGGTGACGTAGCCTGTGACCTGGTGAGACGAGGATGGATGGTTTCAGGAGCAGATGAAGGTGCAGAGAGCGAGCAGCGGCAGGGTGTGACCGACACCGGGACCAGCACTCAGGAGTGTTTCTGCTGCAGCTCAGGTGACTGGCAGGGGAATAGCCTGCCCTTTTATTTTCTGAGGACACTGCCCTGTTAATCACTGTCAGCTTCCTCTGATACTGCGAATAACACGCAGGAGTCCCTGCATGCGCTCATAATGCACAACTTATCATTTTAGTCCTGACTGCTCTGCAGTTGGTGGTAAACAAAGTGTAAACAGTGTCTGCATGGCGTGAACAAGCTTTTGTTTCCCCTGTAGAAAAACAACAACAACAACAACAACTCTCACATGGGTGAGAGAGAGAGAGAGAGAGAAAAAAAAGTATTTTTCCAAATGACTTAACGAAAACTACATTTTTCCTGACTTAAGCTTGGTGGTTCTGGCTCCACAGCGGCTCAGTGGCTCCCTGTTGTGAGGAAGCAGGGTTCATATGGCATTGCAAATGTCCAGCGCTAATACGCAATGCCTTGACGGATGGGGGGCTGGTAGGGGTCCTTCAGGGGGCTTTAAAGTGAGCCTCAAGATTAAAAAAAAAAAAAAAAAGTTTGATAAGAAATTATAAAGTGTCTGCATTTTTAACCACCGAGGAGATGAGTCGATACAGCTGCAGCAATTATTAATATTAAGGTCAGAAAAAGCACCGGGAGTCTTCAAAAGGTTTTACTCATTTTGACTTCAACTACTCTTGAAAAAAAAAATAAATATAGTGTTTAGAACACTACACAGAGAATAATTTAGTGTGGGACATTTTTTGCTTCCACCGAGAAAAAGCACTAAAATAATGATGATTCAAGAAGCTACACCACCGTCCAGAGCATCTGCAACGGACCCGGTAAAATGAATAAATGACAGAAGAGGAATACGATGAGCACCCTGCACCACATATCGAAGGTGGGCGTCAAGTCTACTGTTTACCAAGGAAGACAAAAATCAATGCTGTACCCACTGTGCCAAGAGCTGCGTCTCACTTTGGGCAGCAACAGCAACAGCGGCAGCTGTTCTGAGTGAAACAGTCAACTTCAGACTGGCAGCTTCATGAGGGTTTTACCAGCAGAGGCGCGTGCCTTCGCATCATATCTCAAATTACTGACTGCGCTCGAGATCTTATAGAGCTGTTTTGTTGTGATCAAGGCGGTTACCGGATGTGCCCTGTTTTAACAGCAACAGATCAGGGGTGTCAGGCTCCCTTCCAACATCTGATGCCATCCTCCACAACCTCTTTAGTGCAGCTTTAAATTACCACAGACATAATTATTTCCTCTTAAACTCCCAATTAACTGTTGTTAAGTCCATAAACAGCTTCTTCTCTGCTAAGAAGCCGCCTATTTGCTGACAGGAGACTACAAGGACCGCATTGGGAGTGGATGTCACCTCTGTTGTCAAGTAAAGAGGAAGGTTTCCCCGCTGTAACGTGAACGCAGCACGGCAATTAAAAACTGAAAGCGGAAAACCACTGAATGAAAAGTAAAAAAGATGACAGACAAGAGTTTTGTCTTCTGGCTCCAACCTGAAAACAAAGCCGATTGATCCGGAAAACGTGCCCCATTATTTTTTTTTTTAAACAATCTGTAGCTGTTGTTACTGATTTCGGAGACGTACATAAAAAATGTTACTGTAAAATCCCAGCAGGTCAGTGAACTCAACGCCGCCGACAACCGCAGTGCACACGTGCTCGTAACTTGAACCGTTAACGTGTTTCCAGTGAGATACTGGGCATGTGCACCTGTACCAGTACAGCTTCAACCCAAAAACACATCCGTGACAGATCACCTCAGCACAAACTTAGAAACGACGTGAACGGGTCACCGATTTAACCGGAGAAACTACTTTTCGATGAGCCTCAAAACTTTCTGCACGATGTCTATTTTGCCCCGACATGTCAAGCTTGAGTGACTAACGTATTCCTGAAAGCGTTAACTTCTATAACCATATCAAAACTTACAATAAAGTACAAATGTCCAAAAAAGAAAAAAAAAATCGTTGGTATTGCGATTAAGTGCCGATTTGTCACGCGAATCTCCATTCAAACTTAGCAGAATTGCCTACGCCCATTATCGGACACGAATACACTTCTTCGACAATGCCTTTTCTCCTTTTTTTCTGCTCTGACAGTGCATGGACGTCGCTTGACGTTTACGCCACAATATTTATTTTGCTGAGCTAGAGAGATAGTGTAAGGAAATGTGAAGTAAAACGTGAAACAGCACCCACATCCACAAGTTTTTTAGCGTGGCGGCGGAGGCGGAAGGATACTTGGAAAAGTAGTGTCTGAGGCAGGACAGCGCGAGTTGTCGTTAAGATCTGCTCTTCTGCTTCGTATTTGTGTAAACTACGTGACATTTTGGACGTTGTCAACATTTTCAGGTGTTATATTTCGGTGTCTGATGACTGGTGTGTAGCTCCAAGGTGTCTATTGTGCCGCATACATTCCGAGTATTATTATTATTGATACCTGGAAGATTGGATGTTTCCGTGGTTATCGCCGTATGATTCGTCGGCCTCCCCTGCCGACCCATTATCGTCGTCCTCAACCGTGACGTCTGCTCCAGTGACCGGGGCGCCTATGTTCTCCAAGCTGCGCTCCATGACTCTAGGACCATCCTCTCCCGAGGTCAGAGCCGAGCCCCGGGCGGCGGAATGCAGCTCCCTCCCGATGGTGGAGCCCTGAGCGAGCGAAGTTCCCAATCCTATGAGCGCTTTCAGCAACAGCAGGAGCACCAGGGAAATGCTCACGTTTCCAAAGTGAAGCCCCCTTTCCATTTGTAAGACTGGCACATTAGTGAAATATGATATTTACATGCCACTGGCCTCGTAAGTCTTGACATAAAAATAAAGTTAAAATGCCAGAAGCCGAAACGACACAGAAAACTCTGCTGTGCCTTCAAAGACGCCCCTTTGAATGTGTTCCTTAAGTAAACATAAACAGCCTCTGGGACACCATGTTATTCCCTTTATACTAGACTAGCCTTGCCTTGGTAACGACGAATCCCGCCTTGTTTCTACACTGGGATTGGACCGTAAAATCCAAACGTTCGTAAAAGATTTATTTAGCCTTTTTTCATTGGCTCTAGTTCCTGTCAATCACACACCATCGCATACTAAGCAGAAAACAATTGCACGAGACGTCCGTCACTCAAAGGGGTGGGCTCAAGAGTGCGCCAGCCCCCCAAACAGTCAACGCCATTGGACAATCCGCAGTCTGTCAAAGCGACGCAGGCGCACTAGCAAAACTGACGCAAAACAGTCCCCCGATGGCCATTCCTATTGAAGACCTGCTATTGGTCAGACGAGTAATCGTTCGTCCAATGGGAGACGGCAGCGAAAGAGAGCGTCGCTATTGGTCAGCTTAAGCCATCGTTGACTACACGGAGGCACGAGATTGGATGATTCGACTGTCAATCACGCGTGGTTGTCAGGACCAGTCGACGGGACCTGAACACATGAAAGCATCAACGTGGCCTCAGTGGAGATTACAGGTTCAGTTCCTGTTCCTGGTCACGAGATGTATTTCTCACTTTCGGCTTTAAAAAAACGCGGGGTTGAATAACATAACATCTGCATTACTATATGTCAGTTTCACAATGCATTAAGCACATACATCATTACTTTTTCAAGTGCTTATGATAATTGTTTTTCCTCCAAGTATCTACTTGGGTTAAAAAAAAAAAAAAAAGAAACTTACGACCTTTAGCGCCACCTTGTGACCAAAGAGGAAGCAGCACTAAGGTTTCAAAGATTCAAAAGTTAATGTGAATTTCCAAACAAAGTCGATGGTAATTAGAAATCTGAGAAACAAAATGTTTTCATGCCATCTTTTAATGGTCAGTTAACAGTTTTTCTTGGGTTTCCAGCTACAGAATGAGCTCTGCACTCAAACATGTTATGAATTAAAAAAAACGTTACACTGGACAATCAAAACACACAGAAAAATAATTCACAGTCAACTGATAAAGAAGTAAAGAGAAAAGAAAATGCTGGTGCCAAAATAGCTGTCATGTACAGTTTGTTTTTTAGATCCAAACTCTGTTTCCAGGCCACCAAGGCTGAGAGAAGAAAACAAAAATCTTTTTTTTTAAACAGAGGTTATAATGAAACCCAACTGAACACACCTTACAGAGAGCCAGAGAGACACTGGTAGCCGATCACAAGTTTCAAACAGCTGATGGACGCTGCAGACAGTGAAAGTAACCTGGTATGAAGATTGTTATATTTAGCTTTTTATTTTTTTGAGAAAGGGAATGTTATATTAACCATTAAAGAGGAGACACTTTGACACTAATTCAGATCTGTAACAATGTTTTTTCTCTGCTCATTTTCAACTGCATGAAGACGTTTCCTTAAATTCGATGGCTTGTGGTTTTTGCCTTATCCTGAAATTTTTACTTATACATAAAAAAAAAAAAAAAAAAATCAACAACCTGCTACTGCAGCTTTTGACATCTGTCACAGTGCTGACCATCTTCATGATCTTAATTCTGCTACTTCTGTATCAAGAAGGTTTCTATGTCTTTGGCATGCCAAGGCACACAATAAAATGCTTGTGGTGAACATATGTATATGCGATATCACTTCAAAATTAAATAACTATCCAGCATTTCTATATATTTTAAATGAAGCTTATGGCACAACACCGTCAGTGAGCAGTTACTATCATGCAAAAAACTGACAGGCACTAAAGGACCATCAGTGAAGGGCAGTGGATCCATCAAAGTACAAACATTCTGAGCTTTTTGAGAACAGCTGACCGTGCAGAACTCAACCCAGCGGGCTGAGGGGGAAATAAAAATAGAAAACAATTGGTCCTTTTTCAAACACCAAACCATTTACCATGCATACAACAGTAAAGAGTATGTGCTGCATACTTGTACAGCAGTCAGTATTAGTATGTAGTATGCCACAACTTAGCAAGAAGTTGGCCATCTGACCAGCTTCTGCTGCAGTTGCCCTTTGCATTATGGGATACAATACGCAAGACTTCCAGGGAATTTTTCCAGAAGTAGCATTTTTGCATCCGGACTACTGTGTGGTTGTTTAGCATACTACATACTACGTTCTGGTGAAGCCAGACACGTCCCGTACCATCAGAACAGGATGGAGTCTCAAAAACGGCCTCAATTTTCCTTCAGAACAGGAAACCAGACCCTCTTAGAAGAAAATGGCTCCTAATTTACTGCTGACCAGGGGAATGTATGTCTTTATAACTTTAAGAGTTTAGAAGCTGAGATGTTTCTCCATGTCCTCACAGAAAAAAATGAAAATAATAATCACAGAACTGCTGGATGACACATCAAGTTACATGATTTGGATGATGACGCAAAAAAATTGTTTTTCCTTCCTCTTTTTTCCCCCTCAAACCACATATCGTCACTGCTTTAACGTCATGAAACCACATTTGTTAGAGCAAACTTCTGCACTGCACTCCTTCCATCTTGAGATGACATTCTTTAACCTGTTGTATTGGCTCATTTTCAACATTTCAGTTATATAATAAAACAAAAAACATCTGATTAATGCTCAATGCATTTGTCTTGGGATTTGATTTATGGGTATTTTTATTTTCAGTCCAGCAGATAATGCTGTGACATGTGCACATGAGCTGTCTACATTTAAGAGCTAAATCTTAAGGCACACATTAGTTTCATTTCTCAGTTACATCAGCATCCCAGTGTAATCTGATTTTCCTTCACCAGGCAAATTAAAACTCATGGAAACTGAAGCACCACCTGCTGGATGAGGAAGAAAGAAAAGTCCAGTTGTCCTCAGTTTGTAAATGATTCTGTGATGGGTGAAAACTTCCCTGATATCTGAGACCACGAGTGTGTTGTGACAACGGCACTTGAGGGAGAAGTGAGGTTGTTTCAAACAGAAGAGACGGCGGAGACGAGCAGCTCATCAGTGGACCGGGGCGTCCCGAACCCGAACGCTTCCATCCTCCATACCGAAGTAGGCCCGCCCTGCCATGCTGACGAAGAGCCCCGTCTCCACCACACCTGAACACACCCCAGAGACGGCTGCGGTTAAATACACCGACTGAGCTAATCACACCCATCACATAGATGTCAAGGTTTACAGTACACACGAAATAAAGGTACTAAGGACTTCTGGGAAACCCGTCAGCACCAGATCTAACAGCATTATACATGTTACTAAGTGAAATAAAAGCTCCACTGTGAGATCTCCTGACCTGGTATCATCTTGATCGCAGTGTTGACTTCCCTCCAGTTCTGAGCGCGCTCAAACTTCCAGTCCAGGATGAAGTTGCTGTTGTCAGTGACAACAGGACCCTGAAGAGCCAGAAATACATACATTATTTTTATTACCATATCAACAACGGGGTCCTAGAAAAGAAGCAAATGTGTTCAGTTGTCAAGGAAACCCAAGGATGGGACCATTTCCCATCGACGTTAGTCTGCTTGGTGGTCGTGTCACCACAGAGGAACTTCTCAACAAACAGCAGCAGGTCTTTTATCCTCACGATGAATCAAGTGTGGAATCATTGTGTCTGGCGGTGCACGATAACTATCGGCCGATAACAGGAAATGATGACGTCATCCCGATAAATCCGATATCATGACGAAGAACCCCGATAACATTTTTCTTTTTTTTAACATGGCAGTGTCTCGCTCACTCTGAGCCTTGAATGACCGGCAGTGAATGTTATGTTCAAGTGATGTCGGCATAATCAGAAAAACGATTACTCAATAAGGAAAATCAAGAATACCCCCTCATGCCAGAAAACAACTTGTTAACTCGGTTATAATTTTAGTAGTTGCTGACTTAAATTGATATTCGCAGTATTCTCCCACGTTACACATAAAAAAAGAAAAAAATAGAAAAGGCTGAAAGAACGACGAGCAAACAAAGGAACGTGGGAATTTACGTTAGACCTTGAATGCAGCCTGCAGAACAGCGTGATGATCACAACAAATATAGCGGCGTGGAACTTCGTTAAAGTTTCTGAAGAAGATAGTTTGGTGGTTATTTGTGACGAATCTTCCGAGTGAATTCTACGAGGAGGGAAGCACAAGCTTTAATACGTAAAACCTGATCAGCCACCTACAACATAACAATCACTTCCATGGAGTTTTGAAATCGCGCAAACGTGAGCTAATAGAAGCTAATGCTAACATGCGCAAGGCAGAAGCAAGTGTCCCCTCCCCCTCATTCCCCCCATCTAAAGCTTCCATGAGATAAAAAAAAACAAAAACAAAAAACTACTGAACCTCATTTACTTTAATTAAAGGTATCAATTTAAATGGAACCACAAGCCAAAATCCTTTAAATGTTAATCTTTTTCAGTTAGTAATTCTGATGCATGTATTTCCATCAATTCAAGGAGCCTTTATTTTTAATATCAGTCAGTAATGAACCTTATTTAAGTTGATGTGAGATATCAAATAGGTTTGTTTGATAGCTTTATGAAAATGTTTAAGAGGCTTGCCAATAGTTTTTCATTGGAAAAAATAAATATCCTGTTCATTAAAAAGTCCAAAACTCTTTTTGGTTTTGTTCATAGTATTGATGTAATGATCTTAGGTATATGTGAGTGTTATCGGTAACGGTTTTAAAAAACAGTTACCGTGCATCCCTAATTAGGACTTAAGCATCTCCAGGCTCAACAGTCAAAACAAACAAACATATGATAATAAAGACGGCTTGTTTTTTTGTTTAATTTAAAAGATTTGAGTAGGAGGGAAAAGATTTGAGTTCTTCTGTGCAGATTGTTGACGAGGTCGTTAGTGGAGGCGTGGCTACAGTCTGACGCATATCAGCAGCTGTCTTTCCTGATCTCCTCCATTTGATTATTCATGTTTTCAGTCTGTTAATTTAGTTTGAAAGAAACACACCTGCTGTGCAGCAGATTGATACGATGCCGATTTATGTGTAAAAAAAAAAAAAAAAAAAAAATCCAGAAGCTTAATTTAAGTTGTTTAGTTGAGATTTTTAGTTTGTAATAGGGATGTAACGATATAAAAAATTTGATATCTCGATTATAGTGACCAAATTATCACGGTTTATGATATCGCGGTAAATAATTTCACAAAATCTTGTGATTTTCTTGTCATACTAAAACACCAAAAGCCAAAATTTTATCAAAACGAAACATTCACATTAAAAGGCCAAACAACTGGCACAGAAAGAGGTTTTATTTTATATGAACAAAATAAATAACAGGAACAAAGCTAATTTGTCTGCTACAAATTTAAATAAACACTTTAACAACCATCGCAGGTCAAAATATGTAAACAATTATCAGGAACAAAAATTATAGTGCAAGTTCAAATGAAATAAACTTTGGACTTTAAGCTGAACCTTAAATATGGCAGCGATAATGAGATGAAGCCAAACATAAACGGTAATCGTTATCACGCATAAAACTTTACCTCACTTCACTGTAATACTGATAGTTTCTGTTTCTGATAGGAGAAGGTGTTCCCAGAAAGAACCCACATCCTGAAACTTCAAAAAGACCCTTAGATATATACGAGCTCACAAACTCAGAAATCTCCCCTGAAGCACCACAGAACAAAGCTGTGAGGTAAAAAAACAAAAACACAGAGGTACTCTGTAGGTGACAGGGTGCTATCAGGACACCAAATGAAGAAGTGTCAGGTCCAGACGTTTAAATCGATCCACTCACAGCTTTACTGACAGCCATCCTTAAGCTGGCTTCCCCTCCAAAGCGCTGGGCTATCATCCTGGAGACAGGAACGTACGCCATGGGGATCACTTCAATGGGAACTCCCTTCTTCCACTGCTGGCCCAGAGCTGTGGAGTCCTTCCTGGCAGACGAAAGGAGGAGTCAAATAATAACCAAACAACTTTCCCTGTGTGGGTCAGAAATGCTGCCATCTCTCCAGCATCTCATCTTCTAACATCCAGATGAACCAGCTGATACACACCTGTAGTCGGCAATGACCACAAAATATTTCGCACAACCGGCTACGATCTTCTCCTGAGTCAGACAGCCGCTGCAACGAGAAGAGAGAGAGAGAGAAAAAAAAGGGCGAGTGTGAGAGAGAGAACGAGTTTAAACTGAAGTGTGCGTTGGCCTGTACTCACCCTCCACCTTTTATCAACGTCAGCTCTGCGTCCACTTCGTCTGCGCCGTCTATCGCCACGTCCAGCTGAGCAGCGAGCACAAACACGAAGAACCCAGAACACAGGTGAGGAAAACACAGTCTTAGAAAACTCCCTCTATAACCGATATATATCGATAGTCATCTTACAAAACATTTACATCATTTTCTGAAAGACTTTAAAGGAACAAAGTGATTTTGGTGACATCTTGTGAGTGTTCCAATGACTTTGTTTGAATTAATTGAACTGAAAGCATCAATTTCACATTATATGGCTGACAGGCAGCTTGCAAATGCTGGACAAAATGAATAAAAGATTGTGTTGAGAAAAATAGTTTCATTTATTTCAGGGGTGTCAGACTCATTTTCACTTAGGGCCACATCAGCATCATGGTGGCCCTCAAAGGGCCACATTGACAGCACGAGTGTAACAAAATGAAATATAAATTAAAAGAAATTAAACTACACCTTGTTAAATGACGGTTTCTGTATTAAAGTTTCAAATATTTAAACATTATTATTATTAAACTCAGGGTTTGTGGTTGTAAACCTGCTCTCGCACAGGTGATGGTTAAAAGTGGAAGCGATTCTTTGTTTTTCTTGTAGGATAAATTTAGCATACTTAGCTCTGTGTTTGATGTCAAAACGCCGACATAGATTATGCTCTTTCACGGCTGACACAGCCTCATAACACAAAAGACATACTGTTATATCACCTTGAGGTACAAACTTGTTTTTGTTTTTCCCGTCATTCATGAAACTGCCTTCCTTGTGCATCAAATTTTCTTTTCTTGGACATGTTGGGGTTAGTTTGTGAAGGTTTTTCTTAAGTTCTGAAAATCGTCTTGACGTCTTGCTCATTGTTATATACTGTTATCGTTGTGGGTGACGACGAAATGCATTATGGGAGATGTAGTTTGTTAATATGCGCTTTAAAGCAGCGTAAGCTTTTTTCAAGTCTTAAAATATTGGTTTAATATTTAAACCAATAATGCACAAGCTCTCGAGGGCCACATAAAAACGACATGGCGGGCCACATTTGGCCCGCGGACCTTGTGTTTGACACGTGTTGATAGAGTTTCCATTGTCAATGCCTGAGTCAAATTTCATGAGTTTTGGGAAATAATTAACGGAGATATTGAGAAACAATAAGCTCGTCATTTATTTACTCAACTGAAGAGTTTGTATCTCTCTCTCCTCCAATTATTTCATTAATAACATTTCATCTGGATAAAACTACAATTTTTGAACTGGATAAAACAGTAACTCTGGTGTCATTACTGATGCAGACCTCAACTTTCACCATTATATCAATAATGTTACTAAATCATCCTCTTTTTTAAGGTTATAAAACAAACAACCAAGAGTGTTTTTATCAAAATTAGATGTTAAAGAACTCATCCATGTATTTGGCAGCAGCAAATCAGAGAATTACAACAGTTTGTTCTCTGAACTCAAACCTCATCCATCCGATTCTTAAGTCCCTCCAATCGATTCTAATCCATGCCAGAATAGATCTTAAGATCCTCCTCAGAGAGGCTACCTGAGTACAGTGAAATGGTGCTATTTTTATCCACTAGGTGGCAGCAACGCGTTGCATTTGGAGCTTTTTGCAGACAACTACTTCTGGTCGAGAAAGCAACAAGCCAAAAGAACAAGCAATACGGGTCATTAACTTTACACCATATTCTGTCTTTTTTAGCTCCAAAGCAAAGAAGCTACACATCTGTCCCTTCGTGGCCGACATAACGTTGGTGAAGAAAATCTCTGCATAGAGCAGGCAGAAGGCGCTGACTCGGCGTGAGAGGAAGGACGACATACCAATGTTAAAGGACATGTTCCCGTCATTTCAACAAGGAGAAGATCTGCAGGAGAGCTGCACGAGTGGCGATCGTGTGAATCCTTGGCTGGAAAAACTGGAGGGAGCCACTAATCAAAGAAATGCCTATGAGCCACACAGAAGCCTTCGGTCATCCTCCAGTGGTTTCCTTGTTGTCTCCTACGTACTATCCAAACCAGGTGAAACAGCATTTTGTCATTATGCTCCGATTAGATGGAATATCCTTAACTTTCGAACATCTCTAACACTTATTCCTCTTAAAAGCAAACTTAAACATATCTTTTGGCAGTCGAATTCTATTTGCTGCTGTTGTGTTTGTGCACTTTGTCCTTTCTTAATCTTATCTTTGCTTTTGTAAAGTACATTGTGTTGCTTCTTTGTTGGGCATGTGCTCTATAAACAAGATTTCTTCTTCTCCTACATTTACAAGTTGCGCAAGTCGTGTGTTTGCAGCTGCAGTGGCGTTAATTAAAGCTCACGGGGTGTGAGCAGCAGCCTACTGTGGACCTTTCTGATCGTTACGGCTTTCAGATTCACACATAATGAGCACGTCATACCTCTGGATGCCGGTCCAGATCCGACAGCGTGAGACCGTGCTGCAAAATCAGCTGCCGGGCCTGTGGGATGAAGAGTAGAAGAGACGGTGGGAAAATGAGGCAGCCACAAAACCAGCAGGGAACTGATGCAGAAAGGCAAGGAGATGCTATGATTCCTGCATTCATGTCCCTGATCTAATCTAGAGTTATCAGAAAAAGGTTTGGACACAGCTAGCCATTTAAAACGCACTGGTATGGAGAGACATTGCATGTGAAATATTATTACCCTTTTTAATTTGACAGCAGAAGCACGTCTCAAAAAACTGAGAAAAGCCTAGAAAACCAAGTGGTACTTAGAGAAAATGTAATGGAAATCCCTGCATGGGCTCAGAAATGCTTCCAAAAACCAGTTGAAGGATTTCAGCTCACTGTGCCAACCACAGATGCCAGCTGAAGGCATCACGCAAAGCAGAGGACTCTTCTCTGGACTGAAGTTCATTTAAAATGGGGCTGAGGCAGAGTGCGGAAGGCCATCCTGTGGTCAGATGGGCCGCAATTCTTAATTCCCTGTTGGCAACATAGATGCCGGATCCTCGAGACTAAAGAGGAGAGGGACCGTCCATAGCTGGATATCAGATTCAAACGGCAGCACTTCTGATAGTGTCGGGGTGCGTAAGTGCTGACGGAACACACATCTGGGACGGAAACACACATCTGGGATGGGAAACACTAATACTTAACATGGTTATAAACTGGATCTTAGAGGAACACGTGCTCACACTGCGACGATGTCTTTTTCAGGGAAGACCTTGCGTCTCTCAGCTAGGAAATATGCATCAATTGTAGGGGTGAGTATTGGCAAGGACCTCGCAATACGATATGTATCATGATACTTGGGTCACGATACGATATTATCACGATATATTGTGATATTCTACCCAGTTAATATCAAAATTAAAAGTAGAGATGAAAAATCAAGTTGCTGTATATGTTCATCAGATGATATTGATCAATCAGAGGATAAATTTAATTGAAGTGTTTAATCACACTTGCGCACTGCTCTGCTGATGGTCAACAGCAGCACGGAGACTCAGGAGGTTTGATACGTCAATAATAGTAACATTTAATAAATCTCAGCATGTTGGAATACATTTAAATATGGCGCAAACAAACTTTGATAAAAGCCGAGCTAAAAAAAACGTCCTCTCGGGTGTCAGATAGGGGTGAGTATTGGCAAGGACCTTGCAATACGATATGCATCATGATACTTGGGTCACGATATGATATTATCACAAAATCATGATATATTGTGATATTCTACCCAGTTAATATCAAAATTAAAAGTAGAGATGAAAAAATCAAGTTGCTGTATATGTTCATCAGATGATATTGATCATTCAGGACAAATTGAGTCAAAACTATTTGCTTCAAAACAACCTATTTATCGTTTATTATTAGTGCTTTACTTTAAATAAATAAATAAAATAAAATTTTTCAAAAAAATCTATATTAGGAGCTAAAAAATCGATATATTGGGTGGCCGAAAATCACGATATATTGCGAAATCGATTTTTTTCCCACACCCCTAATGAATGAGTTATTTAATAAATAATAATAAAGTGTATTAACATTTCACACAATGCCTCAACTTTTTAGGAATGGGGCTTCCATCCATCGTAATGAAGGAGTTTTTTTTGTTTTTTATCCTTATATGACATATATGACACAAAAAAGAAAAAGTCATTTAGAAACTTTTGCAACAAACTGACGGACGTGCAGCAACTTCCTCACTTGCACCATTAAAAGCATCAGTTTCATGTTTTGTGTTCCTGGTTTGTGACCAGTGTAGTTTCTGAAACCAACCTGAAAGGAGGTGGGAACACACACGATGTTGAGCTTTTCTTGGCGCACTCTCTCTGCTGTAACACATAAATAGTGACAAGACAGGAGGATGTTAGTGGATCCACGTGTCAGACAGATTAAAAAAGTCAAAGGAAGCAGTTTTGTAATTGATTTTCTTGTGTTGCAACCAGAAAAATGCGTCTGTCGAGCAGTTCCTCAACTCATTGATTTTCACCATCAGCTGGACTCGAACCTGTGACACATTCACTCACCTAACCTGTCCACGGCATAGACGATGGTTGAGCCGCTGCCCACTCCGACCACCTGGATTGTTCTGCGACAGACACAAACGAGCCCAAATAAACAGGTTTTACTTCGCGCACGTGCCTTCCGCTGTAGCAGCACGTTAGCTTCATCTGTCTACCGGTTAAAACGATGCTGGCACCCAACACACGCCGCGCTATATTTAGCCCTTAATGCAGAACAAAGTTAGCTCACAAGTGGAGCATAACAGCGAGCTAAATCGCTTTAAAACCGCGGAGGTTGAATAACAGAAACACAGAAGTTGCGACCGTAATTTAGGCTAATATTGCTAGCATGCTGCGGCTAGCTGGGGTGACGGGTCGCTTAAAGCTTCCCTGAAACAAAACTGCACAGCAGAAACCCGTGGACCCGGTAGCTCCGAGCCCGCCGTACCTGGATGTGGTTGTTCACGGCGGCGTACGCCGCCAGCTTCTTCGCCTCCTCTGCCATGCTAGTAGCGGACCGACTGAAGGGACGCACGTGCTTCTGGCTGCTGGAAGCGACCAGCCTCCTGGAGGACGGGAAGGCGAGGAACCCACTGAGGGAAACCCACTTCTGGAGTCTCATGACCCGGCCCGCCCACCTCTGGAGTCTCGTGAACCGGCGCGCGGGAGGACGAACGGAGGCTTCCCCCTCTCCACCGGGAAGCCCCGCCCGGTGGGAGTGTGCCGAAGGTGGGTGCGAGGTCCACCCAGGTGCCTCGTCCGCCAGTTCGTTGGCCTTTAAACGATCACGGCAAGTTTACATTTCCAGTCACGGCTTAAACGACCTGCACGTCTGCGGTCCAAGTGCGCAGGTGCAGCACAACAGCGACACCACGTGGGCGCTGGAGGAACAGAGGCCTGTTTGTTACTGGTGCTGCTGGGGTCCTCTAGACCAGGGGTGTCAGGGCCACATCAGCATCATGGTGGCCCTCAAAGGGTCAGATTGGCAGCACGAACGTAACAAAATGCAATGTAAATCAAAATAAATTAAACTACACCTTAATATATTGTTAAATAAGTGTTTCTGTATTTATTATATATTCAAGTTTCAAAGATTTAAATCATTATATTAAACTCAGGGTTTGTAGTTGTAACCCTGCTCTCGCACAGGTGATGTTTACATCACTGAGAGTATCCATTACCATGGTTTCAGAAGCGGAAGCGATTCTTTGTTTAGCTCCGTGTTTGCTGTCAAAATGCTGACGTAGATTATACTCTTTCACGACTGACACCGCCTCATAACACAAAATACATAGTATTTTTTCACTTTGAGATACAAACTTGTATTTGTTTTCCTGTCGTTCATGAAGCTGCCTTCCTTATGCATCATTTTTTCTTTTATTAGACATGTTGGAGCTAGTTTGTAGAGGTTTTTCTCAAGTCCATCAGTTCTGAAAATCGTCTTGATGTCTTGCTCATGGTGAGATACTGTTATCGTTGTGGGTAGACGAAATGCATTATGGGAGATGCAGTTTATTATCAAAATGCACTTTAAAGCTGCGTAAGCGTATTTAGGTTTTAAAATATTGGTTTAAAATATAAGCCAATAATGCACAAGCTCTCGAGGGCCACATACAATGACGTAGCGGGCCACATGTGGCCCGCGGGCCTTGTGTTTGACACATGTGCTCTATGCTGCCAAGTGTTGTCAGGGAGAACATTATGACCAACCACTTACAAATGAGAGGACCCTCCTCCTGCTCCTAAAAGAGCTCTGACCAGTCAGGGTCTGGACACAGAACATCTGAGGGTGTCCGGTACTGAAATATTGTCCATAGATCCTTGGGGCAGCTTGTATTGTGGGGATGCCATCAGGATCCACCAGACTGGTATCTGGGGACTTTAGAGACCGAATAAACAACCCAGACTCTTTACTGTGCTTCTAAAAACATCTGTAGAGGAGCCAGCTGTTGAGGGGCCAATTTTTGTAGCGGAATGATGTTGCCATGTTGGAGGTGTGATAGGGCGACATAAAATTTAAGGCGCTAAAATGCTAAAATAACATTTATATGAATGACAGAGTGCATAATTGTCGCAGCAGGTGAACGCATTGTAACAAAATGAGCAGCATTTATTTGTGCTACTTGTCAGTGGTCATAATGTTGTGGCTGATCAGTACTTATACACACTAGTATTTATAAATAAATACTAGTGTAAGGGCTCACCTGAAAGGCAATGTGGAGACGGTCCTCAGCTGTAGGTTTGTATGGCCACCAGCAGATTTTTATGTATTTGCTGATAAATGATAAAATTTGCCAAACTCCAAACTTACAGGATGGAGCTTCACAGTAAAATGGGAAATGCTCTGCATCTGTGTAGCACTGTTTTAACCTTTTCCAAGTTCCACGAGTTCCTCCTCAGTCACTTCAGTCTATTACCGGTGCATTTAGACACCTGACGGTGCTTTGGTTTTACAGTTCTGCGTAGAGGGGGGGTTGAGGGTCGGGTCAGAGTCCTGCACACTGACGCTTCATGTTGTCGGATCATCCTGCTGACCTCCCGACTGGAGGATGACCCCCCCCCCCCACTGATGCGCAGGACAGGTGGACAATCACCCAAACGATTTGTTCAGGACACATCTAGTTGACGAGAAATGTTCCCGAGCGTTCAAAAGTGTCTGACAGTCAAGACAAGCACACGAGTATTTACATCACTACTACTTTTATTTGGCAAACAGCTTTAGATAGTTTCTCTTTTTCAGTGTATAGTATATATATATATATATTTATATATGTACTATAGTAAACCAACACATTCTGTTTGATAACCATTTTTTTCTTAATTTTACATATTACAGCTTACAAATATAGCTGATCTTTTTGACAAAATTACAGATTCTGTTTGACACCTAAATAAGTATGCTATATAAAAATCCACACATACATTCATGATTAGAAAAAGTAGGTTATTTGAAATCAGGGAAAGAAACAAACTAAACACCACAGTACGCAATTTCAAACAAATCCAATCAGGAGGAAAGATGGTGAAGGTTTTCCACAGAGTAGTTATGTTTTCACTCTAAGTCCAAGATCAAGTCCTCTGAGAGAAGTTTGCTGCTATTTCAAAATAATCAGTACAGTGAAAATATCAAGGAGCAACAGTACTGTCACATAAGAAGAGAAGAAACATTATTAAATCTCTGCTCTCAGTCCAAAGTTAGAAACTAATACCTTGCCATGGATTATAATGGGTGTTTGATAAAACTAAACTTTGCATTTGCAAACTGTACATGTTACTTTATACCTCACGATCTCTTTCTTCTTTCAACAGCGCTGTCTTAAGGCTTAGTCCAAGGATTATGCAAATGCTGCCAAGCTTTCCTTTCATGCCTCGCAATCTCAGCACGAGACATCTGCTTAAATTGGACATCTTTCTCACATCTGTGGGACAAAGTTGCACAGAGCTGCATGAGGGAGCTGCCATTTGAACACTGGGAAAGCAACAGAAGTGAAATAAAAACCGAGCGCTGCAGACGCCTCTCTGACGGGCAAAATATTTTCTCCTTGACGTGTGAAGTAATTGAATCAGCAGAGCAAGTTTTTTTTTTTTTTAATTTTTATTTTTTTAAACCATGAAGACGGACTGAAAAGTTGCTGTTTTAAAATACAGCGAGCCTGTCATCTTCAGAAATGGGCCCCACCTTTGGTGGGGAACCCAAATCTCACCAGTGAAATTACGTTTTATACACTATTGCTGAATATTGAGCATTGCATTCATTTTATTGAAAAGTTGCTTTTAGACTTGCTACTTTTTTTCTCCTTTTTTTTTAAACTCGTGTAGGATACATGTCAACTGGCATCACAATGTATCAAAAATCCAGATGAGACATGCTTTAAGCAAACCAGTGCTTAGATTTTTTTTTCTTTTGAACTGTAGTTAACTAGATAAATCTCTCCATACCGCTGCATTATTACATTATGACAACATTTTGCAAGCACAGATCTAGTCATAACATCTAAATAGAAAAGAAGACCGAGTTGTTCCGAGTCTCATCTTTGAATATTTGGTCGTAAACAAACAAAAAAAGAAAGAAAAAGTAGTGATAACAAAACAAACCGATGTACTTTGTTGAATCAGAATGTCTTTGATTGTTATTTCTCATCATCTTTTCACTTTTAACCTGACTTGTGCCTTTTCGAGCGATAATGCACCAGAGCTGTGTTGGGCAGGGGCGGAGCTTAGGGGCGGAGCTTCAGGGGCGGAGCTTCAGGGGGCGGCGACGGGCGGAAGACAAACGACGACAGGAGACAGAGGAACGGAAAGGAGCGAACGCAAACGTAAACGTCTCAGTTCAGGGTAAAAATACAAAATTATCATTTACTTGTAAGATAAACTGTCATTATGATATATAAATATTCTATCTAAATTTGACCAATAGCATTTTTGAATATTGCAATGATATATTTTAATATATCTATAATAAGATAAATATCTTTCTATATGTTTTTGGTTTGTGCTGTCGTTCTAAATAATTACAAATAATTAATACCCGTGAAATGCGTTTTTTTTAATTTATTTATCTAAAGACTTGTTTCACCTTTAAAATAAGTTTTTAAAAGGTTGGCAGAAGGCTGGATGAAGGACGTTAGTGATGTCACACCATTTTCCTCTCATCAAATACTGATATTTGTTGGAATGGCTTCGAAACTAAATACATTTACATTTACAGGTGTCCTTCATAGAAAAACGGTGAGCCACGGCTAAAAGGTGCAGGAATGTAAAGGTCGCAACACTGCACAGTGATAAGATGTACAAAAGGTAAAAGGCTTCCTTTACAGTGGCCAAAATGCAGTGCTTTTTTTACTGACCCACTCAACAGTATTTAAGTACTTATAAACACAGCGTATGCATGTAAAACATACCCATGTATCCGTGTAAAAACACAATGTGAGTGCAAAGTGTCAAAAGAGATAATGCTCATACTTGCAT
This sequence comes from Hirundichthys speculiger, assembly GCA_018398805.1. Lineage (NCBI taxonomy): Eukaryota > Metazoa > Chordata > Actinopteri > Beloniformes > Exocoetidae > Hirundichthys > Hirundichthys speculiger. The sequence goes on along the minus strand of JAGFBZ010000860.1, from coordinate 295,765 downwards.
TGTGCCGTTACACCTCTCTCAGTACAAGGCGACGTACGCTGGCAGCGCTTGAATGACTTATTCAGCATCGGGGGGGCGGAGTCAGAGCGACTGGCCACATGTGGAAACACACGCGTGTTCACTGCGGCGGGGGGGTTGGAAAGTGTTACCGTAAAATGTGGAAGTGTGAAAGGAGAACATGGAGGTACAGGAACAATCTGACAGGGTCGAACAGAGGCGAAACAAGGAGTTCTGGACGGTTCCTTCTTTTTTTTTCCCCCACTCTTTTTTTTTTATTGTGTTGTTTTGTTTTTACCCCCCATGAACATTTCCACGGAGATGCTGTCAGCTCATCACATCTCATCTCTCTTTGTGACACAACTTCCCACGTTTCCAGTGCTTCACCTGTAAGAATGTACTTAACAGATACTTAAAAAAAACAAAAAAAATCAAAACAGTCGGTATTTCTCCTTTTTGCTTCCATATAGTTTTGCATTGAAAAATATGTTTTTTTTAAATCCTCTCTTCTTTTTTTTTTAAATTCCAGAGATCTTTTCTGAGGATCCAGAGCTCAAGTCCTCCTGCAGCTACATGTGTTGGGCATCCATTATGTCCAAGTATTTGGCCTCAATGATATGAGGAAGCACATTGTTCCTAAACACAAAACAGACGTAATGATTATGCTGTAAAACAGATAAAAAAAAAAAAAGCATGTCACATCTCATCAGATTAAAGACTTCCTTCTCTGCAGCACCAGTACAGTCCTGAAGTAAACCAACACATCCTCTGGATCAGAGGCAGATCACAGTGAACCCTCACAGTTCACGGTCTCAGCAGTACATTGCAGAGGTATCAAAAATATTCATCGGGAAAAAAAAATTGAAAAAAAACTGAAAAAAATTCAAAGGAAGCGCGCGAGGCTGAAGCGAAACGCATCACATTAAGAACGAGTCTCGGGAAGCAACAAGAGCCGACATGGGAGGGCCCATGAACGAAAACCGAGGCCTGTGATTGGCTGCTACGACGGTTGTTACTGTGGCATCGGTGGTCTGTACGCTGATTGGCTGACACGCGTCCCCTCATCTCCCATGGGCGATACTGGGATTTTGGTATCGATCCGATACCAAGTAAATACAGGGCCAGAATCACCGATACCAATACTGATACTGATATTTTGTTAAAACCTAGGATAGAATTTTGACAAACTTTATAGGTGACAGCAAAATACTTTATTATCACAATTAACATTTTTCTGTAAATATTCTTTAGAGTTTAATATTCTCCTTATGTTTTGTCCCCCTCCCCCCCGCAGGAATTGACCTTTCGGTAAGTACCACCGCCCCCTTCCTAGTTACTGTTGCTAGGTCAGACAAACTTGCTGCTCCAGCGTTAAGGACTGTGTTAATTTGCTATTTTTCCACTGTGTATCATCAGTGTTAATATGGGAGTGATGAGAGAAAACATCTCTCAGTTAGCATTAGCTCCGGTCCATAGGTCTATCCCACACCAGAGCTATGTTAACATGAGACAGTCGCAGCATTGTATTAATATAATTAATAAAGTGACGTTAACATCACAAGCCTCAGCTTAAACCCAACAAAATAAATATCCAGGGCCATATATATTTGTAGACAACAAGGCAGGCTAATTGGTTAACTGGTTAGTGAGCTCTGGTCCATAGTGGAGAAGTCATCGACACTATGGACCAGAGCTAATGCTAACAGAGAACTCATCACCCTCCCTGCCGCTAAATCATATTATTACTTTTACTAAACGGTGGTTAAATCAATCATCTAATAAACAAAGTAAACTTGTTTACAGTGGAGTAAATGTAGGTGTGTTTTGTAACTTTCCCCACGTTCAGTTGCGGACGGACACAATTTAACCCACAGCCTGCATTAACCGTGAAGTGTGAGGGTTGACTGTAATTCTCCTAACAGCTGCAGGCTCCAGACCCTGGAGGAGATGACGGTGTCGCATCGTGGATTTACAACCAATCAGTGACAAAAGCACGACTTCGCCGAGTGTTCACTTTCCATTACAGAAGCAGAAAACTGAACCAAAGCAAAGCGAACTGCTCAGAAGTCAGTGTTGTCATTTCTAACATTGCAGCTTGAACTCAGACGTGCACGCAGCTGACAAATGTCTTGTCATTGATCGCGGAAACCAAGTTAATGACTCTTTCTCTCTCTCTGCCGATGCTGTCACGGCATTTGTGGGTAAATAAACTGATGATTTAATTTTAACTGAAGTGTTTAATCACACTCGTGCACTGCTCTGCTGATGGTCAGCAGCAGCACGGAGACTCCGGGGGTTTGATACGTCAATAATAGTAACATTTAATAAATCTCAACGTGTTGGAATAAATTTAAAAATGGCACAAACAAACTTTGATAAATGCCGAGCTAAAAAAAAAGAAAAAAGTCCTCTTGGGTGTCAGATAGGGGTGAGTATTGGCAAGAACCTCGCAATACGATATGTATCATGATATTTGGGTCATGATACGATATTATCGCAATATTGTGATATCACAATATATGCGATATTCTACCCAGTTAATATCAAAATTAAAAGTAGAGATGAAAAACCAAGTTGTGGATAGTTTCATCAGATGATATTGATCATTCAGAGGACAAACTGAGTCAAAACTATTTGCTTCAAAACAACCTATTTATTGTTTATAATTAGTGTATTTGCACATTTAAATTTTAAACAATTTAAATGTGAAAATTACAGTGACCCCTTATTTTTTGCGGTTAATGGGGACCGGCGCCGCCCCGTGAGAATCAAAATCCGTGAACTGGAGCTGGAGCCCCCCGAGCCTAAATAATGTGTTTAAAATATGTTTAAAAAACGCAAAAAAAGTAGCGAGGTACTGCAGCGAAACAAGACAAAGGCTGTGGTCTTTCTGTTACCTTCACAGCCTCTGGTCTCTGAACCGTAGCAAAGAAACTGCTCTTTCATCTAACCCCAATTTCACACACACTATATTACCCATAAGGCCACACTATTACCCATAAGGCCACCTTCTCAAAGGGGCCAGGCTGGCTCACAACATTTCTTTGCTGCGAGAGAACGCACACAACATCCTGTGATGTTTCCGCAATTTTTTCTTGATTTTTTTTATATTATATATTTCTGAAAAAAATCTGTGAATAACTAAAACCACGGAACTTAAAGCGCGAATTGGCGAGGGATCACTGTAAACAATTTTCCTAAAAACATCGATATTAGGAGCTGAAAAATCGATATTATATTGGGCGGCTGAAAATCACGATATATTGCCAAATCGATTTTTTTTCACACCGCTAGTGTCAGATATGCAAGCGAGAATCAAAACAAATCATCACGTCCCTCTTTCATCAAAGTTTACCAACTATCAGTTTTTATCGAAGACGCTTCACTTGTTCACCAAAATGAGCTGAGCTCCTGCTCAACTGCAGATACTCCAATAAAATGTTTTCACCCATCAGCTTGTTAGACTGGACGTGTGATCTGAACAACAAAACGTTAATAAAGAGAGCTGCTGTCAAATTAAAACCCCTTAATATACTTTGTCTCCTTTATTAAAGGAGATAGTGTTGTTTAGAGAGACGTGCAGTTCATAACATGCAAACATGCCCTCCAACGTGACTGTAATTAAAAACCATCTTCATCAAGGACCGGACGAAGACGACCGCGTTCGTTTCCGAGTGCACATCGCCCACGTGCACGCTGCCGAACATTATTTGGTCTAAAAGCTTTTGAGGAAAATAATTTTCTGGGAAAAAAAAGTGACCGCAACCATACCTGACTGGGATTAGGAGGATCATGACCAGGGGGAAGATCATTTTCATGTACGGTATGGGGTACATGCCAAACGTGCACAGCACCAGCAGCTGCATCATCTGTAAGAAGGTGAAGTAGTGGATCTTTCTCTGGGGCACTTTGCGGATGTAGTGGGTTGGTGGGTAAGACGTCTGCAGGAGGGAAGAGGATCAAGACAGCTTAAAATACAATCTCCCCTGCGGCTACTTTCCCTCACTGTCCCCAGGTTCCCTGCAGCCTGAAAGAAACCAGGATGGACAGTGGACGGCCCACACTGCTCTAAGAACTGCTTTCTATATTTCAGATTATAACCAACATCAGATTTCAGGAGCATGAGGCTTTCCAACAACAGCTGACAAATGAAACGTGACATCTGATCATCATAGAAGTACTATAAATAAATAAAAAAGACATTTTCTGTGTGAGAGAGAATATATATGTGGGTGTCTGAAGTGACTACCGTATTTTCTGGACTATAAAGCGCACCTGAATATAAGCCGCACTCATTAAAATATAAACTAAATATATATTTTGTCACATATAAGCCACACCATGCAGTGCAGAGATAAAATTTTTACATCGAAAGATTTTGTACCATAAGTGTTTATTCACATTCCTGAACTGATTGTTTCTGAACAGAACCTGTAACACGGCAGTAAAAGTGCTGATCAAACAAAACAGAAAAGTCATTGATGGTTTTATTCATTTTCCTCCTGCACACTAAAACCTAGTTGCTTTATTTTTCCTCCTTCTGTGTACTGAAACCCCCCCACACAGCAAAGACATCCGGAACAGATCCTTGAAACGGACCCGTATCGGAGTCCACTTGCACTCAGTGCCGGATTCGCTTTGGAGCCGGATCGCGGACCTACTGGCTCCATGCTGTGTCCGGTCCACATCTGTGATTAAAACCTTACCTCTGCGGCGGGTCCGCTCAGAACCCGGAAATCCGCAGAGGAACCAACAAACTGACTGGACAAACTGATAAATCCAGGTGTGTCTGAGTAGCTACAATGGTCAGACACACCTGGATTAATCAGTTTGTCCAATAATAACAGGTACTGATCCTCACAAAATGAATGTAGCATAGCCAACATAGGCTACTTAACAAAAACAGAATAGCCTTTAACTACTTGGATTGTTTTTTGGTTTTTGCACTTCCTGCTAGAGCGCCCCCTGAGGGCTGAAGAAAAATTCATAGAAAAGCCGCATCTCTGTATAAACCTCATGGTTTAAAGCGTGGGACAAAAGTAGCGTCTTATACTCCGGAAAATATGGTACTTACTCAAAAGCTCCGACACAAACCCCGTCGCTCTGTGTGGGGCCACCAAAGTTGGAAAATATTTGGCTCGGGGTACCGTTATATCACAGAGCCGATCAGAGAGTTATGGAGCCTGTTGACCTTCACTGAGGTCTGATTTCACATCACGCAGCATTTAGAGCGGCGTCATAAAGCACATGAATGTAAAAGAGTCAGTCGGCTGTTGCGGTTCTTTTGGAGTGTTGACCAAAGCATGTTACAGACATGAATACTTCCAGAAACTGGACCAACTTAAAAAAAAAAAAAAAAAAAAGGCTCAATATGTTTCCTTTTGAAGCTAGAAATGAGTACATGAGATCCAAACAAATTCAAAATGGGAACAGAACCCAATTTTAAATGCTGCCTTTAAAAGAACTTCGTATAACTGGATGGTGTTTTTATTTTGTTTTTAATCCTTTCTTTATTTTAATAAAATGGGCCTAAATCAGTGTGTCAGGAAATCTGTTTCTTTAATGCAGGTTTCCTGGACGGAGAGGACAAATTGTTTTGGAGCTTTTCCCCTTTTCGCCACCGGGAGGCGCCAGTGTGTGAGGTATTGGGGGAAGCAGCAAGCCTCGCTTTATTTCATTTACTGTGACAGAAGAAAGGTTAAATCGGACATTCAGGAAAAAAGCTAGAAAAGATGTTCCTTTAGATTTTTTAGAGGGAAGAAATATTGAAAATATTATATATAAGATTTTGTATTTTAATCTGTATTATCAAGTGGCTGATACCTAATGCAAGAATGATCCTTTTTTTTAAAGCTTATCTTAATTCTCTAAACCCCACCCACATGGTTTAAGATTAAAACACAAAAAAGATCTATTTGCTCATGTTAAAGTGACTCCAGTCAACATATCTGTTCAACCTCACGATTAACTAATAACTAACGAAAATCCTCACCTGCTCCTTCAGGAGGAGAGCCATGCGGTCGCACATCTGGTTCCCGTCGATGGAGGTGAGGGCGATGTAGAGGAAGAGGCCGTACAGGACGGGTTTGGGGATCCACTGCAGAGGGACGGGCAGCAGCAGGACTGATACACCGATGAAGATGTTGGCAGCCAGAGACGTCAGACGGGTCTCCTTGACCTGGACGATACTGAGGAGCAACACACGACACACATGCACGGATGAATGGTGGGCAGATGGCCATCTTTTCCTCTCTTTCTCTTTTTTTTTAAAAAGCGATAGACCGCATATTTGATTGTTTTATTTTCTTCTCGTCACTATTGTTGGAAATTTTTCCACCTAAAATTAATTTATACTGAAATCACCATTTTTTTTTCTGTTTCTTGGCTTTAGTTTACTGAAAGTAGATCGACATGAAAGCGGGTCAGACAGAAAGGGGGAGGCCAGGAGATGAACCTGGACCTGCTGCAGGAGGACCAAGACTTCTGCACATGGACCAGCTGCTCAACTGGGTCAGAGATCCAACGGGCCGAATTCATGGACTTTTAAGGGCCAGGGAAGCTGAAAAATAAAAGTATTTCATATAATTTTGCTAAAATATGTTTGGATACATGAAAACCTTGTTTCGTGTTAGAAAAAAAAGAAGCTGATTGTAATTCTTGACGACCACCACCATCATACCCCAAGACACAGATAAATTAGTGTCAGTAGGCAACTTTACATCAGACCAGACAAAAATTACATGTGGCGTTCCCCAAGGTTCCATCTTGGGGCCTCTTCTGTTCAACATGCTCCCACTGGCCCAGGTTATAAAGAACAACAATATTAGTTATACGCTGGTGACACAGATATATATTACAATGTCACCAGGAGGCCGAGGCCCTGTACAGGCTCTCAGTAAATGCATTGAGGAGATTAATGACTGGATGCGCCTTAACTTCCTACAGCTGAACAAAAACAAAACTGAGGTGATTGTTTTTGGAGAGAAACGAAGAGAAACGACTGCAGGTCACCACAGAGCTTGAATCTATAGATCTAAAAACCACCAATCAGGCCAGAAATCTGGGTGTAGTGATGGACTCAGATCTAAACTTTGAAAAACACATTAAGGCGATCACTAAATCAGCCTACTATCACCTGAAGAACATCTCGAGGTTAAAAGATCTAATAACTCAGCAAAATCTGGAAAAACTAGTCCACGCGCTCATTTTCAGTCGGTTTGATTATTGCAACAGCGGTTTATCTGAAAAATCAGTTAGACAGCTGCAGCTCATTCAGAACTCTGCTGCCAGAGTTCTCACTAAGACCAGAAGAGTGAGCTCAAATCTGCACAGCCTTTTTAAAACTCATACTGTTTTCTTTGTTTTTATGCTTTTATTCTTTTACTTTTTAATGGTTTCTTTTTTTGCAATGCTTTTAATGTTTTATGGAAAGAACTTTGAATTGTTTTGTACATGAAATTTGCTACACAAATAAACTTGCCGTTGCCTTATTGGCCAGATAAAGGTCAGACACTAATACTTTGATTGACCACCTTACTGAAATGATGCTTTTATGCAGCTTCACAGCATTTATTTACAGGACGGAGCTGCTTTAATCTTTCACCAAGATCTTGAATTAAGGATGAGGCAGTCAGCCTCCTCCAGGACGTCCCAAACACTCTCAGTGGGGTGAACGTCTGGACTCTGGAAGCTTCCTGAACTACTACTTTTTTTTTTTTTTTAATTAATAATTTGAGCCAGATGAAGTCTCTATTGCTCCAGAGTCCATCTCTGTATGCTCCCCAGCAGAGCACTGCAGAGAGTCATGTTGCCCATCAGCGGTCACGATGATGGTGCAAAAAGCATCTACCTATTTTCAATTTGAGGTATGAAAACATTTTTGCTAATGTGCAAAAAGGGGGAGGGGCTCAGAGAAGGGTTAAAAACAATTTTAAAGTTTTCAGATCCTGGTAAGTCCACAGCTGGGCCGACGGTGCCGGTGGCTCAGTTGTTGAAGTGGGTCATATTTTAACCACAGGCTTGGTTGTTCAATCCTCAAAAGCAGCGCCGGGCCACATTTTATTCATGAATAAAAAACAGGTCATTCTATTATTGAATACTTTCCCATGATTGATCCTCCATGTAACTTTGGAGCTATCACTTCTGAAACATCTGTGTTGTGTCATTTATTTCTCTTCGTCTTGATTTATCTTCTCACATCAGAACTGATTTTGATTTTTGTTTGTACAATTGTCTTGTTGTCTGACAGAGTTCGAGGGACATCTTCTAAGGAGCAATAAATGAAAAGAAAATTAAATTGACTGTTTTGGACATGTTTACAGACAGTCAAACTGGAAAATTCTAAGTAATAATTTCCAAACACCGACCAGGACCACAAATTAACGGATTTTTTTTCCAAAGTAAAAGCTCTGATTAGGTCTCATGTGCTCTCAGTTTACCACAACTGCTTTCCTCCAACACAAACTGTAATCTTGTGTGTCTGCGGCTAAAGTGATGAACTAAACACGGCAATCAGGCAGTCGAGAAGAAGCAGGATACAGTAGCCTGCGACTCCAAATTACAGTCGGCACGCGCTCCGAGGACGACCTTTAATTAAGCGTCTGACGAGGCGACGGGTAACTCACGTCTCGTAGAGGTGCCCCCCCTCCACGCGCTGCTCCACGAAAGCCAGCTGGCGCACATGGAGGGTGGAGTGGGGGAAGGCGGCGTGCATCCAGGGCAACCCCAGCACCGACATGAGTATGTTGATGAGGCCGGAGAGCATCAGGTCCCAGTGATACGCGGTACCCTTCAGCAGCCTGAGGAGCAGCCAGAGCGTCAGACAGAGGAGCAGTCAGCAGCTCAGAGGAAACCAATGAATATAACACAAAGATGAGCAGGAAACACACACACATACACACTGATGTGACAGAAAAAAAGCGCCGATCAAAATGTCAGGCTCGATGACGTCATCAGCCCGACAAAACTGTAACTTCACGTCACGGCGAGAGACGGCGACCTTTGAGGAGCCGCAGATTCTTCTCTGCTAACGCCGGGGAACGACCGCCGCCGCTCGTCTTCACCGGCTTTGTGCGAGTCTTTTGGGGGATACGTGACCCACAACTGTCAACAATGTTGTACAGAAGCCTCAGAGGGAAGAGAATATCCGACACAGAGCTAGAGGCCTGTTAAATTTTCATCCATTTGACTGGAATGAACCAGAATGAAGCTAATTTTACAAATCGAGCAGGCAGTAATGATCAATAAAGTTTCTTATGTTTGTCTGTACTCGTGTGAACATCAGAGATATTTTAAATAAATATACACAGTGATCCCTTATTTTTCACGGTTAATGGAGACTGGCGCCCCCCCGCGAAAATCAAAATCCGCGAACTGGAGCCGGAGCCCCCCGAGAGTAAATAATGTGTTTAAAATATGTTTAAAAACCGCAAAAAAGTAGCGAGGCACTGCAGCGAAACAAGACAAAGGCTCAACTGTGGTCTTTCTGTTTCCTTCACAGCCTCTGGTCTCTGAACCGTAGTAAAGAAAACACTGGCATTGTGCTATTTTTGGTTGGTAATTAGCGGCAACAACAAAACAAAAAGTCCGGTTTTCTCTGCATGGAACGAGCACTTTATTCTGGCACTGCAGGAACTTGTAACATCACACAGGTTGTATTGTTGGGCTCCTGTCGGTTAACAGAGAATGTAAATCTATACACGCTGGGCTGCTGTTTATGATCACTACACTTTTCATCTAACCACGTTTTCTTCTGGCGTCCCACGACACACACACTACATTACCCATAAGGCCACATCATTACTCATAAGGCCAGGCTGGCTCACAACATTTCTTTGCTGTGAGAGAACACGCACAACGTCTTGTGAACCTTTCGCGATTTTTTCTTGATTTTTTATGATATTATATATTTCTGAAAAAAAAAATATATAAGTAAAACTAAAAAAGCGAATAACTAAAACTGCGGATCTTAAAGCACGAACTGGCAAGGGATCACTGTATTTTAATTAAATGTATAATGACATCCGATACCTTTTCAAGTAGGGGAAAAAAAATCAAGGTGGTTTAAAAAAAGAAAGGAAAAAAAAAAATCACAAAATCTAATAACTAAAGAGAGAGTGAGAAATAACGAAAACAGCATATTATTCATTCTTAGTGCTTTTCCCCCTCCATCCTTTCCATCAGTGTACAGAAAGTAAAGCGAAATAGTGCACACTAATGAGAAACTTTTTTTTTTGATTGTTTTAAAATTTTACAGCAGAGTCTATCTGGCTTCAGGTGAATTCTTCTTCCTGGTTTGGACCAGACATCTGGAGCCAGTTAATCTCTGTTCGACCAATCTGGAAGATAATCATAGATTTTGACTGGGGGGGAGGGGGGGGGGGGGGTGTCAGTGGTTGATGGATCTAAACTGGTGAATACCGAGGCAGTAAAAGCCTCAAAGCCAGGCTGTCTGGGCTTGGTGGCGTTTTCAGAGCTCCCCGGCTGACAGTCTGACTGATGCTCGGTTTATCTTCCCTCCTCAGCAAACATACGGTTTCAGCGGATCACAAAGTGATCATGAAAGAGTTTAGCAGAATGAGAGAGTTTCAAATCAGACACCTGCAGCAGATCCTCTGATCTCAAGCTTCAGCCTCGGTAATGTCGTGCAGTTTTCAGAGCGAATGGTTTTGCGCCTGCGGCTCAGCAGAAAAGGAGGGTCTCATAGTACTTCACCTGTTTTCAGGTGCATTGGTCAGCGAGACGACGATATTCTGGTCGATGAAGATGAGGAGAGCCAGCAGGAAGCCCAGTCCCATGGCGCTGACGACGTTCATGGCCGACAGCCGCTCAAACGGAGCCACGTTGAAGATGGGCCGGTCGTGAACCTTAAACACCGGAACTGCCCCAAAAAACAAACGTTTAAGAACAATTATAACTTAAGTTGAGATGCATTTCTATATTTTCACCACGTTTACTCCAAACCGTGTATCTGAGCTGATCATAATCCTCAGAAATGTCTGCTCTGATGGATCGTCAAGCTTTTTTCCCCCATTTTAATGTGGAAAGTAACGAGGATAGTAAATCAAATCTCTTAAGGAACCGCTACTTCTCTCAAAGTTTTACTGTATTTTACAGTATTCTGAACTAGTGAGCATTAGGGGTGAGTATTGGCAAGGACCTCGCAATACGATATGTATCATACTTGGGTCACAATGCGATATCACAATATCGTGATATCACGATATATTGCGATATTCTACCCAGTTAATATCAAAATTAAAAGTAGAGATAAAAAATCAAGTTGCTGTATATGTTCATCAGATGATATTGATCATTCAGAGGACAAATTAAGTCAAAACTATTTGCTTCAAAACAACCTATTTATTGTTTATAAGTGTTTTTGCACATTTAAGTAACCATTACAACATACTGACAGCATTATAAAAAAAATCGATATTAGGAGCTGAAAAACCGATATTATATTGGGCGGCCGAAAATCACGATATACTGCCAAATCGATTTTTTTTCACACCCCTAGTGAGCGTCATATTGTAGTGTGTTATACTGACACTCAGTCTATTAAGTTAAGATCATTGTTTCTCAAATAATGTGTTGGAAAAAGAATTTCTCCTTTATGGCTCTTTAGTAAACTGTTTCCTCTAAAACTCCCAAAACATTTTGATTAAAAAACTAAAAGTTAAATGACAAAGCACAACTAAAGATCAATCATAAGTCAAATACTGCATATTTTTTAAGTGTCTTTCAAATGAACGGGCCACATACACTATATTACCAAAAGTATTCACTCACTCATTGAAATAATCAGAATCAGGTGTTCCAGTCACTTCCATGTCCACAGGTGTATGAATTAATCACCTAGTCATGCAGACTGTTTCTAGAAACATCTGTGAAAGAACGGGTCTCTCTCAGGAGCTCAGTGAATTCCAGGTGGAACTGTGATAGGATGACACCTGAGAAACAAATCCAGTGGTGAAGTTTCCTCTCTCCTAAATATTCCACAGTCAACTGTCAGCTGGATTATCAGGAAATGGAAGTGTTTGGGAATGACAGCAACTCAGCCATGAAGTGGTAGGACAGGTAAACTGAGGGGGCGGAGTCAGAGGATGCTGAAGAACATAGTGAGAAGAGGTCACCAACTTTCTGCAGAGTCAATCACTACAGACCTCCAAACTTCATGTGTCCTTCAGATTAGCTCAACAACAGAGCAGAGAGCTTCATGAATGGGTTTCCATGGTGACGAAGCTGCATCCAAGCCAGACATCACCAAGAACTATGGAAAGCGCTGGATGCAGTGGAGTAAAGCAGCCACCACTGGACTCTAGAGCAGTGGAGGAACGTTCTCTGGAGGGAAGAATCACACTTCTCCATCTGGATATCTGATGGAAGAGTCTGGGTTTGGTGGTTTCCAGGAGAACGGTACTGGTCTGACTGCATTGATCCAAGTGTAAAGTTTGGTGGAGGGGGGATTATGGTGTGGGGTTGTTTTTCAGGAGCTGGGCTTGGCCCCTTAGTTCCAGTGAAAGGAACTCTGAATGCTTCATCAGACCAAGACATTTTGACAATTCCATGTTCCCAACTTTGTGGGACCAGTTTGGAGCTGGACCCTTCCTCTTCAACATGACTGTGCACCAGTGCACAAAGCAAGATCCATAAAGACATGGATGGAAGAGTCTGGTGGATGAACTTGACTGGCCTGCACAGAGTCCTGACCTGAACCTGATAGAAGATCTTTGGGATGAATTAGAGCAGAGACTGAGAGACCTTCTGGTCCAACATCAGTGTTTGACCTCACAAATGTTCTTCTGGAAGAATAAACAAAAATCCTCATAAACACACTCCTAAACCTTGTGGACAGCCTTCCTAGAAGAGTTGAAGCTGTTCTAGCTGCAAAGATGGAGCCACGTCATATTGATCAGGAATGAGAGGAGCTAAAACTCATATGTGAGTCCAGGCATGTGAGACAATACTTTTGGCAATATAGAGTATGTGTCAGATGATCATCCATGAATGTCAGGAAGCTTCACCTGTTGTGACATCCGTGAACCAGACAATGACCTCCATCTGTTGCAGATGGAGGTCAGCACCTTCCACTGTGCTGCTGCTGTCTTTAGCATGTTTTGCATGTTGGTGTGTGTGTGCAGACACTGCGAACGAGGAACATGTTTTGTTCTGAATTCTGGCCTCTGACTCGGATCATAAGGTGCCAACCAGAGGCCAGAGCGACGAGTTATCAAAGCGTTTGAAATCAGGAGCAGTAAATGAAGCTAATAGGAGTTAGAGAAATGCGCATCAACAGCGTTCGATTACTGTTCATACTTTTTACAAAAAAGGTTTAATATGCTTCAGTGTTGAGAAATTTGAAACGGCAGGTCAGATTGTGATATTTACCTCCAGGGACGGTCACATCACCCCTCTTACTGAAGCATTACGACTAGGGCTGGGCAACGATAACATTTTTTAATTGCGATTAATCACATGGTTTCCCTGATTAATCACGATTAATCGCATTGTATACGGAAAATCAAATAATGAATTCAAAAGTAGTGTAAAATGCTCTTTTATTTAAATGTTCTGCTGCCATATGAACTAAAGTGCCATGACATTTGTTGTTCAAACACTTTTAACATCAGCACTTGTCAGTAACACATATTTAGTGTAAATCTCATCTTAAAAAATGTCAAATAAAATAAAGCTTATTGCCACTGCCGGGACATTAATGTCATCCTGTTTTAATAAAAAATGAAAAAAAGTCTACAAACCAAATACAACAAAATTATTGTTCTCAGCACAATCAGAACATTAAAACAGGTAATTTCTGAGGTAACAGCAGAAACTTTTAACGGGGAGTTCAACTTGTCAGTTGTTACAAATAACCTTGTTTCTGTTGAATCCTCCGTCTGGGAGAACTTTAAAATGAAAATGTCCATGTTAAAGTTCAGTAACTTTATCAATCCATGTATCATTCATTCTTTCCATTTTCAATTGTCAATCAAAAATAAAAAAATAAAAAAATTAAAGTTACATTTTATTACGTTTTTCATTTTTAAATCTAACACAAAAAATTAAAAAATGACTATTTTTTTTTTTAAATATATATTTCAATTTTAGACTTGGATCAAAAATATGAAATTAAAAAACGGGCCACAGAACTGAATTTGTTTTATAATCGAGGACTGGACTTTCTGTTGTCATTACACATCTGTGCCACTAGATGGAGCTGCACTGCAGTAACCAGCTAGAGAACAGCAGGACAGTGAACACATGGAGCAGATCTGATGGAACATGGAGGAATGACGGGAAAGTTTTGTTGCAGTCCAGAATTTTTTTTTCAGACAGAATTGTTAATATTGCTACCTGAGTTGTTACCCGAACTGTAAAGTTCACAGATTTTTACCGTTCTCCATGTCTGTTTTAGCTTTTCTATATGTTTTTCCGGCAATTCTCTTCCGGTTTCACAGCAGTCAGTAACAGACTTTTCAAACCAAAAGCATGTGAGCAACATGCGTTAACGTGTGATAAAATAAATGTCGGCGTTAATAAATTAATGCGTTAACGCGATAATAACGCGTTAACTTGCCCAGCCCTAATTACGACTCAAAGTTAAACTCATATTAAGGTCTTAGATTGGGTTTTACAGAAAACAGTAAATATCCATCTATTATTTGGTTTATTTGTTTGCATATTTATTCACCAACAAATGTATTCATTTATTCAAGCGTCTGAGTTTTATTTAAATGTGCCCCTAAAATTACTGGAGCAAATCTGTAGCAAAAAAAAGTCAAACATCAAAATGAGATGACGAGTTCACATGAACATCAAGCGGGTGTTTCTCAGCCCTGCTCTCTTGGTTCGACTCCTCCAACATACCTGGTTCAGGTAAACGTGCAGACCAGGACTGAGGAGTGCTGCGTTAACCAGTAACCAGTAAGCTCAGATACACCTCCAACTGTACGGTCATGTGATCCCTGAGTCAGACCTGCTTGTTTTCATCTTGTCTTTCTGCAACACCAGGATGATGAACTGAACTAAAACTAAGTAAAACTTGCAGGCTATTACAACTCCACTTCCAAAAAAGCTGTGATACGGCGGACTGCGTAAATGCTTGGTGAAATTTGATCTTTTTATTTTTATATTATTATTAGTTTGAGATAATTTCATCTAATCATGGAAGTCACGACCTTCGTGCTAGAAAACAATGCAGATGTGCAGATGGCATGAGTGCCCCGCACATCTGAGAGGGTGAAACACAACAACAGTGACGTGCAGCAGTTTTTAAGGAGCAGATGCTGATTGATGAGTGATACTTCATCAATCCCAAAATTGTATTATTGTCTTACACAGAGAATATATATGGCATTTTAGAAGGGACCCTGCTGATTTCAACAGGATATAGAGGAGATGACATTTTTATCAAATAAAAAAGGGAAAATATTTAACTTGCAAAACTCAAGAAACTGATCTTCATACGTCCTAAAGGCTTATATAATGTTGTTAGACTAAGACGTGATGCAACATAGTGGTAAGTGGCCGCTGTCCTCATCTCCCCCCTCTTTTTTTTTCTTTTTTGAGACAGACGGCTGGCATCAGACTGTGTATTTTTTCCCTAATAACAAGCTTTCTGTTCTGCTTTAACCATTGTCACTTATGCAGATAGTTCAGATTATCTTCAATTCACTGCCTTCTGCTTTTATTACGGTCTTGAAGGCACCTCAGTGTTTATGGAAATGGGGTTGTAGACACACGGTGATCTGTCTGTACAGTTTTATTTAGCATTAAAGAATATTTTTAAAAAAAAGCCCTCTCTACTGTCAAATGCCCAGTGAGGTAACAAATGATACTAACGCTCAATGTCGCTAAAAAGGTAGGAGCCGACGAAGGAGAACATGAGCACTGAGATCGGCAGGGCGCAGTCCGACAGCACCTCTCTGACTTTGGCATGAAGGAATGGGCTGAGAGAGAGAGAGACAGAGACAGAGAGAGAGAGAGAGAGAGAGAGAGACAGGGACAGAGAGAGAGAGAAGGGCAGTGGAGTGAGCAGGGAGAAACAAATATTAGAGGAATACAATTACTGTGGACAAGACAAGGACAATGGCTGCAATCCTGACACTGCTAAAGTACCTTCCTTTGCTTCCTGCTTACACAATTTAATCCAGCTTTGAGGCTGATTTGATTACTGGGAGCAATCAGAAGTAAAATATTAATGCTTATTGAATCACAGGCTGCAACAGAAGCTCAGACAGAAAAGAGAGTTATCCTGGAAAGTTGCCGTGAGCTCCGTCACTCCTGAAAATCCTCCGGATCAAGGCCTTACGCAGCAGTATTTATCCTCCTGTCCAGCCATTTAAACTTCTCAAGTGATTTATCCTTAAGCACCGCCGCACTGCAGTGCTGCACATACCTCCTCTTGAACTGGTAGAGGGTATAGCCCATCCATAACGTCCCGAGCATCAGGAGGAGGCAGAGGACGGGGCTCTCTCGGGTGCACTGGATGATGGATTCGGGGATGGCATTGAGCGGAAACCTGGTCACCGCCTCGCTCCTGTTTCCCCCCAGCAGGTCTCCCCCCTGCTGAAGGCCCTCTATGCTTCTGTTCGCCAGCGTCGGTGCGTGGTAGTACCTGTGAAAGACTGAGATCACACCCACCACGGTCAGATTAGAGCTGAGCAATTTTATCGATTCTGTGATATATATCGATTAGGGCTGGGCAATTTAACGCGTTATCATCGCGTCAACACATTAATTTATTAACGCCGACATTTATTTTATCGCGCGTTAACACATGTTGCTCACAAGCTTTTGTTTTGAAAAGTCTGTTACTGGCTGCTGCGGAACCGGAAGATAATTGGCAGGTAAACATAAAGAAAAGCTAAAACAGACATGGAGAACGGTAAAAATCTGTGAACTTTACAGTTCAGGTAGCAACATTAACAATTCTGTTTGAAAATAAAATCCTGGACTGCAACAAAACTTTAGCATCATTCCTCCATGTTCCATCAGATCTGCTCCATGTGTTCACTGTCCTGCTGTTCTCTAGCTGGTTACTGCAGTGCGGCTCCATCTAGTGGCACAGATGTGTAATGACAACAGAAAGTCCAGTCCTCGATTATGAAACAAATTCAGTTCTGTGGCCCGTTTTTTAATTTCGTATTTTTGATCCAAGTCTAAAGTTGAAATATAAAAAAAAACAGGCTTTTTTTTTTTCGTTTTTTTGTGTTAGATTAAAAAATGAAAAATTTAATAAAATGTCACTTTTTAATTTTTTTAATTTTTGATTGACAATTGAAAATGGAAATAATGAATAATACACGGATTGCTAAAGTTACTGAACTTTAACATGGACATTTTCATTTTAAAGTTCTCCCAGACGGAGGATTCAACAGAAACAAGGTTATTTGTAACAACTGACAAGTTGAACTCCCCGTTAAAAGTTTCTGCTGTTACCTCAGTAATTACCTGTTTTAATGTTCTGATTGTGCTGAGACACAATAATTTTGTTGTATTTGGTTTGTAGACTTTTTTTCATTTTTTATTAAAACAGGATGACATTAATGTCCCGGCAGTGGCCATAAGCTTTATTTGTTTTTAAACATTTTTTAAGATGAGATTTACACTAAATATGTGTTACTGACAAGTGCTGATAATAAAAGTGCATTTTACAATAGTTTTGAATTCATTATTTGATTTTGCGTATACAATGCTATTAATCGTGATTAATCAGGGAAATAATGCGATTAATTGCGATTAAAAATTTTAATCGTTGCCCAGCCCTAATATCGATATTTTATCAAGTACCGAGTATCGATTTTTCAGCCGCGGGTATCGATATTCTAAGATTCTTCCAAAATCTCCGTGTCCCACCTTTAAAAGCTTGCAAGCAACAATTTGCACTGTTTAAATAAATGAAACTATTTTTCTCAACACATCTTTTATTAATTTTGTCCAGCATTTGCAAGCTGCTTGTCAGCCATATAATGTGTAATTGATGCTTTCAGTTCAATTAATTCAAACAAAGTCATTGGAACACTCACAAGATGTCACCAAAATCACTTTGTCCCTTTAAAATCTTTCGGAAAATGATGTAAATGTATTGTAAGATGAATATTGATATATATCGTATCGTGAGCCAAATATCGTGTATTGTATCATATTGCGAGATTAGTGTATCGCTACAGCCCTAGTTCAGATGGGCGTAAACATTTACAGTCAAGTCTGAAGAGTTTTTCATCAGTTAAAGAAACGTTCCAAAAGGTTTCTGTGAGGTGTCCTGCTCTGCTCCACAGACCCAGAAAAGGTGAAACAAAATCTTTCAATTTTTGAAAGAAAGTCCTCAGTAGGAAATATTGGTTCCACCGACCAGGTGAGCGTCGGTACGGAGTCTCACGAGATGAACAAAGACGAGCAGAAACACAGAAAATACTGCAGAATCCCAAAACAACGAATAAAAAACTCTGTCAACAAACAGAGAAGTTTCTTTTTTATTTGTATTTTAATCCTCTACACAAACTTGATCATGTGGAATGATCCTAAATTCTTTCATTCTTGTTAATAACAGGGTGATTCTGGCAGTGCTTTTCAGAAACTTAAAAAGAAAGAACAAAGTAAGCAAAGCCATTTTTGCGAGGGGGTGAGAAGAAGATGTCGTGTCTGGAACATTCCTTCACTGAGCCTTAAATGCTTCGTGGCTCGTTGATAATAAAAGTCAGTTTGATCAGGGGTCTTTTCCAGAGCTCTGGTCCTGCTGGGCCTTTACACTCCAACTATTCTCTTTTTCTAAATCCGGGGTGTCAGACTCATTTTCACAGATTGATGGCATGAACGTAACAAAATGCAATGAAAATCAAAATAAATTAAACTACACCTTATTATAATGTTAAATAAGTGTTTCTGTATCTATTATGTATTCAAGTTTCAAATATTTAAATCATTATATTAAACTCAGGGTTTGTGGTTGTAAGAGTATCCATTACCTTGGTTTCAGAAGTGGAAACGATTCTTTGTTTTTCTTGCTGTCAAAATGCCAATGTAGATTAAACTCTTTCATGACTGACACCGCCTCATAACACAAAAGACATACTATTTTTTTTCAACGTGAGGTACAAACTTGTATTCGTTTTCCCATTGTTCATTAAGCTGCCTTCCTCATGCATCATTTTTTCTTTTCTTGGACATGTTAGGGTTAGTTTGTAGAGGTTTTTCTCAAGTTTATCAGTTCTGAAAATCATCTTCCTCATGGTGAGATACTGTTATTGTTGTGGGTAACGACGAAATGCATTATGGGAGATGCAGTTTATTGTCAATATGTGCTTTAAAGCGGCATAAGCTTATTTTAAGTCTTAAAATATTGTTTTAAAATTTAAGCCAATAATGCACAAGCTCTCGAGGGCCACATACAATGACGTAGCGGGCCACATTTGGCCCGCGGGCCTTGTGTTTGACACATGTGTTTTAAATTATACTCCCGTTAGAGAAGAAGTTATGAAGAGAAAAAAGATGAATATTTATATATACAGAAGAATATAAAATACAAGCACTCTGTTCTTTCCTTTTTTCTAATGAATTAATTAATTTGGCTGTACTTTGGTGTGCTGGCACGCTCTCTGGTTTATGTTCAGTCTCTCCATCTTTCTTTATTATCTGGGTTTGGCCACTTTCTGCTTTTTCTACTTGCATCATTTCCCCAGTCGACTCCCTCTCAGCTTGCTGCTCTTCACACCTGCTCCTTAGACTTAATTAGTTCACTTTCTTCTAGTTTCCTCGTCACCTTGCCCATTAGTCCTCCTCCTTGAAAGCTAATTAACAGTTAGGTTTTATTCTTGGATTTGTTGTGGTTTATGAAAATGATTTTGTTTCCTTCCTACGTTACTCCTGATGGTATTTGGGTCCTTGTCTTCCTCTGCCACGACTAAGTCATGAACCGTAGTTGAAGTCTGATTAAAGCTCAAATCACCGAGATCGTTCCTTTAGTTTCTATTTCACAGCAGAAGTTTTTCAGGAGGCCACAAACACGCTCACAGCGTTCTCTGTCGTGTTACTGGCAGGTATTTTATCTAGAAACTGGAAGCAAAAGGACGCAGATTGATGTGATGGAAATGGGACGGGACCTTCCAGTGTATTTTTACAAACAGATCCTGAAGAGTTAAGTGCTGCATTTACAATCTCCAGATCACATTAAAAAGAAATTACACTCTGCTATGATCAACTGTTTTTCGTGAAATTAAATTCGAAGTTCCCCATAAAATATGTATGGGGAGCTTATGGTGCAGTGAGGGTTGGTGCCTGATCCAGCGGCATGCTGGGAAGACTGATTTACAATATAGGATTTATAATAGCGGGTTTGGACTTGAGTGAGAGAGGAGCTGCTGTCCTGTTTCTGTCTCAGTCTGGGACAGGCAACACATGCCAACCGATCCATATTAGTTCTGAATAAATCTGTAAATTAATCAAAGGTTATGATTATTGAGGATAGTTTTTTTTTTTTTTGTCTTTTATGAGGTTTAGGCAGGGAATGAATTACATGTCAGTTGTAAATATTTTCAAATATGTGAAATAGGAAGAAAGAAATGTTTACATCTCACACACACACACCCTTCAAAACAGCATTAATTCTTATAGGTATGCAGTTTTTAAAGGACCTGGGAGCAGAGAACCAACCACAGACCTTCTGCCTCGTCATGTAATACCAGACAGGCTTCTTGTTCTTTTTGCGCTGAAAATAGTTCCTAATGTCAGCTAACCGTCAGGGTAATTGTCCTGCTGCAAAATTAATTTTGGGCCAATCAGACGCCTCCCCGGCAGTTCTGCATGATGGATTAGTATCTGCCTGCATTTCTCAGAATTAAGAGCACCGTTACTTCTCACCAAATCCTCAACTCCTTTTGCAGAAATGCAGGGAACCTCCACAGTGCATGTTGTTTGCCTGCAGACACTGATTTTTGTACCACTGCTATCTTTTTTTTTTTTTATTTGCAGCCCAGTTTAGATCCCCACCTGGTCAAGGCAGATGGCTGCGCTCCCCGAGCCCGGTCCTGCTGGAGGTTTCTCCCTGTTAATTAGGGACTTCTCCTCCACTGTTGCCTCATGTTTGCTCAGGAAAGAACACACTGAAGTGAAGGCTTGATGCAATCTGCTGGGCTCCTCAGCGAGGCTGCTTTTTCCCCCTTTCATTCTTTTTTTTGTCTTTAATGAATATTAAATTAATCTCTGAAGTTGGGCTGAAGTGGAATCAACCCGATTATAATTTCAGGTACAGCGAAAGAAAAGAGTGGAAAGGCACAGGTGAGTGCTGCCCCGTTGCAGGTCATGTTCCTCGGTACTCTGCTAGCCTCCAGTACGGTGAACTGGACTGGACTGGATGAGCACGCTGTCAACACAGCTGTGAAGTTCTGCTCTGCTCTGCTCCGATAATTACCAGCCCATGAAATTATGAAACTTTTTCCATCGAGAGTGAAAAAGTGCGTCGGGGCAACAGGTAAGTCCCCTACAGACCTCTGGCTGTAATTGATTTGACAGCGGTCGTGTTTTGTGCGTGTGCTAGCTCTGATTAGCGAGAGCAGGGAACAAGCTCTGATTTTCACGGTGAAACGACGGCAGCAGGAAGCAACGCAGGCAGACTGCAGAGGTGTAAACACGGAGACGGAGTCGGAGAAAATTAAAAGAACAGAACGGGTGTTAAACTCACTTTTGACTGTTCCCTTCACAGCATCGACCACAAACGCAATGGATATGAACAGGGCGATGACCTCCTCCGTCGACCTGGGAAAGATGGAACAGAAGTGACAAGACTGTTGGAAAAAAAATCAAAAATCTTGACTAAAGAAAAGTTCAGTGTTCGTGTATTTCACTGTATAAAGAGAGTTGATGTTTGGCAGCAACAAAAACAACACCACTGTAAATACATTAAATTAGGTGCAACCGTCACTGTTGTTGTATCGTGATGCTTCTGAACGAGACGTTTCCTTCATATTCCATGTAGACGGAGTAAAAGGAACTAGTGAGCATAAGAGGGTTTATGTGGCATCTCAACCAGAACCAGAACCAGAACCAGACCAGCTGAGGTTCGACCGGACAAACGTGTAATTAAAACTGATATGATCCAATTACACGAGTAACAAATCAAACACTTTGCATCCTTGTTTTGTTTTCCTTTTTTCTTTTTCTAAATAAAATCCTGAAATTGTGTCTTCATTGTTACTCAGCTAACGATAAATTCAGTGACTGGATGATTAATTAAATCGTTAATTCCAAATGGTATCTGGCCTTTTTACTGTTCTTCACAGTGAAAAAGCATCAAGACCTACTTTTCTTGGTCTGTCTGAAGACTGCAAGTTGCATCAAATTCAAAAGAATCACACATTTTTCAAAAAACATGACATTTCTCAATTTTAAAATTTGACTATTTTAAATTTAAACAAGCTTGACGGAGGACACTGACTCCTTTTTACTTTTTAGAGCAGTGGTCGAGTGGCAAGGACCTCGCAATACGATATGTATCATGATACTTGGGTCACAATGTGATATTATCACGATATATTGCGATATTTTACCCAGTAAATATCAAAATTAAAAGTAGAGATGAAAAATCAAGTTGCTGTATATGCTCATCAGATGATATTGATCATTCAGAGGACAAACTGAGTCAAAACTATTTGCTTCAAAACAACCTGTTTATTGTTTATTATTAGTGTTTTTGCAAAAAAATTAAACAATTTTCTGAAAAAAAATCGATATTAGGAGTTGAAAAATTGATTATATTGGGTGGCCGAAAATCACGATATATTGCCAAATCCATTTTTTGACACCCCTAGTGGTCCCCAACCTTTTTGTAACTGCGGACCGGTCAACACTTCACAATTTTACCGCAGGGCCGGGGACGGGCTTCCTCGTTACGTTACGCCAATAACTTAACATGAGTATAACATCAAAGTCTCTGATAACATCCTCTGTACCCATTAAATAAATAACCACAAAGAAACCTCACGCAGAGCAGGCTAGGAGGGAATCACCTGTTGTGATAAATCCATATTTTAAGTAGGACTCCTGCTATTGTCTGTTAAAAGCTTTCTTTTTCTTGGAAGTCGTAGGCTGTTCTTCTTTCTCTTCACTGTGCATTTTCCCCTCCACAAGGAAACTTTCCAAAGACGTCTGTTTCTTACTCATTTCGCTAGCTGGGTTAAAGTTTGGCGCTCAAGTGACTGAGATGCAGCGTTGTCAGGTGGGAAATGTAGGATTATCGTACCAGAGACTCAAAATTATCGTATTTTGAGGGACATTATCGTACATCTGTCATAACCAAAATAACAAGCCCAATGATGCGCTATAGTCAAATTTAATCACTCTAGTGTTAAATAGCGGGCGAAGCTAACCATTCAGCCCATCATGCTCGTTGTTCTGAGACAAACATTCGTATCTCAGGCTGAGCAAAGCACGATTGGCCGGAAACATGTCACATGGAAACAGATGCCTTCAGGGTTCACAAAAAAAAAAAAAAAAACTCTCTGGCAGACAGTTGCGGCAGGCAATAATTTGAAATTATTGTACATTTGGCCTTTTTGTGGATTATTGATCGTACATCGTACAGAGGGCCAAATTATCGTACATATACAATAATTATTGCACCTGGCAACGTTGCATTTTTCAAAATAAAAGACTTTTCAAAATAAAAGCTTGTTCAGACTCATATAATAAATAAAACTTAAATAGCTAATTTTTTCTTGCGCGACCCGGTACCAATCGATGCACAGCCCAGGACTAACTAGTAACTAGAGCAGTTTTTGGTTCTTCATCAGGATGACCAGAATGAATGCTGTCTGGTTTTCCACAGCTCTGCACGCGCATAAGAGCTTTTCATAGAGAATTGACTTTGCTTTTTTTTTTTTTTTTTAACACAACACTTTCTGTTGGCTGTCAATGATTTCTCAACAGTCTGTCGGGGACCAAACAATCTAAAACATCTTCCTGTTTCACAGAGAACGAGGCAAGATGACAGATGAAAGGAACCGCATGAACCGATTCAATAAATTGGATTGTTCTGAAATGAAAAGGAAAAACGTGTGATCAATGTTAACTCGAGCATGTATGTGCGTGCGTGTGTGTGTGTGTGCAGGAAACACCTTTTGAAAAGCTTCATCAGCAGGCTGACGTTGAAAATCCCACCCAGGATGAGGAAGAGGCAGTTCCACAAACCGATGCAGGCGTAGAAAGCTGGGAAATCCAGGTTGTAGTCGTCACAGATTCCTCGGATCACTGCGAACCAGGGTGCACATGAAAACACACGGGCACATGCACCACATACACAGGCATGGAGCTTGATCACACATTTCATTATTTATCGCGTATTTGTCCCTTTAGCTGCGATGTGACCGACCCTGGTACAGAAACAAGCTGAAATGATTCAATTCTCCAAAAAGACACTACAGTTAATTTAAATGTGCTTAAAAAAAAATTGTATGAGACACAAATTTTAAGGCAGCACAAGGATCGTTGCTTAATCAAATGAAGAATATACGGTTACGTGAAAAAGAAAGTACACCCTCTCTCACTTTTAAGGTTGAATGACATAATAAAACAAAAATATGGTCCTTCCTGGGGCTCGACAACGCTTCCTAAAAGTAAGAAAACATCCCTTCAAATGAAATTTAAAATGATATTGTAATATGAAAGTGTTTTGTGCTGCTTTAATTCATGTGGAAGAAGACGGGGAATGTTTCCATGTCCTGCTTATACATTTCTTCTTAGTTTTTCTTCAAATAATGGCATTGAAACGTTGGGATGCACAATAACTGTTTTTTTTAAAACCGATACTGAGAACACACACATATACCTAAGATCATTATATCAATACTATGAACAAAACCAAAAACAGTTTTGACTCTTTAAATGAAAAGATATTTATTTTTTCCAATGAAAAACTATTGGCAAGCCTCTCAAACATTTTTGTAAAGCTATCAAACAAACCTATTTGATATCTCATATCAACTTAAATAAGGTGCATTACTGACTGATATAAAAAATAAAGGCTCCTTGAACTGATGGAAATACATGCATCAGAATTACAAACTGAAAAAATGCATTCCTAAATGACAATAAAAAATAATGCACAGTGCATAATGTACTGACACAAGTTAGACTTGTCTGTGTACATAAATTAAAAAAGTGCACTCTATAGTAACAGAAAATTACGTTTTAAAGGATTTTGGCTTGTGGTTCCATTCAAATGAATGCCTTTAATTAACGTAAATGAGATTCAGTAGTTTTTGGTTTTTTTTTTTTTATCTCATGGAAGCTTTAGATAAGAGATGATGGCAAGGAGCGGAGGGGATACTTGCTCCTGACTTGCTCATGTTAGCTCATGTTAGCTCACGTTAGCGTGATTTCAAAACTCCATGGAAGCGATGATTGTGTTTCAGGTGGCTGATCAGGTTTGACGTATTAAAGCTTGTGCTATTTTTCCCTCCTTCACTTGGAGCATTTATCACAAATAACCAGCGAACTATCTTCTTCTGAAACTTTAATGAAGTTCCATACAATCGCCGCCATCTTTATTGTTTTTTTATTTTTTTTATCAGCACTGTGCCGCAATGTTGCATTCAAGGTAAAAGGTAAATTCCTCTGTTCCCTCGTTTGCTAGTCGCTCTTTTGGCCTTTTCTATTTTTTCTATTTTGTATGTGTATCTTGTGGGAAAATACTGTGAATATAAATTAAAGTCAGCAACTACCAAAATTATGACCGAGCTAACAAGTTGTTTTCTGGCATGAGGGGGTATTCTTGATTTTCCTTACTGAGAAATCATCTTTCTTATTATGCCGACATCACTTGAACATAACATTCACTGCCGGTCATTCAAGACTCAGAGTGAGGCACTGTCGTGTTGACAAAAATATATATGTTATCGGGGCTATTCGTCATGAAATCAGACTTATCGGGATGACGTCATAATGTCCTGTTATCGGCTCGATAGTTATCGGGTCGATAGTTATCGTGCACCCCTATTGATAGGTTCTGTGCTGTTGTTAATCTGAGGTTGTATTTATCTAATTTTCAGACCTGGGATGGACCAGATTATTAGTTTTTTGTTATCTCCTGATGTGTAGAAGTTCAGAAGTGAAGCAGGGTGTATTTTCTGTTTCACATGTATGTAAAAAGAGTATAGACATGTGTAGACATGGACGTTTGGAGATGCTAGTTTTGACTGCGCTGTAAAAACTGTCAGCTTTAGCAGAGATTGATTGCTTACACACATCTGTGCAGATCCACAAAGAAAGGGAAAACACATTTGATTCTGACAAAAAAGTGGAAAAAAGACTTCGTCACAGTTTAGTTGCAGGTTTCTGTGCAGCTGAGCTACTGGAACGTTACGGACAGTAACTGACAGGCTGTAAAACTACCTCCATGAGAAAGTGAAGAGCACATTTACTTTAAACATCACTACATCTCTGGTGTGACAGCTGGACGCTGGGCCAACGTCAAGGTCACCGTTCTTTGTTTTATGCCGCTGCAGCAGTCTGCTGCTTCCAGCCTTCGGCCTCATTCAAACAGCAAAAACGAAAGTTTATGTGCTAAACTTATAAAGTGGCTTTACCTGTGCCTGCATGCAGTAATCCAGAGGCTCCTGAACCCACCTTACATAACATCAGCGACCCAAAAATAAACTAAACCAACCAGAATCTGCTCCTCACTTTCTCATCATAAGTTTTTGAGGCTTTATGGTTTTTGCTTGACTGCACTGGGAACATTTATTAAGGGCACACGTGCGCACGAACACCCCTCCTTTTTGCTTGTTTTACTCCAAGAGTGTTGGAGTGTTTTTAGCAGCTGTTCTACACAGCTGGATCTTCTTAATACCCAACCAACACCTCCAGACCCCAATTCAAATTGTCTCCTGGTAGAGGCCGTGAAAGATGAGTGGACTGTGGCTGAGATGAGCTGAGTCACAGAGTGAGAGCCTACCGCTGATGAAGATGGCGAGAGGAGCAGTGGTGAGAGGAATAACTAAAGGAGAGCCGGCAAACAGCGAGTAGACGACCCCGCCGATGCTCTGGCCGATGATAGTTTTCCGAACATCTGGGCACAAAGGACACACAGAGAAAAAAACATTAAAATATGAGGTTCTGAGTGATAATCAAAAATGTTCTTTTCTAAAGCTGCATAGAAACTGCAGGCTTCTAATCTACCTTCCAGACGGTTATATTAATTTTAGGGCTGGGCAACGATTCAAATTTTTAATCGCGATTAATCACATGATTTCCCGGATTAATCACAATTAATCGCATTGTATACCCAAAATCAAATAATGAATTCAAAAGTAGTATAAAGATCACTTTTATTTAAATGTTCTGCTGCCATATGAACTAAAGTGCCATAACATTTGTTGTTCAAACACTTTTAACATCAGCACTTGTCAGTAACACATTTTTAGTGTAAATCTCATCTTAAAAAATGTCAAATAAAATAAGGCTTATTGCCACTGTCAGGGCATTAATGTCATCCTGTTTTTATAAAAAATAAAAAAAGTCTACAAACAAAATCCAACAAAATGATTGTGGCTCAGCACAATCAGAACATTAAAACAGGTAAATTCTGAGGTAACAGCAGAAACTTTTAACGGGGAGTTCAACTTGTCAGTTGTTACAAATAACCTTGTTTCTGTTAAATCCTCCGTCTGGGAGAACTTTAAAATGAAAATGTCCATGTTAAAGTTCAGTAACTTTACCAATCTGTGTATCATTCATTCTTTACATTTTCAATTGTCAATCAAAAATAAAAAAAATTAAAAAGTGACATTTTATTAGGTTTTTTCATTTTTTAATTTAACATAAACACAAAAAAAGAAAAAATGCCTGTTTTTTTTTATATTTCAATTTTAGACTTGGATCAAAAACACGAAATTAAAAAACGGGCAACAGAACTGAATTTTGTTTTAGAATCAAGGACTGGACTTTCTGTTGTCATTACACATCTGTGCCACTAGATGGAGCCGCACTGAAGTAACCAGTAAGAGAATCGCAAGATATGGAGTTTGCAGAAATGGCAAAAGACACGCCCATTGCCACACCTACGATGTGAGTAAGAGAGTCGGCATAACGGGTACCGGCTTTAGGAAGCGGAAGATTGCATTAGTGGTTAGCGGAGGTTCCTAAACCTGCAATTTGCAGGTAGCGGATAGCGGGTAGCGGCTAGTGGGAAGTGTGAGATCGGGGCCTTCATGTTTTTTTTCCTTCTCGTCAACTTGCACCAAACTGCCCTTAAACCAACATCTTAAAATCTTCATCACTCGCCACCATCACTGCTTTAACTTTTCAATGCTTTTACATGTTTTTAGATGGAGAGGTAATAAAAATGTTAATGTCCCAACTTTATCTGGAATATGTTGCAGGCCTGAAATGCAAAAAATTGGATATATATTAACAAATGAAAGGTAATTAAGAAGGGAAAAATTATTTTTTCTGTCTTCATGTTGGCTGCAAAGAAATAGAAGTCAAAGGAAATATAAGAAGCAGCGCCACAATGTCAACACGTCTCTTCACCAATGAGCTCCTTGAATTCCTCTTAAATTGCTAAAACATCTGCTATTCATCTGTTATTTTATGCCAGCAAATCATTAAAATGAAATCATTAAAAAAAATAAAATCATTAAATTACAGTAACACTGAATAAAAAAACAAAAAAATTCCAGTAATGTATTGCACAACAATTTACATTTTATACCTTTTAAAATACTCAAGTTAATTTCGTCTCATTTTTTCCTTGAGTCATCTGCTTAATATATTTATTTTCCAACTAACTTCTCAGGCTGGGGAAAACAAAACAAAAAAAAAAGTTGAAAAAGTTTACTCCTTTAACTCATGTTTAACAAAAGTGCCCATGTGTCTACATTTGAGTGCATGCTCATACCGATCTCGCCACGGGTGCTTTCATCATTGAGGGAGCCGAAAGCAATAGCTGGGAGGAGGATGGCAATGTAGAGGAAGATGGCTGTAGTCATGTACTTCAGCAGGGTTTTATTACTGCCAACTATACCTGAGGGGAAATGAGCACAAACACATGAGTCATGATGAAGCGGAGGAGGCTCAGCACTTTAATTTAAAAATGACAAAAACATTAGCAGCATTCATCGTTCAGTACCTCTAAAATATGGAACATCCAGTTAATGTGGTAAAACAATTCTTGTCTGGCTTACAGTACAGACTGCCCCTTTAAAAAAATGTAAGTAATTTGTTTCAGTTTAGTGCAATCCATCATTTTGTAGGAGTAGTTACCAAAATGACGGATAACTCATTTTGTAATAAAACATTTTAATTGGGCTCTAATGTGATCACAATGATTTTGGTCCTGTGACCTTCATGAGATGGTCATTATCTGATGAAACTCACATGTCAGAAATATTTGATTTTTTTTTATTTTTTGGAGACGGGTTGGAACTCAGCTGAAAAACTCTTCTGCTGTACTCATTTTTTGCTCTGCATTTAGTCTCTCGGTGTGTTACTCAAGTGCCACGGCACTGAAAAGCATATTTGGCAACTACAAATATTCAGGATTTTTTTTCCCATAAAATGAATTTAAAAAAAAAAACAACACGAAAAGTCAAGTTGAATGTGTTCATTTATGTATTTGTGAACAGAAACTGTTTCAAACATTTGTAAATTAAAATTATGATTTGATGAGTCAGAAAAACCACCAGGCAACTGCAACTCAAACGAGGATGTATGGAGCAGTGCTTGAGGTTAATGACTTGTGAAATGACCAAAACAGTGGACATAAGGAAACATGAGGGAGCAGTGAGACACAGAAGACAGTCATTTCAGCAAGATACAGATGTGACACAGATGCAGCACAGATGTATGCGAGGCAAAGGGTGAAAGATAAATGAGGAGCTGCCAATGACACCTTGGTGAGGCTTAATAAGGAAGATGATTCACTTTCAATACAAGCCCAGGTCCAGCCTACCATCTGTGAAGTCAGAGGGGTAGAAAGGGAGTCTGCGGCAGAAGTCTTCATAAATCCCTCGGCCAGCTTTGAAGAAATCTGTACACTGTGGAGAGAAGAGAAAATGAGTTTCTACAAGGACACTCTCATTGATAATATTAACATCGACAGTAATAATCTGATTATCTACCATATTCTAAATAAGACACCGTTATGGATAAGGTTTTTAAATGAGTTGCTTTTATATGAGTTGTTACAGAGGCTGGACTCTCCCTTAGAGATAGAAGATGACATAAAGAGGAGCAGACTATAGGCTGAGATGATCTGGGAGGATCTCAGAGTAGAGTAACTGCTCCTTCACATAGAGGCAGTGACTTAGGGCTGAGATGTCAGTTATCTGGGAGGGTCTCAGAGTAGAGGCTCCTTCACATAGAGGAGCAGTGACTATAGGCTGAGATGTTCAGTCATCTGGGAGGATCTCAGAGTAGAGTCACTGCTCCTTCACATAGAGGAGCAGTGACTATAGGGCTGAGATGTTCAGTCATCTGGGAGGATCTCAGAGTAGAGTAACTGCTCCTTCACATAGAGGAGCAGTGACTATAGGCTGAGATGTTCAGTCATCTGGGAGGATCTCAGAGTAGAGTCACTGCTCCTTCACAGAGAGAGGAGCAGTGACTATAGGCTGATGTTCAGTTATCTGGGAGGTCTCAGAGTAGAGTCACTACTTCTTCACATAAAAGGAGCAGTGACTATAGGCTGAGATGTTCAGTTATCTGGGAGGGTCTCAGAGTAGAGTCACTGCTCCTTCACATAGAGGAGCAGTGACTATAGGCTGAGATGTTCAGTTATCTGGGAGGGTCTCAGAGTAGAGTCACTGCTCCTTCACATAGAGGAGCAGTGACTATAGGGTGAGATGTTCAGTCATCTGGGAGGGTCTCAGAGTAGAGTCACTGCTCCTTCACAGAGAGAGGAGCAGTGACTATAGGCTGAGATGTTCAGTTATCTGGGAGGGTCTCAGAGTAGAGTCACTACTTCTTCACATAAAGAGGAGCAGTGACTATAGGCTGAGATGTTCAGTTATCTGGGAGGGTCTCAGAGTAGAGTCACTGCTCCTTCACAGAGAGAGGAGCAGTGACTATAGGCTGAGATGTTCAGTTATCTGGGAGGGTCTCAGAGTAGAGTACTGCTCCTTCACATAGAGGAGCAGTGACTATAGGGTGAGATGTTCAGTCATCTGGGAGGGTCTCAGAGTAGAGTCACTGCTCCTTCACAGAGAGAGGAGCAGTGACTATAGGCTGAGATGTTCAGTTATCAGGGTCTCAGATGAGTCACTACTTCTTCCATAAAGAGGAGCAGTACTTAGGCTGAGATCAGTTACCAGTATTTAATATAGAGATATTGCAGTCTTTTATAGAGATCAGGAGTTAGTAGAGTACTTCACATAGAGAGCAGGACTATAGGCTGAGAGTTCAGATCTGGGAGGGTCTCAGAGTAGAGTCACTGCTCCTTCACAGAGAGAGGAGCAGTGACTATAGGCTGAGATGTTCAGTCATCTGGAGGGTCTCAAAGCAGAGTCACTACTCCTTCACATAGAGCAGAGCCAGCTGATGTGGTTCGGGCATCTACTCAGGATTTCTCCTGAATGTGTCCCCAGGGGGGTGTTTCGAGCATGTTTAACTGAGCGGAGGACAACCCAGGACATGGTGGAGGGGATTCTCTCTCTCAGCTGGCCTGGGAACACCTCAGTATTCCTCTGGAGCAACTAGAGGAGGTAGTCAGGAGAGGGAGGTCTGGGCTTCTTTGCTTAGGTTGCTGCCCCACTACCCAAACTGGTTTAAGTGCCAGTTCATGAATGGATGGATGGGTGGATCATGAAAATACATTGACTGATGGTCCAAACTATTTTTTGTTTTTATGTTTAAAACTTTATATTTATCAAAAAAGAAAAACATTTGAAAACATCAAAAACTTAGAAATAATCCATAAAGACTTCTGTGCTATAAAAATTTACTGACCAAATTTAAAGTAATCTTGATGACAGCTTTACACAGCTTCAGTAATATCTTAACCAGTTTCATGAGGCAGTTGCATTTGATGGACAATCTGGTTAAGTTATGTCGGTCTAGTTAATCATATTATGAAATGACTCAAATTTGTAAACAGATACAACAATCTGTGACGCCTTTCAGACCCTATGATCTGTTGAAACTTGAAGAATTTTGAGAATTTCCTCTGGTGCAGTCAGAAAACCCATAAAATGCTGTGATTAAAGCGTCTGTCATGAGGATCCGCCCCAGGCGAGAAAGTTCATTACCAGACTCAGAAATGACCAATTAACGGCACGTCAGATTAGCGCCCACACGCTTCAAGTGGCTGACACATCTTAACATGGGCTCGGAGAAGACTGTGCGAATTAAGTCTTCATGGTCTTAGGGCTGCAAGCAACCATGACTTCAGGGGACAAAGAATAAAAATTGCCTGAGCCAAAAGACACAGAATGTCAAAAACATCCAATGGCCATGTCTTTGTCAGACGGAGACGTCTGTTGAGGTACTTCAGAGAGCAGAAAGAGGCTGAGGCTAGAGTCGACTCTGAGTGTGCTCAGTCTGTGCCATGTTACGGACAACAAATTTAGATTAAAAGTTACCCAACTAATGACTCAGCTAAGGCACGGGGTGATTCCACACGGGGCTTGGTGATACATCGTTTGAGTCACAGGCATTAATGCGGTGGGCTTCAAAGTTGTTTAATCCAAAACAAAGTAAGAAGGGCAGCCTGATCTAGGCGTACATGTACGAAAGATCTCTGTGGTCTCAGAACGAAGAAACGACAGAGAGATGACTGTAACAATGAGAGATAGGAGTTTTAACTTATTTTTAGAGGGTTCAGGAGGAGGACGGCCAGAAAACAAGTCACCTGATTCAAAAGGAGACATAAAGTAGCTCTCGAAAATATGAGCTTTCAGATTATACCAAACATCGGAGTAAATGTAAAGTCCCGGTTTATCAAATTATCCAATTACCCAATGTTCTCATACCCTTGTTAAAAAAGGCTTTACGCAGTTAGATGGGAAGGGTGAGGAGACGGGATGGGCGAGATGGGAAAATCTCTCGGGAAAAATCCTTCCAGCCTCATTTGTCATCTGAAAAAGTTTTGACGTTCTTTTTGCAGAACAAAGCAATTTAGCCCGATGCAAACAACATGAAAACAAACAACATCATCAGCATTTCTTTCCTCCACGAGCAGGCTGGCTAGTTTTATGAAGCCACACACGCGCATTTTCAGCACGGTTTGTTTGACCATTAAATCCCAATACATCATGGATTCATTTATTATTACAAGGGAGCCTGGGTGTGTGTGTGTGTGTGTGTGTGTGGTTGTGTGTGTGTGGTGGGGCCTGATCACAGGCTTTTTTTTGGCTCAGGTTTGACAAACAAAAGTCTCAGAGAGGACTTACTGTCCACCTGTTTACCATTCATTGTGAACGGTCAATGGAGTGAGGCAATGGAAAGGAAAAATATTAAAGCACAATAACAATTTGGCCTTTTTTGTTTTCTCTTTAAGTACATTAATGTGGTTTGTCATTATGGGTGGTCTGATGTCAGTGATGGGATGAGAAGGCTGATGGGCCTCTTTTTTTCTCCCCCCCTCACGTTTAAAAGACATTTATTTCATCGTTATCTGATTGCTGTTGATTCTACCTGCTCTAAATATCGCCTCTCAGATTTCTTCCCCCGTCTTTCCTCTCACTGAGTGGCACTGAGCCTTTCAAGCCACCTAACAAAATCCTTAGCTATAAAAAAAAAAAAAAAAAAAATGAAGGGTAAAGAAACATAACCATGAGGAAATATCTAGAAGCCGTGGCCTGTCCAGGCAACATGTTGGTCCGGGGCGTTGAGTAAAGCCCCGTTGGCCGTGTGGATAGCGAGGATGTTTATGTACACGTCTGTGCGCACGCACGTGTAGCTGATGGCTGGGGCAGATTGTGACGGGACCGGGAGAAATATAAGGTCATTTACCCGCGGAGGAGGCCCAGTAAAAAAGCTGATAGTGATTGATTAAAGGGAGGGGGGAGGAAATATGGAAGAGCAAAGTCAGTCAAGCAAGGAGGAGGGGAGGGGGGTGGAGGGAGGGGAGAAGGTGTTTGTAGAGGTTAAAGGAAAGAGAAATAGATGGAAGAAAATGATGTAAAATAAAAAAGACATATATTCAATCGGTATGATGTAATTTCTCGACAGAGGCCAGTGAAGCAATGAAGAAGGGAAAAGTTGTTTTTCTCTTTTCTTTCTGTATGTTTGCAGGTCAGAGTTTCCTGAGTTTCATGCTGACTTGCAGTTCCCTCCTCTGTCCATCCTGGCGTTTACCTCCACCTGTGTGTGTAGATGTGTTCAGGGTGCCAACTGGTGTGGTGACTGGTGATCTAGTCCTCTGATCATCTCACCTCAGTGCTGCTACCTGCATCTGATTATGTAGTCATTTCATTCAGTCATTTGTGTCTCTCCTTTCTTTTTCTCTCTTTAACCTGCTGGCCTTCAGCAGGAAGGTCCCCCCATATGATCCAGGTCCTGCTCAAGGTTTCTTCCAAGGTTATTATCAATAACGAAAATGAACGAAAACTAGAATTGAAAAAACATTTTCAACTGAAATAAAATAAAAATGAGTTTTTAAAAAAACGATAACTGAAACTGTATTATGTGTTTATAAAATGAACTAAAATTAACTATAATAATGTCAAGAATGTCCTTCGTTTTCGTATTTGTAATTTTTTTTCTCATAAACGTTTGAAATCTATTAACTTCGCTCCGCCGTACAACAACAAGCTAGCCTAAGCTAGCCCCCTGGAAAGAGAAGCTACAGCTGCAGGCCAGTCAGCGTTGGGAAGGAACGGGAGAAAACAGCAACTATAATGGACTGTTTCCACGGAGACCAGATAGCTGCTGGTCAGTAAATACACAGGAACACCACAAGCAGGAAGACGCATTGATAAATATGTTTATCATGAGGCCGGAATGTAAACACGACTATGTGATTCGATAGCCTTCAAAAAGTTCAGTGCTTCACTTGAACCAAAAATACAACCCTAATTTACAAAATAAAACTAACAGTGAAACTAATAAAAAACTAAACTAAAACTAAGTATTTCAAAACAAAAATGAATAAAAACTAGCAAAACTACTCTAAAAACAAATTAAAACTAACTGAATTTTGAAAAACTAAAAAAAAACTAAAACTAATGAAAATCCAAAACTATTATAACCCTGGTTTCTTCCTCTTAAAGAAGAGTTTTTCTTTCCCACTCTTTGGCTTAAAAGGTTTTTTTTTCCCCTTTGTGGGAGTTTTTTACCTGCCATTATCCTTGATTAGGATTCAATATTATATTTCTAGTTAATGATATTTGCTCGGGGGTCATGCTCTGGGTCTCTGTAAAGCACCTAGAGACAATTGACATTGTAACAGACGCTATACAAATAAAATTGAATTGAATTGAATTGAATTGTTGGGGAAGGTGAGGATGAGAGGCAACTGGAAACTAACTCAAACTTAACATGTAATAAAGGAAATAAGTAATAACTAACCAAAGGAAACATCTCATCACATTGGGAATAATGTTATAATACGAATCAATGTCACTTCAAATGTGCAGCAATGGAGCACCTGACTGTTTAACATGGATGACATTAGTTTAATGTAATCTGATAAGACAACACAGAATAAGAAACTACTATTTAAACAGCCATCTGAATCCAAATGAGTTTGTACAACAAAACTCCAACGCATTCATGACAACGTCTGGAGACTTCAATCAGACCTACTCTCAGAGTTTGCCAATTGATGTTCATCTTCCTGGGTTTCCGATGATTGAGTGAGTTTACGTGGAATAACACTCTGGGTTACTAAAAGATGATTCGAGTCAGTTCAGTTTAATTCAGTTCAGTTGAGGCTGCCCTTTTTGTCACAGCTTCTGCTCACAACTTTTATGGACAGAATTTCGAGGTGCAGCCAAAGTGCGTCTCAGGATTCGATCGCTGCTTTTTGCAGATAGTATGGGTCCCATTGGCATCATCACGCCACGATCTTCAGCTCTCGCTGGGGGCGGTTTGCAGCCAAGTGCGAAGCAGCAGGAATGAGAATCGGCACCTCCAACTCTGAGACGATGGTTCTCAGTCAGGAGAGGCTGGAATACCCTCTCTGGGCTGGACTCTCCATCTACCAGTCAATCCTTGTTCCGACCCTCACCTACAGGCATGAACTGTACGTTGTGACCAAAAGACTGACACTGCAGCTACAAGGAGCTGATATGAGTATCCTCCACGGGGCGCCTGAACTCTCCCTTAGAGACAGGATGAGAAGTTCAGTCATTCAGGAGGCACTTGGAGTAGAATCGGTGCTTCTCCATATTGAGAGGAGCCAGTTGTGGTGGCTTGGATATCTGGGAAGGATGCCATCTGGTCACCCTAGGGAGGTGTTTTGGGCATGTCCAACAAGGAAGAGGACCTTGAGGCTCACAAAAGAAGCTAATTTAAAAAGCTGGAATATTGTCTTGTTTTAAAAAGGGTCAATCATTAGATTACGGCTGTCCTTACTGATTCTGCATTCATGTTTTGGCGTGACTCTGGCATAAAGGTGTTAAAAGATCTATTCTCTAATATGACGATGATGTCATTTGACCAATTGGTTGAGAAACAAACTACCGAAAGAGCATTTCTTCCGATATCTACAGATAAGACACTATATACAGTGGTACGTCTACTTAGGAAATTAATTGGTTGTGGAAGTAGTTTCGTAACCTGAAAATTTCGTTAATTGGTACTTTAACACATTGCCTGTGGTCATGTCACAAGTTGCAGATCTATTGGGGTAATATTATAACAGAAATGGAAAAGATACTGGATGTGAGACTGGACATGGACCCAAAGTCTCTTATCATGGGTCTCCCAGCTCCATTGGTGAAGAACCAGAGGCTTTATTGTATTCTGACATTCACAACCAGAAAAGTATTTTGCTGCAATGGATCAGTGACAAAGTGCCTACTATTAAGGGTTGGCATGATGTACTGTATGGTATGATACCCCTTGAATATCTAACTTGTGTATTACATTCGGATTCGAGACTGTTTTTTAGGACTTGGAAAGCATATTTGAATTTCTTAGACCCTAGTGTATCTGATATTATGTTACAGGGATTTGATAGAGATCATTGAACATTGTTGTGTATAAACACTTTGCAGTTGTCATTATCTTGTCTTTTTATGATGATTATTTGTGTGTGTGTGTGTAACTGAGTCATCGTTGTTGTTGTCGTTGTGTTGTATGTAATGTTGTTTTTCTAAAGTGAAAAATTAATAGAAACATACAATTAAAAAAAAAAAAAAAAAGATTACAGTTGTCCATGTCAACGTAACCATGGGATGTGTGTCTCTCACATACAGTTCAGAGAAAATCGACTGAAATGACAAATGTCACCCTGGAACAGGAAGGCAGCAGCCATTTTAGAGGAATGATTGGGTCATGCAGGAAGACAAGGATCTAAACCACATAAGGAAAGTCTCAAAAAGTTAAACAAAAACTTCCTATTTTAGAACGGCCAAAATAGAGATCTGATCTAAACCAACAAATGATGCTACAGGAAGGCTGTTTAGTCAAAACATTAGAAACAGTCCAAAGTTCCTCGTCATTTATGCGCCAGTCTCATTTGCAGCCTCAAGAAATGATGGAGGTTGTTACTTTTTAATACTAAAATTCTACAGCGCACTTACTTTTTCCATCCTGAGGTTTAAGAGACTAATCAGCACGCTCAGTAAGACGTGAAAATCAGGCCTCATCTTACGAGTAATCAGTTCAGCTCACTGTAATTTTGCAATTCTAAAAATCATCAAAACCTTATCTTTCGACTCTGTGCAAAACACAGAAAAGACTTGATTTCCCACCTTGAGAGGTTTGTGACTACGAGGGTCGGTCTCCTCTTTCCCCAGTGCGGTGGGCTGCTGATTGGCGGCTGTGAGCTGATGCCTCTGGAACAGCAGAGCTTCCTTGAACTCCTCCTGTGTTTTCGTCTCCAGCAGCTTCTGTCTGAAGGAGATGTCAGAGAACAGGGTGGCAAACGTCCTGCCCAGCTCCATCGCTGTCTTGGTACTTTTCTATGAAAGAAACGGATGCGGGTGAACATTCAAATAACAAACCTGACAATACCAACAAGCACACACAACATGATTTTTTTAAGAACACGTCCGGTCAGCAGAAATATGCTGCCAGACAGAATATGATATGCACATTCAGTAAACACAGAGCAATAGCAGCATTCAGCAGAAACCATTTTTTAAAGCCATAAAAAAAAAAAAAAAAAAAAATTAGGACTAGGCAACGATAAAAAATTTTAATCGCGATTAATCGCATGATTTCCCTGATTAATCATGATTAATCGCATTGTATACGCAAAATCAAATAATGAATTCAAAAGTAGTGTAAAATGCACTTTTATTTAACTGTTCTGCTGCCATATGAACTAAAGTGTCATAACATTTGTTGTTCAAACACTTTTAACATCAGCACTTGTCAGTAACACATATTTAGTGTAAATCTCATCTTAAAGAATGTCAAATAAAATAAAGCTTATTGCCACTGCCAGGGCATTGATGTCATCCTGTTTTTATATAAATAAAAAAAAGTCTACAATCAAAATCCAACAAAATGATTGTGTCTCAGCACAATCAGAACATTAAAACAGGTAATTTCTGAGGTAACAGCAGAAACGTTTAACGGGGAGTTCAATTTGTCAGTTGTTACAAATAACCTTGTTTCTGTTGAATCCTCCGTCTGGAGAACTTTAAAATGAAAATGTCCATGTTAAAGTTCAGTAACTTTACCAATCTGTGTATCATTCATTCTTTCCATTTTCAATTGTCTATCAAATATTATAAAACATTAAAAAGTGACATTTCATTATGTTTTACATTTCAACACAAAAATTTTTTTTTTAAAATGCCTTTTTTTTTTATATTTCAATTTTAGACTTGGATCAAAAATATGAAATTAAAAAACGGGCCACAGAACTGAATTTATTTTATAATTGAAGAGTGAACTTTCTGTTGTCATTACACATCTGTGCCACTAGATGGAGCCGCACTGCAGTAACCAGCTAGAGAACAGCAGGACAGTGAACACATGAAGAGATCTGATGTAACATGGAGGAATGATGGGAAAGTTTTGTTGCAGTCCAGAATTGTTTTTTTTAGACAGAATTGTTAATATTGCTACCTGAGTTGCTACCCGAACTGTAAAGTACACAGATTTTTACCGTTCTCCATGTCTGTTTTAGCTTTTTTGCATGTTTACCTGCCAATTGTTTTCAGGTTCCGCAGCAGCCAGAAACTGACTTTTCAAAACAAAAGCATGTGAGCAACATGCGTTAATGCGTGATAAAATAAATGTCGGCGTTAATAAATTAATGAGTTAATGCGATAATAACGCATTAACTTGCCCAGCCCTAATATATATATATATATATATATATATATATATACACACATATATATATATATATATATATATACACACATATATATATATATATATATATATATATATATATATATATATATATATATATATATATATCTATGTGGAGAATTTTGAAGTCAAAATACAGCAAGCCTGTCCTTGAGATGTGTCTGCAGACAGAATGAGATGGGAAATAAATAAAACTCTTAACTGCTTCACATCCTCAGTGCCAGAATGTCCTTTACGTGTCTTTTGTATGAAGGAAGTGACTGTTTGAAATGTATTTTCAAGGCAAGCAGGTTTTAAAAAATGTGTCTGTAAAAAAAAAAAAAAAAAAAAAAAAAAAAATAGATTGGTGTAGGTTATGTATTTGGATGAGTTTTTTTGTTTTAGGGGATGTCAATAAATCCCACTTTTATCACAAATAATAAAGTGCAGCATCATAACTTTTCCCTGGCAGACTCCAAGACAGCATGGTGCCAGGGAAGCCTCGTCAGCCAGGTGGTGGTGATGGCAACGTATCGAGGCTCAGTGCGCCCCAGCAAAAGATGTAAACAGGGCGACTAAAGCCTGAAAGCTTTTCGACAGCAGTAACCAAATTTAAAAGAAAGCTGAAAGAGCTGAAGGGGATGGATCCTGATAAACCGGAAAGCTCTCTGTGTAAAGGAACATGATGAAATACCTTCAGTTAGGTTTAAGAGCAAATCCCCACGGAACATGCCATCAAAACCATCACTCGCAAGGATCAAATACTGATCCTCCATGTGCTCTGAACAGTTGAAGCTGAAGTCACACAAATTGCGGAGAGACAGGAAAAGTTGACACACTGAATTACAATGAGGACTGCGCACAATTCAGCCCACTGACGGAAATGTAAATACCAACTTAAACGGCTGGCGGCATTCCGCAGGGCTCTGAACTGAGACTTTTAAATTCTGATTGAGAATTTGAGTCTGACAGTTTTAGTCTTGAGCGACGTGTGAAAACCCAACTGACTCACCAGCGTTACTATTCCATCTCCTGTTCCACACTCAATACCCAGGCGATAAATCATTTCATTTTACTGCACTTTAAGAGCAGCGTTATACTAAAAACATATGATACTAAGTATTTGAACTGGGAGAATGAACTAGAATAAATGGCGTAAGGGGTTAACATACTATCCAAGTACAGTGAAATTGTAATTGAAATAATGAATAATTTTTACTTTTATCTTTTTTACTCTTAGAATTAGGGGTGCTCCGATCAGGGTTTTTGGGGCCGATCACCGATCACCGATCACTGAAATCAATATCAGCCGATCCGATACCGATCACCGATCGTATTTATTTCCCTTTGTTTCTTGCTGTCTTAGACCTTTTCGACTTGAAAATTGTGGACATGCGCCCCTAGTGGCCCAGACATAACTGGAGTGTGCGGTGCTCCACCAACTAACCCAAACACAGCAGCGTGGAGCATCTGTTACGGATAACACAGACATGTCTTGGATTGATGATGTTAGGCAGTGGCCTCCAGTTACAGATGAAGGTAGTTTATTGCTGTTTTTAATGATTGGTTATGGAAATAGCATGATCTATTCCCATAACCAAACACTAAATACTGTGGAACGCTGCAACGCTGGCTATAACTAATGTCAACAAGCCATAAAGATTATGCTACTGTAACGTTAACGCTAGCGGTAAATTAGGCTATGTGTTAATGTTATATTTAATTTATTTAATCATTCTCCTAATTCATTCATCCATTCATTCATTGATTTATAGGCTTGTGCTAGTGCCGAGGGCTACAGTAGCGTCATACTGCTGTTCTTTCGGCCAGAATCGTCCGGGACTCTCAGCGAGACTATGAGTAGTACGAGACTGAATGTAAACGAAAACTCACCCGGCTGTATTCATTTGGAACTAAGTCCTTTCTGTTGATATTTTTCACCCACGTCTTCCTAACTTCTTGGTTGTCGGTGCGCCCAGGAAATCGGTGCAAACTGTATGGCTGCAGTAAAGGCTTGTGTATTTCGCATACTTTCTTCTTCCATTGTTGAATTTTCACACCATTGTTGGCACAGTTTATGACGGAACATGTATTCCCACTCGACCGACTCGACATTATAAAAATATATATTTGTACAAAGAGAAAAACACTGGTTAATCTGCGAGCCGGTGAAAGTGTCGCTCTGTAGCACAACCCCGCAATGGCGGACGGGGTACTTCCGGGGGGCTGGCCCGAAAAGGTCTATACACAGTGTATGCGCACGAGAATAGAGCGTTTTTGATCGGCTCTTTTGATCGGCTTTAATGACAATTCTGACCGATCCCGATCATATGCATATCGGCCGATCCGATCAGGTCACCGATCGATCGGAACACCCCTACTTAGAATTAAGTTAGACCATCAGACCTCAAGAAGAGTGGTTGTCCCAGAAAAGAGAGGAAAACAGCCAGTTAAGCTGGGTCAGCTTGTACCTAGAGCTAATCTTCTACCCAACCAACCTTCTGGCAAATGTTTAGCCGTAAGAAAAAGGGAGCAGAAGAGATGGACTCAGGCTGTAGAGATGGTAAAAGGAATGTGGTTTTGGTCCACATGTTGGATGCATCACAACCTAATGCCCTCAGAGTCCTCTGGGTTTGCATGAATGACATTTGGTGTTGAAATCCAGTCAAGGTGGATGGACAATCTTTACTAGCCATGTACTGTGGTATTAAAATGTCAAGTGTTATTTTAAGAGTAGACTTTGAGCGTTGATTGCCGTCT
Source organism: Hirundichthys speculiger (assembly GCA_018398805.1). Lineage (NCBI taxonomy): Eukaryota > Metazoa > Chordata > Actinopteri > Beloniformes > Exocoetidae > Hirundichthys > Hirundichthys speculiger. The sequence continues at coordinate 253,600 of JAGFBZ010000860.1, read as the reverse complement.
CCAGATGCAAACACTACAGTGGCAAGAAAACTATGTGAATCCCTCAGAATAAACTGCTTTTCTACGTCAAGTTGAATGAAAAGCAATCTGATCTTCTGTGAACCCTGAGTTAATGGCTCGTCAAACCTCTGCTGGCAGAAATGACTTCATCTAAGCACCATCAGTAGCTCTGAATCAGACTTGCGCAACATTCAGGAGGATTTGTTTATTTCCCCATCAGTCCTCTTTACTTTGCTTCAGCTCAGACATTTGGAGGATGTCTAATGTAAATGGCTCTCTCGAGGTCACTCCACGGCAGTTCTGTGGGTTTAACATCTTGACTCTGACTGCGCCACTTCAAGAGGTGGATTTTATTCTTCTGAAGCCATTCTGTGGGGTAATTAACTAAATGCTTCGGGTCATTGTCCAACTGTATCACCCAGCTTCCACTAAACCGTTTCTATTTGTAGACACTTTGTCTAACTGTGGACCTACGGATGCTCAAAACACGTTGAGGTGACTTTGTATTTCTTCACATCTTTATGCAGATCATCTGCTATTGTGTATCTTCAGAGGTCTCCTCTTTGCAAAGCATGGTTCAGGTCAGCAGACACTTGACGAGAAGCATAAAGGATAACAAAATAAGATTGAGGTTCACATACTTTTTCTTTTCGATGTATCTAATGAATCCACATGCATTTTCTTTTTTTTCTATTATCATTGCCACACGTCATATATTTTTTAAAATATCCTATTGCTTTTAGAGATCAGTTCATCTTATTCGTTTAAAATGACAAGCTGTTTTCACACATGCACTGCAGTTCCAACAACGTTCTGGGATTCAAATGCACTTCAGCACAAAAGCAGCCATGAAGGAATCACTCTTGACGTGCCGTAAATAAAATGGAAAGATTTCCACAGCTTACTTTATTTTCCCTCCCATCGTGCGCTGCCTTCTGTGCCCTCTGAACAGATGCTGTTCTGCACAGCCAACCCAGTATTTCTGGCTGTGAGAGTTTATCTCCAGCTCACAATCTTCCACCGTGAAGCACATGTGGAAACAGCCAACAGCTGAAAGTCCAGACCTCGTCTGCATATTGATTAAAAAAAAACTAACGAAAACAAACTCCTGAGTTCCTAATGACTTTAAAGAACTTTGACAAGGGGTGCTTGTTACTGAAAACCAACCATGTAAAAGGCAACAGTGAGTCATACTGACCCAGACAACCTTTTCCAGGAACCGGGATCTTCTTGGGGCTGTTTTTCTCTGCCCTGACCAGTTTGACAGCAGGAGCCAGTAGCTGAACCATTTTATCTCCTGGAAACCACAGTGGAGGTAGTATTTTGGAATAACCTGAAACTACTCAAGTGGGACTGAATATTTTCTGATTTGAGTATTGCCAGCGTTTTATTTACATCTTTCTGTTTGTCATGTTTAAAGGAGGTCTATTACTAGGGCTGCAGCGATACACTAATCTCACGATACGATACACGATATTCGGATCACGATATGATGCATATCGATATTCATCTTACAATACATTTACATCATTTTCCAAAAGATTTTAAAGGGACAAAGTGATTTTGGTGACATCTTGTGAGTGTTCCAATGACTTTGTTTGAATTAATTGAGCTGAAAGCATCAATTACACATTATATGGCTGACAGGCAGCTTGCAAATGAATAACAAAATGAATAAAAGATTTGTTGAGAAAAATAGGTTCATTTATTTAAACAGTGCAAATTGTTGCTTGCAAGCTCTTAAAGGTGGGACACGGGGGTTTTGAAAGAAGTTTAGAATATCGATACCCGCGGCTGAAAAATTGATATTCTATGGGGAAACAAAATATCGATATATATCGCAGAATCGATAAAATCGCGCAGCTCTATGTACTACAGCTTCTTTTAACAAATTAACACAATTTCCTGAGATTTTAATGAAATGTCACTCTTTGATTGCCAGTTGGTTCACAGCAGTCAGTTTTAAGGGGTTGTAAGCCACTCCACCTTCACCTCCTTTGAGATCTGACATGCAGCTTTTTGGTCTATCCACGCGTGTGCACAGCAAACGCAGCATTATGTGGACACATATACCTCAATCCACTCTGATCAGGGTCTGAATGCCATATTTTCAGACTGAGGCAGCTCCAAATGACGCACCAGGCTTCTGTTATATTGGAGTCTTTGTGCTCCTAAATTCTAAGGTCTAAATCCTAAAGCGTGTGCAACGCAAGCTGTTGTTTCTGAGAAAGCTCCAGAATGAAAAGAGAGCGAGAGACAGCTCCAACCGAGACGAGAGAGCTGCAAGACCAAACAAATAAAACATTTAAAAGATGTTTGTAATTGTGTCTAATAAAAAGATGTTAGGTGTACGGAGCTGAAGCGGGCTTTCTGACACGTTTCAACCTTGGACGAGAGAGAGGGAGAGAGCTGCGATCAAGACAAGAAAACATCAAATCCGAGCAATAAGATGTTCACATTTTAAGGAGCTAATAAAGAATATAACACACACAACTCAGGGGAAATGTGCAACATTAACACATTCTGCATTTACACAGCTGAAACACACTCCCTGGTTTGACTGTTTAGTCGGCTGCTCTCAGGACAGTATGGACACTGCTGAGTAGAGCTGAGCGATTTTATTGATTCTGCGATATATATCGATATTCAAAGCAATAATGTCTCTACTCCGTACATTAAAACTCATGCGTATGATGCAGGGGTGGAATATTATCTAAGCCTTGCAAAGCACCCTGGGCAATTTAAATTATGGATGCTGTTGGTCAACGAGCACACAAAGAAATGTTACATCCACATCAGGCTTAGTGAAACTGTATTTATAACATACTTTAAATAGTGCTTTTTCCCATTCAGGGGTCTGTCTTGAGCACATTCACTTGGCTCGGAAGGGAATGCTTGCTAAACGGTTGGTAATGGTAATGGTTGACCAGAACATGTGGTAGATTAAATACATTTACCAACCAAAGGAATTCCTCTTATCATTATCCTCGAGACTCTTCAAAGATATTCTGCGGAGGCAGCCACCATCGACCATAATTGAGACATAACAGTGCTTTATGTTTACTGGGGGCTCAGATTAATGTCTGAGAATGCCATTAGTGGTTTTGATTGCTGCTCGTAAGAAAGGCATGGAGAGAACTAAAGAAAGGAGCAAAAACAAACAAAAGTTCATGAGAATAAATGAGACACAGACCAGCCAGACAAACAAAGAGAAAACATAATGTGGTTTGCTGAGGCATCCCTGATTAGCAGGGTTACGTTGCCCCTGGTAAAACTGGCCTGCTCCTGCACGGTGGGAAATACAACGTTAATAGTGTGGCCAGCATGAAGAAATGCCCCTGTTTCAGAGAAAAGGGACTGAGAATGGGAAGCAGCTTTACAGCTGGAGTGTGGCGGCAATCAGAGCCATCTAAATTGACGAGAGGGGTGCGTGTCATCATTTCCAGCTCAAGCGCACACCTGTACAGGTACAGTTGAACCGAGAGCTTAAGATGGAGCAGTGGGAGATAGAAAGGCTGAGTGGTTCAATGAGAGGTGGAAAGATATCAAGTTTTGCTGAAAGGGAGGGATATTAAAAGAAATGTGGCCCTCTCCATCAGCTGCAGCAAGCCCTTCACAGCTGAAGAAAAGAGCAATCCTGCAGACAACACTGATCCAAAAAGCTCCGACCAGCTGCGCACTTGTGTCCAGGCAACAGACCGAAAAGCCCCTGAAAATATTTCAGTTCAAAAGGTTTGGGAACTGAGCAGCACTCACACTGTGAACGGAGACAAAGGATTTAGACTTTAAAACAGAAAATAAAAAGACTAGGGCTGGGCAACGATTAAAAATTTTAATTACGATTAATCACATGATTTCCCTGATTAATCACGATTAATCCCATTGTATATGGAAAATCAAATAATGAATTCAAAAGTAGTGTAAAGGTTACTTTTATTTAAATGTTCTGCTGCCATATGAACTAAAGTGCCATAACATTTGTTGTTCAAATACTTTTAACATCAGCACTTGTCAGTAACACATATTTAGTGTAAATCTCATCTTAAAAAATGTAAAATAAAATAAAGCTTATTGCCACTGTGAGGGCATTAATGTCATCCTTCCATCCATTTTCGATACCCGTTTCATCCTTGAAGGGTCACGGGGATCTGCTGGAGCCTATCCCAGCTGTCTACGGGCGAAAGGCAGGGGTCCGTTTTAGCTTTTCCAAATTTTTTACCTTCCAATTCTCTTCCGGTTCCGTAGCAGCCAGAAACAGACTTTTCAAAACAAAAGCATGTGAACAGCTGCTCTGTCAGTCAGCTGTTCCTCCGACTGGAAATAAAAGTAACTAATAGTTGTTAATTATCTTCTGAGTGTGTGTGTCACCTCATTCTCATTGGCCTGCATTAAAATTGTGATTCGTCATTATAATCACCATTATAGATCGTCCATGCAGCTGTAATTATAAAACTGATGGACTTTAAGAAGGCTCATATTCGCGCTGTCCATGTACATGCAAAAGTGATTTCAATAAAGTCACGAATGAGGGCAACCCCATTCATTCTCCTTTCACGACGGTGCGCCCGCCTCTGAATGACGTTTTGAACGATGCGGGGGGCTGCATCCCTGGCATTTCCTCACGATTACCTTCGCGAGAGTTACAGTAATGGTAGTATAGCGTTAAGAGTTCACAGAGATCACTGGCAACAGATTCCACAAAACACATTCCCTTACAGTCACAGAAGGACAACTCATGCTGCGTTACAGCTTTCCCTGGTGTGATTGATGCACCGAGGTGCACGGACATCCATATAAAACATCCCTGAGGGGCACATGAAGGAGACTTTGTTAACAGAAAATCCTCCCACAGCATCAGTGCTCAGGTGAGAATGATTTATAGTCGCTGTCACCTACATAATTAATTCTATGCATGAAATTGCCTTAATATATCAAGGCATATTATTAAAAACCGTGAAAAAGTGTTTTCCGTGTTCAAGTTTTATATTTCGGATACCTCTATTTCAAATTAAAATAAAAGAAATTCCAATGTCGACGAATGCCTCCAGTTTCAGTTTGATTGACAGCACCCAGAGGAACAAGCTGTTTTACAAATGAGTCTAATCTATATATCGCTCTACTGTGCATTAAATCTCTCCGTTGAAGACTCTCTAAATTAATTAATAACTGTTTTGCCGTTTTTTTTCTCAACGTATTAGTTTGACCTCCTCATACGTTTCCATCCTGCGCTGCTGCTCACTTAGTGAAAATGAAGTGGCATGTGGACCCTCCACGTCTGCATTTGTGAATCTGTGACTGATGTCGCTTGTGTGTTTAAGAAAACCATGAAGTGACAAATACAGCTATTAGTGACACGGCCGTTCGATCTCAACCCAGCTTTGGTTCATGCAGTAAATTAGCATGAACGTACAGCGAATGTTAAGCACCGTTTCTTCAGATATCTGGGATTTTTTTAAGTTTACTTTCATGCAAGACTCTTCCGGTCCTTATTAGGTCCAAAAATCAAGTAAATAAATTACAACACATGGCATATTAGACCATGTTATTTTTGTAGGATGTATGAAAAACCAAGTGCATCTCATGATTTTCGTTGCTTGGAGTTTATTTGTCCATTTCACAGAAGTCCTTTGCAAAGGCATTAAGATGAGATGAACGGACTCATTTAAATAATTTAAATGAATAAAATTAGCGTAAAACATGGATTAAAATATCAGAAAAGACAGGGTGCGTCCTGTTAAATGCCATCATCATGGCCTCGGTCTCTGCTCTAGAGTGCATTTATCTATTTATGTTACTGTATCATCACTGAACTTTAACATTTAACTTGCCAACTGAGGCCAGTCGAGTCCGACATGTAGCTCTGAGAATTTTTTGCAATTTCTTTTTGCAGGGAGAGGTCCGATCTTGGGGCGAATGTGCTGGGACGTGCAGTCCAGGGAAGACTGGAAACTGTCTTTTCACGGCAGAATGATGGACTTTATGAGCTTTACTGGCGGGTAGCAACGATTCCTTCTCCGAGATCATTGCTGATGTCATTCCTCCTTGACATTGTGTTAACTGACACGCCCAGAACTGCCAGCTGTTAAAACCTCTGCTTTCATAGCCGTGTTCACACTTGCTGATGATAAAATTATTCAGTTCACTTGATCAGCAGCACCTTGATGCTTCTTAAGCTCTTAATTCCTAAGAGTGTATTCATGAGTGTATTCATGTCATGGTGACTTCTATAACAGTCTAAAGTCACTCATTAAAACTGTTTAATAACTAAATGAACTCTTTTTAAAGCCAAACACACTTATTTCTAATAAATGTTCAAGATGTCACATCACAGTCTGCCAGGAGAGGGAACATAAGTAAAATAAATAAGGACCTTGATAAAACTGTGGACTCTGGCCAGCACTTACCATTTTGGACGGGGCCAATATCAGGATGACGTAGCGCACTTCGCAGCAGTTCTCCCCCCAGTTCTGCGGCCTCTCCAGGCGGGAGATGCACACATGGCGCCTCTGGAGATGCTTCACGTTGCAGCTGGTGCAGGGGAGAAGAAAAGGAGGAGGTTTTACAAATGTCAACAGCTCCCATCAGCAGCGATGCCCCTCATCTCCATGGATTAACCTCTCTCTTTGTGCCAACAGTTACGCAGCGTTCAAACACGCTGGCCTACACTTGTGCTCCTTTGCACACAGTCACACGCGTGCTCACAAATTTGCAATGTGACAACGTGCATGTGCACCCACAAATGCATCTCCATTCAAAAAATGTGTTTACTACCTGTTTCTACTACAACACTTCCTGAATATAAGAATCCTACGTTGACTGCGTCTTTCAAAACACAGTTAATACATTTTGTGTTTTGTGACTTTGCAATACAGTGATCCCTCGCCAATTCGTGCTTTAAGTTCCATAGTTTTAGTTATTTGCGGATTTTTTTCAGAAATATATAATATAAAAAAAAAAATCAAGAAAAAATAGCGGAAACATCACAGGATGTTGTGCGGGTTCTCTCACAGTGAAGAAATGTTGTGAGCCAGCCTGGCCCCTTTAAGAAGGTGGCCTTATGGGTAATGTAGTGTGTGTGTTGTGGGACGGCAGAATGAAAACGAGGTTAGATGAAAGAGCGGTTTGTTTACTACGGTTCAGAGACCAGTGAAGGTAACAGGAAGACCACAGTTGAGCCTTTGTCTTGTGTCACTGCAGTGTCTCGCTACTTTTTTGCGGTTTTTTAACATATTTTAAACACATTATTTAGGCTGGGGGGGTCCGGCTCCAGTTCGCGGATTTTGATTCTTGAGGGGGGGGGGGGTCCCCATTAACCGCGAAAAATAAGGGATAACTGTAATATACATTTAAAAAATTAAATGGCAAGCTTTAGGAAAATGTCTCCTTGAAGGGATGGACCGTGGTCTTTAAAATATACCCATGCCATTGCTATCAATCACAAGTCAAAATCTGAATTTAAAACATATTTTAGTGATCCATGTCGGCACTCTCCACATCTCCAATTTGTCATTCTCAGCATCAGACGGCTTCTTCCTTTGCTCTCATCATAATTACTCTGGCAGAGAAAGAGCTCTGTGACTCGAATATAAACGCTTTGTTTTGTACACCTGTAGAAAAGGGCTTCTGCTGCCGTCCATAATGATGCCATCTTTCTGTGACCCTAAAAGATAGTCCATGTTTGCTGAATGTACATCATTTCAGGCGGGGAAAACGTTTCAAAGAAATGCTACAATGGTTGAGCTCATGATGTTGCCATTCCTTCTCACAACACTAAACACATGTTCTGCTTTTGAGGATGCAGAGACGTGAAGCGTTTTGGGGTTGTTTTCGATCCATTCCTGCTGTCTTACTGGTCCTACTGGGTCGTTCCTCCACAGATTGTCTACTTTCTAAACGTGTGCTTTTGGTATGGTAAAGATATTTCCACGGATCAATGGTTCAACTCAGATGTCTCAGACACATGAGGCTTATTTTTTTTATTCTAAGTGGATTTGTGGACCAAGTGTTTGAATCATGTTGCCCAATTAGTTATCAGCTATTGATCAGTTATGGTTGTTTAAACACTCTTCCTCTATATTCTTTAAAGTGATATTATTCACTGTAAAGGGAAACAATCTCGTCTAATATCCAGAATAGTAGAGCATCATTGGTTTTAAACGTTTAAATGGGTTTCTAATGCATTTGTTTACAAGGTTGAGGATCCTCTGACCAACTTTGCTTCTCAAAGACGGACTTTGTATCCAAACTTCCATTTTTTTTTTTTTTTGGAATACAGTGAACCCTCACACTTGGCGGTTAATGGGGGCGAATGGTGAAAAAAAAAACACGATGTGGAGCACCCCCTCTGCGAATGTTCGCTTCGTACTTCTTTATGTAGCGAACAGTAGATTCATTGACGCCATATTGCCGTGCGACCTGCGGCGTAGGATTGTCCCAATTTCAACTTATCGAGAAGTTTCACTTTTTCGGCAACTGTTATCATTTTGCAGCACCTTTTCAGTCCTTCAGAGGCACTTGGTGATGGGCTGTCGTCGTATGGGACCCGTTTTAACTTTAAAACGGCACTAAATCACTGAAATAAGCAACCGATATTCGGAACTGACGAACGGAAACACCAAGGGCCCGATCTTCTGCCAGATCCCCTAAAGCTATTAAGGGATAGCGGGTAGCGGGAGAGACGTTCCCCCCCAAAGAACGCAATCTTCCACCTTGCTAAACCCGCTATCCCACCTGCGCTAACTGCTACATTATGCATAGAAGTGGTTAGGGCGTTCCACCTGTTAAACCAATCAGTGCGTCAGTAGCCATTGCCTTTAAGAGCAGGTTGCGCTACCCGCTAACCGCTATGGAGCGTCTTTTCATCCAGATCGGAGCAGCTCTCATGTGCAGCTCGTCTGGGACTCTGCTGTAGAGCTTCCTCCTCTTCCTTCCTCCTCCTCCTCTGCACTGATATATACATATAAATATTTTTACACAAACAATTCCTATCAGCTACCTGAAAGTCCCAGATAGTTGGTGTCCTCCCAGTAAACACGCTCTGGTCGTCTATGGTTTAACTGGTGAGCAAGCCGTTTAAGACGATCTCTGCTATTTTCTCAGGGGTTCAACTGAGGCCAAATCACGCTTTTTATACAAGAGTTAATTCCAGAGGTAGAGCCATTTGTGCACGTCCACATGTGACCAGGTGCACGCACATTGATGCCATTTGGATGCGCTCTTGTACACGCTGACATGCAGTTTGCAAGTAGAGGGTGGTCAGACCACCCGTTACCTGCAACCCGCAATCTGCCATTGCAAGATACTGAGTTTGCGGAAAGGGCAAAAGACACGCCCATTGCCACACCTACAATGTGAGTAAGGGAGTCAGCAAAACGGGTAGTGGCTTTAGGGAGAGGAAGATTGGATTAGCGGTTAGCGGAGGTTCCTAAACCCGCAATGTGGGGGTAGCGGTTAGTGCGCAGCGGCTAGCGGGAAGTGTACGATAAGGGCCCAAGTGTATCAGCGTTGAACTTGGCTTTGTCCACGAGAGCAAGAGATGGGAGATGCGGGGACGCGTGTCAGCTAATCAGCGTACAGACCACCGACAGCACAGTAATGCCCGTCATAGCGTGTAGGCTCTTGTTGCTTCCTGAGACTCGTTCTTGATGTGATGTGTTTCGCTTCAGCCTCGTGCGCTTTGTTTGAATTTTTTTTTTTTTTTGGGGTGGGGGGTTTAAAAAAAATTTTTTTCGAATATTTTATTTCGATTAATATTTTTGAAACCTCCGCGATGTACTGAGACCGCAAAGACTGTGAGGGTTCACTGTATGTTGCAGTCCAATAATGCAGAATTTAATCTTTAATTCACCAATGAAATGGGGGTGATGTGTCAAAACATGAAAAACTGAATTATTCAGGGTTCATAACGTCTTCAAATTAAAAATGAATGTAAGAATTGTAGCTTATTTTTTTTGCTTGATTTTATTCTTTTCTTTCATTCTCCCTCTTTTTTTCCACCATTCCACAACACCTCACTCTACACATTAATCAATTAGACTATTTTTTTAAAAATCCTATGACCCATTTTAGGGCTCTGAAAAATGAATACTGGTGGTACAAAGTTCATAGTGACGATGCGTGGTAATATCTTAGCTGTACACAGCGTAGCGTCTTGCTACAATTTCATGATGTATTGTAAACTTAAATTTGACAAAAGGGAAAATGGTGAATCCGGATAAAACACACACACAGACACACAGAGCTGCTTACAGGATGCAGAGCCAGGACTGCTGGTACTGGACCCCGGTGGCTGTGGCTGTCACTCCCTGAATCGTCTCCGACAGCAGGTGAACTGTAGGTCAGAAGGCAAGCACAAGTTAGCTGAAGTCCACTTCACAGCAATTTCATCCTCACTTACTTCCTCCTCCACATCCTCAACTCCTTTTTCTGTGTAGACCCTCAGAGCACCAGCAGCGTCCATCACCCCTTTGTTCGTCTGCTGCGACTCTCTTTTTTTTTTTTTTTTAATTGCTCGTCGAGCTAAACGATGTCAGCCAAATGCAAAACATTTCCGACAGGAATCGAGAGCCTTATTCAGTGTGCCAAGCCTCTAAATATGATGTCTACATCAGACGTGTCTAATGAGCTTGCCTTCTGCTTCAGACCGTGATGCCAGGCTGCACTGTGTACAAATACTAAGCAAGCTAATTGGCATGACCAAGCAACCCCGGGAAACACCAGTTCTCCTGTTCACACATTAAGAAACATTTCAATATACCGGCGTGTTAACAGAGATGATTATAACACGGACAACTGGACCAGTTGCTGCTTCCTCAGAGCAGGTATCTCCTCTCTGACGTCACACGAGGAACATTATGAATTACTGTCCTTTGAGGGGTATTCTTCAGCAGCTCTGGCTATCCCAGACTCCCCCCCGACGATTCAGGGGCTTCGCCTCGGCTCATCAGTAACGAGAAAATGACAGGGTGGAAATGTTTTGTATCGTAAACCCGCACGGACGATCATTTCCATGTCATTCTGATTCTTCCGGCCTGTGATTTCTTTTCCTTCTGTGTCTTTTTTTGTTTTTTTGTCTCTTCATCACTCGTGTTTTCTGTTCCTCCGTCATGCCGTCTCATCAATAAAGCATCCTCCATTCATGCCAGAAAATGATGGGCGTCACCATGACAACAGTATCACAGTGCTCAAGGAGTGAGCCAGAAAAGGAGAGTGGGGAGTATGAGGGGGGGGATGGAGAAATAAGGGAACGGGAACATGTTGATAAAAAGTAAGAGGGAGAGAGAATATGAAAAGAAGTCAAGGGGAGGAGAAGCACGAGGAGGAAGAAGAAGATGACACGTGGTTTAAGAGTGGAAAAAAGCTGGAAAAAAGATGAGACATAAAAGGAAGTAAGCTGTGAAAAAAGAAAAAAAAAACTGTATGCAGAAAAAATGAAACTCAGAGGAAAATTATAGCAAAGGAAACAGCGTACATAGGGTCCAAAGCAGCAGCAGCAGTAGTAATAATAATAATAATGACAACAATAATAAAATGGCAATGAGATCGTCCAAGAAAATAAGGCAATGTAAAATATGAGCTGTAAACAGAAGAGGAGCAATAAGTGAAGGAGATGCACTGGGATTCAAATCAATTAATGGCAGCGAGCCTGACAGCTCTGTAATAATCAAAATTCATTCAATTGCTCATTGACGTCAGGCAGGAGAGGAGGGGAGTGAAGAAGACGGAGAGACAGAGACGGAAGAAAAGAAAGGATCGGCCGATAAAAAAAAGGGGACTGGCGATTAAAAGGATACAGAGGTTACAGGTGAGCTGGATTTTTAAAAAAAACACGGTGAGGAACAAGTCTTGTGCACGATAAGGTCATCTGTCCTCCTTCGTACCAACCAACTATGAAACCGATGTCAAGCCCAAATATGAACGCTGACGGCCAACACTGCTGCAGCGTTGGAGCAGTCAGTCAACACTTCAGGGTTTATAGTCGTGAACACTGTAAATGTTTATGGTCAAATGTCATCAAAGTTGAAAGGTGGACATGTCGACAACATCTGCAGGTGATTTCTAAGGTCTGAACTTGTGATTTAAAACTCCATGACGTGTCGACTAAAACCCTCATTTCTCAGTCCCTGTAGAAACCAGAAACATTAAATCAGTACCATCTGAGAGGTTAAAACTTCTTTCCCCTCGAGTTTAACAATATTTAATGTTTAATATATAGTATAGTATTATAGTAATATATAGTATTTCAAGAGTCTTCTACAATGTTAATGGAATATAATCATCACTCTAAGATATAAGAGTCAACACACACATTAAAACCTTTTTCAATAATTTTTTTAAAATCATTTTTTATTTATTAAATGACTGTGTAAAAGTAGCCGAGCTGCTCACAGAATCATTTCAGTACTCTTCCAGGCACAACTGTGCTGGGACCTGCTGTCAATCATCCCGGCCAGTGGCCCTGCGTGGAGCTCCACCGTGGAGCCAGAGGGTTCCACGGTGGAGCTCCACGACTGGCCTCTGTGTGGCCGGGCGGCCGTCGACAGGCTTCTAGCTCAGCCTCGGAGTCGCGCCAAGGTCCAGAAGCCCTTGTTTCGTTCCCCATGATGTTCTGATAGTGACACTAGAAATGAGGAGGTTCGGGCGAAATGAATATATAATGAATATAAAGTCATATGAACTAAAGATTTTCCGAGACCATATTTTCCCTCCTGATACTGATTCCAATTCTTGAGCTGTGGATATCTGCCAATACTTAACCGATCCGAGTATGATATTTTTCTAAAATGCACCGTGCCTGACTGTAATGTAATTATCATTGTTGTAAAACATGAATAAATACATCTATATTTACTTTCAAATAGAACAGTATAAAACAGTATTGCAAAATTAAAAAGTATTTCTTTTTGCTGGTAGTGTAATGGAAGTAACCAGTAAATAAATCATTAAATATAAATGACTTGGTATCGGTTGGTGCCTGGACTCCCGTTCTCGCCGATACCAATACCGATACCAATACCGATATTTTTGGCAGTATAGGAGCAATTTCCGATACTGCTATTGGAATCGGAACAACACTATATGAATCATCATCCCATGTTAGCAGAAGCTAAAATAGCTAACTGGTGGGTGTGGTTCTACCCCTTTCCATCACGGTGTTCGAGCAAAAATGGCTTTCAGATGCTCTTTGTACAAACCTACGGGTCATGTGATGGAGATTTTGTCCTTCCGTCTTAAAGTTGTTTAGAGCAAACAGGGAATCCCATTTTTATGGCTGATTTAAAAAGGCGTCTATATAATGTACAGTATTTGTTGTCTTTCTTTCCTTTAGGGGAAAGAAGTTATAAAACATAAACATTTCCATTATAATCTTTAGCTACATACGTATACATTTGGACGATGCCCAGAAGTTTTGCTGTTATTTAGATTGTCTTCATTTATATAAATAAAGTGGGTGAAAGGAGAGATAATGAACAGTATGATATTCATATAGGAGGCATTTCTGCATGTTTCATTAGCAATGGAAAGGTGCAGCTGGAAAATGGTAACTTAGTGTACTTTGCTTCATGCAAAATAGATCTACAGATTAAAAAGCAATCTAAATTAACTGCTCCAACATGGGAGAACACTGGACAGTAGAGCTGAGCGATTTTATCGATTCTGCGATATATATCGATATTTTATCGATTATCGAGTATCAATTTTTCAGCCGCGGGTATCGATATTCTAAGCTTCTTTCAAAACCCACGTGTCCCACCTTTAAAAGCTTGCAAGCAACAATTTGCACTGTTTAAATAAATGAAACTATTTTTCTCAACAAATCTTTTATTCATTTTGTCCAGCATTTGCAAGCTGCCTGTCAGCCATATAATGTGTAATTGATGCTTTCAGTTCAATTAATTCAAACAAAGTCATTGGAACACTCACAAGATGTCACCAAAATCACTTTGTCCCTTTAAAATCTTTTACAAAATGATGTAAATGTATTGTAAGACGAATATCAATATATATCGTATTGTGAGCTGAATATCGTGTATCGTATCGTGAGATTAGTGTATCACTACAGCCCTACTGGACAGCCTTGTGATTCTGCATTTAACAGTGGCGTCAGACTGAAGCCTCCAACCCAACACTTGTTTATCTCAGAAATAAAAACCTCTAGTTTGCTCACGACCTTGTGCAAACATTGCTCTGTCAACTCAAATATTTGGTAATAAATACCTGTAATCTTGTATAGAACATGAACCCTGAGCTGTGAGGTGACGCAACAGCAGGAGTGTCCAACAACCTGACTGGGGATGCCAGGATTTCAGGGCGACTGTTGGTGTGTGATCAAGTGAGAAGCTAATTAAAACATGTTTGTTCCATACTTGTCATTTAAGCGAAGATTTCTGCACGGTTTCATCAGCCTTTTGCTAAGCAAACACTACTGTTTCCACACAGAAAAAAAAAAAAATGCTCGCACACAGCATATCAAATACGAGAGACTTCAATGGAAAGTGATGAAAAAAACTGTGAGGAAAGCAAGACCGGATGGCTGGACGGCCCTCTTTGATCTTTCCGCATTCTTGCTGGATTCTGCCGCTGTGTTATCCACACGGTTTGGTTGGAGGGGGGGAAAACAGCAATTTCTGCAAATCACATGAGGCTAATGCTGTCTGTCACAAATAAGCGGGAGACGAATCGGTTGGCATGCTGAACAAGTCAAATGATGCAATCTAAATTTTTTTAGTCTGTGTGCCAGTTCAACATCAAACAGTGCACAGTGCACGGTGTGGCTACAAACAACAACAAAAAAAAAAAAACAGATTGAGTTTTCCTGTCAATGTATAAAAAAAAAAAAGCCCAAAAGCATTTTTTTTATTTTTTTTCCTTGTGTCACGTAAAGACCAACCCGTGGGCCCCTCGGTCAACACACACGAACACACTCATGAACACACATGAGGAGAAATGGCTGGTTTCCTGCAGGCGGGACAACCGGGGGGAGCCAGATGGACATTTACAGTATAAACCCATCATAGCCAAACAACACGTTGCACACAAATGTTATGATGTCACGTGATGACGAGCGAGTACCCAGGACTGGGTCAATGGTGTCACCGTGGTCTCTACGGAGGATGACTACAACGTAGCAGGTAAAATTGTCCTTTCGGTAAGCACCGCCCTCTCCCTAGTTACTGTTGCTAGGTCGGACAAACTTTCTTTTCCTCCGTTAAGGACTGTGTTAATTCGCTATTTTTCCGATGTGTATCATCAGTGTTAATATTATACTATAATAACGCCATGGTGAAATATTGCTGATGGGGACCTGCAACAGTGACTGGAGGTGTCCAGAACGTTTGAAGGAGACATTTTTATTCCCTTTCCCAAGATAAAACAAACGCTGGAAAAATGCAGCTGTGGGTTAAGTTGTGTCCGTCCACACAAGCAACTGAACGTGAGGAAAGTTACAAAACACACCTACATTTACTCCAAGATAAGTTTACTTTGGTTATTAGATGATTGATTCAACAACCGTTTAGTAAAAGTAATAATATGATTTAGCAGCAGGGAGGGTGATGAGTTCTCTGTTAGCATTAGCTCTGGTCCATAGTGTCGATGACTTCTCTACTATGGACCAGAGCTCGCTAGCCAGCTATTAGCCTGCCTTGTTATCTACAAATATATATGGCCCTGGATATTTATTTTGGTGACGCTTGTGATGTTAACGTCACTTTATTAATTATATGAATACTATGCTGCGACTGTCTTATGTTAACATAGCTCTGGTGTGGGATAGACCTATGGACCAGAGCTAATGCTAACAGAGAACTCATCACCCTCTCTGCTGCTAAATCATATTATTACTTTTACTAAATGGTGGTTAAATCATCCATCTAAAAAACAAATTAAACTTACCTTGGAGTAAATGTATGTGTGTTTTGTAACTTTCCCCACGTTCAGTTGCTTGTGTGGACGGACACAACTTAACCTACTAACTGCATATTTCCAGCGTTTGTCTCCTCCCAACGTTCTGGACACCTTGAGTCACTGTTGCAGGTCCCCAGCAGCAATATTTCACCATGGCGTTATTATAGTATAATATTAACACTGATGATACACATCGGAAAATTTGCGAATTAACACAGTCCTTAATGCAGGAGCAGCAAGTGTGTCTTACCTAGCAACAGTAACTAGGAAGGGGGCGGTGCTTCCCGAAAGGTCAATTATGGATGAGATGAACTAAGAGCTTCGACCAAAACTGCACAATACTGCACATTTTAAATATTTTGAACTTATCTCTTTTTTCTCCATTAAATGCATTTTGTTAATTTTGCATTTAAGTGTCTTAAAACCATAAGTTTGAAGGGTGTATTTTCCACCCACAGCTCTTTACAAGAAGAACAGGCAGACAGAGATGGTTGAGGGGCAGATGAGGAGGCAATGATATCTGTGACACGAGGAGGCTTGCTGGTGCCTGTAATTACGGTGACTCGATGGATTGACCCAGTCCTGAGCGTGGAGAGGAACACAAACAGCATACTGATGGTGACTGATACAGAAGCGAAACCACTGATTGCAGCCTCACTCAGGTTGATGCTGACATTTTCATCCAATTAGCACAGCTTACCGTCGTCAAAGAAAACGAAACTTTGAGACTTGTCTGCATGAGGAGAAAAAGGAGAAAAACCAAGAGGAGAGACAAGAGAAGTCAGTTCAGTCACCTTTTTTTTTTGATCAACAGGCATCAGATTTTTAGGTCTTGCGTGCACAAAATGAAATTCAAATACACACTGCGCCAACACACACACACACGTAGACACGCTTTCTGGTTAACAGGCACGCACATAAATATCTCTGCTGAACAGAAGCTTCATTTCCTGCCCTCCTTTCCCTCATGCATATTAAATATCATTTTCCAGAGAAAATCCCTCAATGTCTCATCTTTGTTAGGCAGGCAGGGATCTTATCTTGATTACTGTCTACAGGCTATTACCAAAAATTGGATTTTATCACCGATAGAAGTGATGCATTCAGCTGGTCCAAAGAAACCCAGATACGTCAATGAAAGGATCAAAATAAGAAAAAATAAAAAAATAAAAAGTGACGTATGTGGCCGCCGTTTTTTCGTGCGGTCCAGATCTTGAATGAATGTTTTTCATTTTAGCATTCTGACCGTTCACGAGTAGGGTTGGGAATCAAGATCCGGTTCCTGTAGAGAAACGGTTCCGTGTGTTTCAATTCCATGGAATTGTTTGGCAGTTTATCTAGCGATTCTCTTATCGATTCCAACCAGCACGAATGTCATATGCAAGTAATTTATGCAAGTTACGCACAGTCATTTCCGGAAAGCACTTACGTGATTAAGTTACGTCGGTTTAACACGCGCATTGCAGTTGGTCAATTATAACAACAATGGCGCCCACCAGGCTCAAACGCTCCAAAGTTTAGCTTCACTTCACAAAGAAAGATGGCAACAAGGCAACTAGCAGTCATTGTAAAGTGGAGATAACAGCGTCGGGAGGGAACACGACTAACATGCAGAAACATTTGCGCACAGAAAATGCGATAACGAGTGTCATGTTTTTGACGCTTTGGACTGATGGATCTCAACCCAGCGGCAGTAGCCAAGCTAAGATCACCTCTGGCAACTCTGGTAAGTAGCTATCCCGCTGCCTATGTGCTTCTTTGTAAAACACGCTATAACATTAACGCTATGCTATTAAACGAATACCTTCTGCATTACATTTAGAAGATGACCGTGCAAAAGAATTGTTAATTCTTGATAGTATTTGCAGATTTGTACTATGCACTGTTCCGTTATATTTGATAGTATTTATCTTTCTTCATTATTAGTTTTGAGTGCTTAGTGAGCTCATATATATATATATATATATATATATATATATATATATATATATATATATATATATATATATCTATATATCCTTTTAAAAGGGAGATTTTTTCATTTCTATTAGGAAAAATCTGTTAGTAAAATGTAACACATTCTTGTGTATTTGCACAATTACATATTACAACAGTTAACACGTTATCCAGGCTTTGGGCCTCTTTTGACCTTGCTGTTGAGTTTGTAAGGTCGTGACTTCTAAGTAAAAAAAATTGATGCTAATAAAACTGTATGTTCTCCTTTTTCCCCAAATTAGAATCGATAAAGAACCAAATCATTAAACAGTATCGATAATGGAACCGGAATCTGAAAAATCTTATCAATTTCCATCCCTATTCACATGACGAAAACTCATGGAGCAGCCAATGAGAATGTCGATGTGAAATTATACTGCCACTGCTGTCGGATCAACCGGCAAAACATTTATATCATTGTCAATGTTTAACTCCTGCAGGTGTGAGGTTTAACATGAACGCTTTCAGGTGAAATTGGTTTATTACTTTCAATTTGTACAGTTTCTGGAATTTGATGATAATCGGGGGGGAAGTTTGCATCCTGAAACAGATGTGAGCTCTCGTATAACTTCTATTGAGGCGTCAGACCTTAATTACTTTGGCATGACTGAACCTTGATGGTGTGAACAAAAGCATCCAGTCTGCTATCGGCACCAAAGGGAAAAGCCAGGGTTTGTGATGATGTGCGATTACATCAGCGCCCCTGTCAAGGGAATCTACAGTTCCGTGATGGCAGGATTGATGCAGAAAAGCACGCCGAGACTTCAGCGCAACATATGCTGCTGTCACGATGACATCCTTTCCAGGGACATCCGTGCACGTTTCAGCGAGACGCCCACCGCTCTGCACACATTACAAAGGTGTTGGTGAGGAAGAGGCAGGTGCAGGTGCGACTCTGGCCTGCCTGCAGTCCCAACCTGTTCCCCCGCGGAGGATGTGGAAGAATTTTGAAATGGAAAAAATGCGACAATGGCGACTCCATGCTGTTGCACACCTCGAGGTGTGTGAGCAGGCAAAATGGGACAAAATAACACCTGAATTTCTCGCCCTCGCTTAGTATCCTCAATACTCGGAACAACTCTTTAAGTGCTGCAGGAAGGAACGACAACATGGCAAAGTAGTAAAAGCTCGACTGTCCCGGCTTTTTTCAAAATGTGGTCCGAAATGGAAAACTCGATCCTTGTTCGGACTGCAAAGGAAAAAATATTTAAGAATCACTGTGATACACATATATAGAGATATGAATACACACAAAGGAGGAGAATACCGCAGGAACATGGATATCCTGAAAACAGTTCTGTGACTGGAATGATAGGTTTATACATTTTTTAAATTTTGCTTTGCAAACTTGAAAGTCAGTAGGTCCACGTCATCTGTGTGTGTCAGGCTCATCTTGAGTCTGGCTTTAAAGAGAGACTGGTTGAAGTTTAAAGTCAAAAACATTCAGCCCAGTAATCATATGGGAAGCTCAGTGACATTAGTTACCTGATCATGCAAGGTGATTGATTAGATCACAATACTACACACACACACACACACACACACACACACACACACACATATATATATATATATATATATATATATATATATATATATATCTATATATATCTATATATATATATATATATATATATATATATATATATATATATATATATATATATATATATATATATATATATATGTATATATAAAAGCATATCTATCTATTCAGCTGACTTATTGGTGGATGTCTGTGGCAGCTCATAGATTTAATGGTCAGAAACTAGAAATCCGACGACGTCTCCTTTGGAACCAGTCAATTTCTTTTGCATCGCTCTACAAAACACTACCACATATTAAACTGTTCAAAGTCAGTGAGCTTGTGTCACACACTGCGACTATTTTGACACACAGCTTGCAGAAACGAGTCTTCACAGAACCACAGAGTTGAGAAATTAAGATTGCAAGCAGAAAACTTAATGTCTAACTATGCAATATACAGGTTTAAACAAACTTGAAAATAAAATGCAGATTGAAATGTAATTGTAGAAGTTTATAAAACTATGGTAACAGATACAAAACAATGTTTTTCAGTGCATAAAACTTAAAAGGTATAATGGTTTAATTTGGCAAGACAAAGAAACAGAAATAGATTTGAATCAGAGAGAAAAGACTGATCAAAAGTGACAGGTAGACATTGTGCTCATCAGCTCACGTAGACGGACATCTGTAGCCACGATGTCACAGAGGAAGAGAAGAAGATGGAATTAGACAACAAATCATTACTCAAAACTCTGATATTTAGTTGTTCTGTGGATTGTAGTGCTGTTACATGTCCTTTCAACATCAGCTTTGAAACCATTTAATTGATGCAAACTCTACCAGTTAGAACACTGGTCCCCAACCTGTTTGTAACTGTGGACCGGTCGGGAGTGGGAAACATGAAAAACATGAAAACATCAAAGTCAAACATCAAAGTCTCTAGTAATACCCTCTGTGCCCATTAAATAAATAAATTAAAATAAAATTAAAAAAAAAAACTCACGCAGAGTGGCCTTGGTACGTGGGAATCACCTGTCGTGATAAATCCATATTTCAGCAGGTCTCCTGCTATTGTCTGTTAAAAGCTTTCTTTTTCTTGGAAGTCTTAGGCTGTTCTTCTTTCTCTTTACTTTACATTTTCTCCTTCACAAGGAAACTTTCCAAAGACGTCTGTTTCTAACTCATTTTGCTAGCTGGGTTAAAGTTTGGCGCTCAAGTGACCGAGATGTAACCGAGAGAATCCGGTCATTTTTCAAAATAAGACTTTTCAAAATAAAAGCTTGTTCAGACTCATAATAAATAGGGCTGTCAAAATTAACGCGTTAATAACGCGGCTAACGCAAATTCTGTTTACCGCCACAATTTTTCAAAGCGAGATTAACGCACACACGTTCCTGTAAATATGACCATCGGCCAATAAGTGTATTTACAGTCAACATCTGAACAGACATGGTGACAGAAAAGGGTCTTATGAACGGCAGGTTTAGCTTTAAGGTGCTGTCAGATGGATCCGCTGAGAAGAAAAAGGTTAAGTTGCGGTAAAGTTAGTTTCCTTCGCTTGTTTTTTTTCTCTTTAAACTTTAAAAGCGTCATGAAAACGCCACCTATTTCATCCAGGTTGGTATCACTTTGTAGATATAAGTATGCCAGACATTTCACAGGTGTCATCAACCCTCCAAGCTCAGTGGGTGTGGCTAAAACTCTAAGGAACAGCGCTGAATGTCCTTCTGAGTACCTCGCTGCTGCCGTGGAGTTTAGGGACCGTCAGCAAATTACTGCGGTCAAGCAGCAGCCCAACAAAATACACTAAGAAGCTGATGAATTAAGCCCCAAAAAAGTACGGCAGCATTGGTGGACTTCTGGTTTTCAAACTAAAGGCTTAAAAAAAAAAAAGTAAAGCAGATCCCTGTGACCCTGTATAGGACAAAATGGGTATAGATGGATGGATGGATAAACAGAACATTAAAAAAATGCAATGAATCGCGAGTTAACTATGAAAATCTTTCGATTAATCGCAATTAAAAAATTTAATCGACTGACTGCCCCAATAATAAATAAAAATTAAACTATTTTTTTCTTGCACGGCCCGGTACCAATTGATCCACGGCCCAGGGGTTGGGGACCACTGAGTTAGAAGATGCTGTCACACTGACTTAAAAGATAGTTTAGGCATATATAAGAGAAGCAGAAGCAGTTATCCATGCGCTGCATCATTAGTGACACTTACTGATCTCCTGTGCTGTATCCCAGGACAAAAGTGAACTTAAAAAAAAAGAAGGTTAAAAAAAACTCAGCACATTGGCCTCCAAAAACCGACTTCTCTGTCGAAGGAGGACTAATTATCTCTGTAAGCTTTCATCCTTTTCATTTCTTTAATTCTTTTTTCTTTCAGCGCCTGTTATAATCTCTCTCTGCTCACGTTATCTCACAGCTGTACAGAATTAGGCTCCAAATGAGCCGCTCTCCTCGCCAGCTGTAATACCCCACTGTGGCACAGTGAATGTAGATATGGCAGATATACTGATAACGCAGTTGTGTGTGATACCCCCCCCCCCAACCCCCAACAGGACTAGGAAAGTGTTTCACATGTGAATTTGTGGACCTTGACAGCAACATGAGAAGTCTGAGAGAACCAGAGAGGAAATCAGGATACTGAAGAGAACGAGTTCAAAATGAGAGAGCTTCCTTATTAAATAATTACTACGACCAAATTAAATTAAACATAACTGAAATCCACAGACTCCTTGGAAAACAGATGGTGGCATGCATGTTTGAAACTGACCATAAATTCTACTTTTTTTCTTTTCTTTTTTTTTAGTGCATACATTGTTAACTCCTCTGTAAATATAATTCAGGATACTGTGTGCAGCTCTGCTGCTCATTTGCATGTTTCAAACTAAACCTCATTATTATTATTTGAAGCAGAATATCTCTAACGCTTTAACACAACAGGTATCTTATTTACTCTGCGCATGCAGTTCCCCAGCATCACGACTCAATTTTCATCTTATTTACAACGAATTTTGCTTTATGGCCAAATAAAAGTTTATGATCAAATCTCATAAAAATCTATGTTTGACTACTAATTCAAAGCCATTAGTTTGTTTGAGGCATTATTCAAATCATGCAGTATTTTACTGGGCTTCTTAAAGTGCTTTTTTTACGGTAATTGCAGATGCTACTTTATCTTGGAGACTGCAGAGCTTTAGATATTTTTTTTAAAACTCTGCTACATCAGTACTTCTGTTATTGATTTTCATGCCATTTCAAACCCTAGAACAGTCGTCCCCAACCTTTTTGTAACTGCGGACCGGTCAACACTTGGGCGGGGTGGGGGGGCTCTTCCTCGTTACATTACGGCAATAACATCAAAGTCTCTGGTAACATCCTTTCTACCTATTAAATAAATAACAAAAAAAAAGAAAAAAACTCACGCAGATCGGGCTTGGTACGTGGGAATCACCTGTCGTGATAAATCCATATTTCAGTAGGTCACCTGCTATTGTCTGTTAAAAGCTTTTTTTTCTTGGAAGTCGTAGGCTGTTCTTCTTTCTCTTTACTGTCAATTTTCCCCTTCACAGTGAAACTTTCCAAAGATGTCTGTTTCTTACCCATTTTGCTAGCTGGGATAAATTTTGGCACTCAAGTGACTGAGGTGTAACCGAGAGAATCCGGTCATTTTTCAAAATAAAAGATTTTTCAAAATAAAAGCTTGTTCAGACTCATATAATAAACTAGAAAAGCAATCGGAGAGCGCAGACCTCCGCCAAGCGCAACTGTTCCCCCATTTAGTGATTTACAGATTGCGATAAAATCTGCGTTCTGGATCAGATCCAGATCAGCCTTTGAAATTTGATAGAGGTTCCCATTGTCAATCTCTGAGTCAAATTTCATGAGTTTTGTGCAATATTTAACGGAGATATTGAGAAACAAAATCTTCGGCCCCATTGACGGCAATGTTATTGAAAATTTGAAAGTGATCCAGAATCCAGGATTTCTTCCGGATCACACCCAAAATGAAATCAGTTCTTCATTTTCACATTTCTGACAACCAAATTTCTTTAAAATCCATCCATAACTTTTTGAGTTATCTTGAACACAGACAGACAGATAAACAGATAAACGCCAGCAAAAACATAACCTCCTTGGCGGAGGGTAATAAAACTTAAATAGCAAATTTTTTCTTGCGCAGCCCGGTACCAATCGATCCACGGCCCGGTTCCGGTCCGCACTCTAGGGGTTGGGGACCACTGCCCTAGAATAATGGAGGCTCATTAAAACAGTAATAATAATTAAAACAAGCAGCTTGTACCTGAAGACTTATATTTTGTTGAGATGGCAAAAACAAAAATGGAAAAAGTAAATGTAGAAAAAGAAAAATGCCAGTTCTTTCAGCCTCTTTATGGGTTATTACAACGGTCAAGCAGCAGCTGCCTCCACAGCTTGACTGTCTCAAAGTGATCGATGACAGAAGTCAATTATCACCTCGCAGATCTAACTGAGGTGGCTGTGGAGGGTGAGCATCACACACCCGTCACCTCTGACTAACCACCGACAACTACGGACACCTGGCCAGCCAGACAGGAAACCAGTGGAAACGGTACACGATAAAGTACCGGCGGTGCATCACCGTTACTTTCCCGTGCACATATACACCCACGCAAAAAAAAAAAAAAAAGGTTACTAATGTTTTTCCCTCCATCTGCACAGCAGTATATTTTCAGCAAAGAAAGCCAAGTTGCCAAATAATTACTTTGGTGAATGTGTTCAGTGCAGCACAGCAGAGAGCAGGGCTTCAACAATGGCTGCGTGCTGTTATGTAAGTGGGTGGATTTCTCTCTTGCTCTACTGGGCTGAAGAAACCTGCCTTCACCACAAGGCTGAAGGACCTGCACTGAGGAGAACAAACTAATCCAGCAAACCTGGACAAAACAAAATACATTTCCACAAGGAAATATACAATCCTTGAATTTAAACAGCACTTATAGCATCATGACTCGCTAGGATGCTTCTGCGTATCATTGGTGTTAATTAGTAGAGAGCTCTATTCATGTATGTGAGCCCTATATAATCATGAAAAAAATACAAACTTTGCTTCTATTTGAAGTCTGAAAATGTCGGATCTTTCTCATGAATCATTCAACCGAAACATTTTACTGACTCTTTTTCTGCACAAATGATGGTTCTAATGCAGTCTGTTACTTCCCGTTTTATTTTTCAAAAACCTTTTCCAGTTCAGTCTCTGTTGTTTTCCCACCACATATCTGGACTGTAATCAGTATTTAATCTTGTAAATTATGCAGAATACTTCCTGCGTTTTTCAGCTACGTCCAGCTACAGTTCATTGGGTCCCTGCGACTCATTTCGTTGCGTGTTACACTGTAATTGTATGACATCAGCTTGTTGGGGATTTTTAGCTTTTGTCTTGCCCTTGTTGAAACTGTTTCTGATGACCAACTTTAATCTTGACTAAGGATTCAGTGGGGTTAATTTCTTATCAGGTGTAACCAGCGGTCACAGCCTTTACAACTTTGTAGGATCAGGGAGAAGAATTCTGATGTTCTGGTAAGATGAAAGTATGAGATGGACCTCTCTGAGGTTATCCTAGCCTCCCGCTGGAATCCCTCCATGTTACTCCAGACAGACCGTTGCGACGACTGCAGGTAACCACTCAGACATACTTCACACAAGCCCACTTTGAGAACATGCATCCAGGCCAAAGGCCTTTCTTACCATTGACTTCCTGAGCTCCTGCATCTGTGAAAAGCATGCTCATCACCTCCTCGAAGTTGCAGCTGGGCTCGGAACGTGAGGCTGTCCTGGCCCACGTGGTGCAACATCCTCTTGAGAACATCGTCCAGGGAGGCGGCCGTCTCGTCCAGCAGAATGCTCGCCCTCGCCTAGGAAGCCGTCCAAGTCCCGGAGAGCCCGGACCTCCTCCTCAAAGTTCATCAGCTTCACATACTGTGGAAGAGAGCGCAGCAGCCATAGTCACAAAGAAACTGAGATTCCAACATCGAAGCTTTATAGACTAAGCACAAAAAGTAACGACAGTCCGTGTTTGGTACATTATTTCTCTTTTGTAACGGTGCCTCTTGGTGGTAAATCCTTCAGCGTTGAAAAGCCTGTTTATTTCCCTTAAACAGTGCTACATTTCTTAGAAACATGCATGTGTAGCATGTGGACTGCGCCAATGAAGGATTTGCCAAATCATGGCATCAGCTTGTTTTTTTTTTTTTGCTGTTGCTATTGATTCTTGTTCTGAGCTTCTGGTGCTGACAACCATGTCCCAATGAAGCTCTCGGTTGTCCTGAACATGTGGAGGAATGCTCTGCCCGGCAGTGAGTCCAGATTCTGGAGACGGCACTTGGATCGTAGGGTGAAAGTGTGTTGAAGACGCAAAGAACGTAGGAGGCGGTGTGATGGTTTGCGGCGGACTCTTGGAGATGATCTCAATGCAGAGAGATATCAAAATGAAAATTCTGCAACCAGTGTCAATCCCAGATCTCCAGTCTGGGATCAAACAGTGTCCTCCAACATGAGAACACTCTCCTCCCAGAGAGCAGGTTTATCAGAGACTAAGGGCCCTATCTTGCACCTCCCAATACCCAATACCCAATACCCATTACCTGCAAATCTCAGATTTAGGAGCCTCTGCCAACCGAAATGCAATCTTCCACCTCCCAAAACCTGTTACCCATTTTGCCGTCTCCCTTAAGCACATTGTGGGCGCGGCAATGGGCGTGTCTCCTGCGCTTTCCACGAATTCGGTATCTTGCGGTACTGGTATCTCGCAGATTTTGGGTATTGGGTAATGGGTGGTCAGACCACACCTCATTAAATTTCACTCAGGTATTGACACTGAAAACCTCTATAAAATTTCAGAGGCTGATCCGGATCTGATCCAGAAGGCGGGTTTTATCGCAATCTGTAAATCGCTGTATGGGAGAACTGTTGTGCTTGGCGGAGGTCTGCGCTCTCTGAGTGCTTTTCTAGTTAAGAAATGCTTTCCTGGAAGCTCACCGGCTCTATTTTTTTTCTGAGCAGTTTGTTGGAACTTCTTGGAGTACAAAAGAAATGATTAAATCATTTGCTCCACATTAGTTAGAGCTAGTTATGTATATATCAGTGCAGAGGAGGAGGAGGAAAAAAGAGGAGGAAGCTCTACAGCAGAGTCCCAGACGAGCTGCATGAGAGCTGCTTCGATCTGGGTGAAAAGACGCTCCATAGCAGTTTGCAGGTACCGCAACCTGCTCTTAAAGGCAATGGATACTGACGCACTGATTGGTTAAACAGGTGGAACGCCCTAACCACTCCCATGCATAATGTGTGCATAATATAGTGGTTTTTGCAGGTAGTTTCGTGGGTTTTGGGAGGTGGAAGATTGCGTTCTTTGTGGGGGAACGCCCCTCCCAATACCTAATATCCCTTAATAGCAGGTTTTGGAGGTTTGGCGCAAGATAGGGCCCTAAGGCCCTGATCGTACACTTCCCACTAACGACCTCAACCCTACTGAACACCTGTGGGATCAGCTTGGGTGTGAAGTTCCTGCCTGAGTGACCAACACGACCACATTGGCCGACTTGCAACAAATGCTGGTTGAAGAATGTGGGACTGACATCATTGCAGTGTGGGACCAGTCTGGTGACCAGCATGAGGAGGGGGAGGAGCCAGGATGGTAAGGCTCTTCCGGACACTGCTGAGGTTCCTGTTTGTTAAATGAGTCCAAGTTTTGGAGGCCAATTCCAATTCCTCCGTTAACCCTTCAATCTCAACCCTCGCCCTTAACCCTTCAATCTTTGGCCCTCAATCTTAACCCTCCAAAGTAAGTGTAAGGGCTATCTTGTGACTTAGAAATGGGACACCCCTTGAGTGCAGTTACGTCTTCAGACTGTGGGGGGCGGCCTTACGCCAAAGCTACGTCCAGTCTGTCAGGAAAACGACGATGAAGAACAAGAAGAAGTAGACGTAGAAGAAGAATAAGATAATATAAATATATATATAACGAAGACAATAAGATAGTTTCGTAACATTATTATCTTTATTAACTACAAAAATACTTACATTTGAAGCTCACTTTTTTCGGCGCCAATCCTTTTCGGAGACGTTTTGGCGAAAATACGCAATGCCTTCTGGGTAGCCCTTACTTCCAAGGGTAATGCCAGAGAATCTCAATATTGAGGGCGATACAGCCCTCAAACTTGTTCCCTCAATTTTACGTTCTAAGAATTCGGGACAGCACTTAGCGGGAGCGTGCATTTTTGAGATTGAGGGTTGAGATTGAGGGTTAAGGGAGGGAATTGGAATTCACCCTGGGTGTGAGAGCCTGGATTTCTTCAGACTTTAATCATCCAATCCACCAAATAAGAGCAACAGTAAAAGCCATTACCAGCTCTTAATCAAGGTATCTCAGCCTGGAGGTTCATGTTGTTGTTGGAATTTCTAATATTGAACAGAGAAAATAATAATACATCATTATCCTGACACATGTGCTTCCAAACAGCTCCGTGTAAGTAAATCATCATCTTCAGGTTCTGATCAAAACCATCCTAAAGCATGAAATGAAGGGGGGAAAAACTGAAATCCATAATTTTGATGAGTTTTTAATGAATACCAAATGTGAAAGTTTGAATAATCTTTCTATGCTAATCAACGCCAACCAGTTTAATTTCAGAGATAAGGGGGAAAAAAAATCGACCTGTGCAATCTGTGCTTGGAGCTTGGTGGTTGAAGGAGACAAAATGTCATGATTACCATATATATAAATGATATTACACATGGAAAATCAAGACAACTAAAATTTCCCCACTGGACTAAATAAGTCTCACTTTATTCTCATGTTGTTTGGTCGGTCCAAGACATTAATTTCTATAAAGTCAAACCCTATCATCCTGATTCACACCCTACTGGAGTCAAGCCTGATTTGTTTTTAAATAAAAACAGTTTTATGGGAAGTTATGCTCATTACATCCGACCACCAGTCTCGCTATCAGAATGATAAAATTGAGTTTTATAAATAGCAGAACCCTGAGGATGCACTTTAGTCCCTCTGAAGTTCAGCCCAGCTGTTCCAGCGGTGTCTGAGAATCACTCACAGACGGATGAATGGACGCAGCTCGATCAAGGGACCAGACGCTCACCAGTCCTCCATTTCATCGATCGTCTTGGCTGATGGAAATTCTGAACATGAAGAGGTTTCCTGCTGTTCTTTTTAAAGTAAAACAAGCACCGAGATAAAAAGTCTGTAGTCCTGCCGACATAAATTTATCAGGGATCGGCCCCGGGGGGGAGGGGGTGCACCTGGGGTCAAGCAGTACAAAGAAGAAAGCAAAGTCATCTTCTTCTTCTGCAGCAATGGATATAGAAAGCATTTTTAAAATCAAGACGAGTCGGTGAAGATCTGCTACATTCAAGTGTCCTGCTGGTTTAAAATCTACTTCCAGTTACAGAACATTTTGTTCTCATGGTCGATTTCTTCTGGGTACATCCTCACACACAATTTTAATTCTAAGATTTATTTTTTTTCCTTCACAGAGAATTATAAAATAGGGACTTATAGCACAGATATCATGATTAGATTTATCTATGTACCACTGCAAACGAACAGATGCACAGCTCAGCTCCTGGAGGGAAACAGTACATGTGACCATGTGAAATTAATTTGAAAAAAAAGAAAAAGAAAAAAGAATGAGAGCGCAAACAAGCAGAGCTGCGGTACAGAATGAAGAGATTGGAGGAAAGAAGAAAGCGAGCTGTTGGAGAGAACGAGGCACAACAGAGTAAAAGCCCCAACAGGTCTGAGAAGTCTCCACAGCTTTGTTCATCACTTTAACTCCATGCCCCTGGTTTCGTTTGAAACTCTCAGAACTATGAAACGCCCAGTCCAAGTGAAAGAATTACCAGTAACTAGGGGTGCAACAGTACAGGTGGCTCAGTAAGGATTCGGTACAGTTTCAGACCAACCGCTATGCACAACCCGCGATTGCAAGATACAGAGTTTGCGGAAAGCGCAACTTACATGTCGGCGCGTAAAACAGCGCGTCCAAATGGCATAAATGTGCGTCCACCTGGTTACATGTGGACGTGCACAAATGGCTCTACCTCTCAATTGTCTTGAGGTCAGAGGATGTCTGGTCAGCAGTTGTGGTGGATGTGGGAATAGTCACGGCCAGACACGTCAGTCTGTACAGCTGTGGCATGATCTCATCCAGATGTCTGCTGTGGTGGAAACCAAGGAGATCTTTGTCTCTGGAGTCAAGCTGGAAAAGGTTGGATGCGGGAATTTATTTCTGATATGTCTGAAACTGTTGGTGGTCGAGGAGGGACAGGAACATTAATTGTTCGTGATCTTTAAATGCACATCCAACAATTCGTTCTGCAGTATTTTAAAAAGCACATCAGCTGCACCAAGACGCACAACTGGTAACAACTGGATCTTACGCAGGTAAGATCCGGGTTTAGGGAGGTGGAAGATTGCGTTCTGTTAACTGTTTTCACTCCCTCGCCGGTTTATTCAACAGCAAAACCAAAATGCTCCCACACCGCTGATTAAAAAAAGTTTTCCCCAATTTCTCCGCTACCGCTGGCCATGCCTGCTTTTTTTTTTTTTTTTTTTTCTGCATCTATGAGCTGCAGCCAACCGGCCAACGTGTGATCAGCTGGTAACTGTGAGTGAGCGGAGGTGAGTGGACATTGACATGCAGTGACGGGCCTGTTGCCTAAAAGGCATGCATGCTCACATCCAAGTCCAATGCAAAGTTATTGGAACATAAATACCACGTGACATAAAAGCGTATTGTCCCGTGCAGGTCGTACCGAACCGTACCGTATTTTACCGAGTACCGTTGCATCCCTACCAGTAACATTTAAAAAAATATAAAAAAAATAAAATGGTTCCTAGATTTCATGTTTGCTGCTTGGCGGCCACATGGAAACATGTCAAGTATACTCCAGGAACGACTTCAATATCGATGTTGATCAGTAAAGATGCTCCTCCTGGACACCAGTGGACGTCTCTCCTCCAACGCCGGTGTTTCACGGCTCCTTTCTAGTATCTTTTCCAGGGAGTTGCGTAACGTACGGAGCAGTGAAAACCCAGAACTCAGCTGACCTGCGTTTATGAATTCGTGCACTCGTTATCAGGGAATGTGCTAAGTTTCTTAGCTACCGAAATCCTTTATCTGAGAGTAATACTTAACTGGTGCTTACCCTTCTAGAGGTGTTCAATAACACGCAACCGGAGTCGTCAGCATCTGAAAAAGAAGAAAAGAAAAAGACTTTCACCAGGACAAAAGATCATCTTCAGCCACATGTGCAACCTTGTCTCTGATAAATGCATTTGTTGGGTAAAAAAGGTGATCAAGTGTTAGACAGGAAAGGACAGGTAGGTAGGAAAACCCTGAATCAGAGAGACCGAGCAGTTAAAGCTTCTGATTCACTACAGAGGAGGCTGCAAAAACTGAGGCTCAGTTTTTTTTATTTTAAAGAAGTAGTATTCTCCTATTTTTTATGTTTTTATTTGAAAAGACAGAGCAACTGACATTCATCCTCAGCTGAGGACATGCACGTATAGGAGATGTGGGACAAAACTTAAACAGCACTGGCTTCTTTATCTCTGGTGAGGAAATTAGGGAGACGAAGAGATTAAGAATAAAAAAAGGATGAAAGATGACTTGAACCATGTGAACCTCTAAGCCCCGTGGGGACCAGAGCACAAGTTTAACTTTTCCCGCATTTCTTTTAATGCTTTATGCAAATCTGGCCGGTGTAATATCTTGAATTTGCATCTAAAAGCACTTCAAACGAGCCAAACATTTGGTAATAATGGCAAAATGAATAAATAAAAGTTGAAATCACGAGTAAAAAAAAACCTTTCGGGGCGGTGAAGACGCCCTTTTTTCTAATGGCGATGAAAATGTCAAGAGGCGCATCTTTAAATGCTCCCACTGAACGGAGGCTTCAACACACGTCTGTGGAGCCGAGCCACGTGTTTGGATGAAGTACAAATGCTTTAATTTCCCCAGTGCTGGGGGGAAAAAAAAGGAAAAACCTTTCATGCCAGAAAACAATATAGAGACAAATGAAGGGGATGAGGTTTTTAACACACTTAAGCCCCTTAACTAGCAGCCTGTCAGTAGCCTGCTGACTCCACCAGCGTTACATAACACCGGTTTACTGTGGGGACCGCGTTATCGGGTTACCACGGGCTTTCCTCCTCTGCTCCACGTGATGCTCTGTGGGTATGAGGAAATCAATCACCACGTCCCTCCTCAATAACCCCCTGGATTATTGATATCAGAACATCAATGCTCCAGCTACAAGCAACATGTGTGGGGTACAAGGCTGCAGAAAAGAAGAGAACAAGGGGCTTTAATCCCCCACGACAAACAACTCACCATCATGAAACACTGGAGGCTGTGGAGGAGAAATAAAAGGAGAAAAGAGGCATCTAACTCTGGGTTTTTTTGTGAGACTGTGTCTGGGGGCACGTGCCATGTGCAGAGGATTTTTGTCCATCACGGTATTACAATCAAACTGCACATGGCCGGGCTGATCTCCTCCCGGAGGAGGGAGGGAGCCACAGCTCTAATTGCCATCGGGCTGCCGCCATAAGGAGATATTCATATATTCATGCAAGATTACCTCATCCCCAGTGATCACCTCCTTCTAATGGTCTCTGTACGTCTGAATGTACCGAGAGGCTTAAAGTAATCCAGGAGATATTCGGGGTTTAGGGATCAGAGAAAGGAAGTGCTGAAATGTGACACAGGCCAGTTTTTCCCGTATTTGATCAACGCAGCTCTGACATTCAGTCAAAAGGGTTGTGTCATCCCAAAATGGATTATTGTTTTAGTTATCAAGGGCCACAGAGGAGGGAAAGAGGATTGATGAATTACTGCTCGACATAAGATCTCTTCACAGAAGTAAGTAAGGTTTGGGTTAAGCAGGAGGCTCAAACAGTTCCTGTTATTTATTACTCAATTATTCTTTACACTGTAGGATAAAGTGTTTATATTTTATATATGTATGAGGTCTGGGCAACAATCAAAAATTTTTAATCGCGATTAATCGCATTATTTCCCTGATTAATCACGATTAATCGCACTGTATACGCAAAATCAAATAATGAATTCAAAAGTAGTGTAAAATGCACTTTTATTGAAATGTTCTGCTTTAGTTCTGAACTAAAGTGTCATAACATTTGTTGTTCAAACACTTTTAACATCAGCACTTGTCAGTAACACATATTTAGTGTAAATCTCATCTTAAAAAATGTCAAATAAAATAAAGCTTATTGCCACTGCCAGGACATTTGTCATCCCGTTTTTTTTTTATGAAAAAAAAAGTCTACAAAAAAAATCCAACAAAATGATTGTGGCTCAGCACAATCAGAACATTAAAACAGGTCATTTCTGAGGTAACAGCAGAAACTTTTAACGTGTAGTTCAACTTGTCAGTTGTTACAAATAACCTTGTTTCTGTTGAATCCTCCGTCTGGGAGAACTTTACAATAAAAATGTCCATGTAAACGTTCTGTAACCTTATCAATCCATAATTATCTGTGTATCATTTGTTTTTTTTACATTTTCAATTCTACATCTGGGAGAACTTTAAAATGAAAATGTCCATGTTAAAGTTCAGTAACTTTACCAATCCCGTGTATCATCCATTCTTTCCATTTTCAATTGTCAATCAAAGAAAATAAATTAAAAAGTGACATTTTATTACGTTTTTCATTTTTAAATCTAACACAAAAAAAAAAAAAAATGAAAAAAATGCCTGTTTTTTTTATATTTCAATTTTAGACTTGGATCAAAAATACGAAATAAAAAAGCGGGCCACAGAACTGAATTTATTTTTATAATGGAGGACTGGACTTTCTGTTGTCATTACACATCTGAACCACTAGATGAAGCCGCACTGCAGTAACCAGCTAGAGAACAGCAGGACAGTGAACACATGGAGCAGATCTGATGGAACATGGAGGATTGACGTGAAAGTTTAGTTGCAGTCCACAATTTTATTTCTGACAGAATTGTTAATATTGCTACCTGAGTTGCTACCCTGAACTGTAAAGTTCACAGATTTTTACCGTTCTCCGTGTCTGTTTTTAGCTTTTCCTTATGTTTACTGTTTTCTGGTTCCGCAGCAGTCAGTAAGACTTTTCAAAAAAAAGCATGTGAGCAACATGCGTTAACGGCGATAAAATAAATGTCGGCGTTATTAAATTAATGCGTTTACGTAAATAACACGTTCACTTGCCCAGCCCTAATATGTATCAATCCACCCAACTCAGAAGTATGAATAGCTTATAAATAAATTGTATAAGTTGTATTAAACTGGTGAAAACATACTTAAGACGCATCTTTAATCCATCTCCAACACTCACTTAAGCGACCATCAGCGGTCTTTACCGTGTGATGTGTCAGTACAAACAGATCATAGACGACCGATTAGATTTCACATATGAAATATGAGCTCTTGGAGGACGTTCGGCTAATTTCCTTTGTAGTCGGGGGAAAAACGGTCGTGGAACCGAACTATTTTATTTAATGACTGAACTCTCTGGCTTTGTAAAAACAAAATGGCAACAGATGTTAAAGACTGCCCCGTCCAGGTTCAGACGTCTCCATCAGATGCCTCAGACACTGCAGGTTGCATCCAACATCTGCATAATTCCTGCGAAAATCCTTCACTGTAACCTATTTTCCTCCTGTTTAGGTGCTAATATTAATGTGTTAAAACCTTGACCTTTTTTAAACATGTTTTTAATTACTGTAAAATGTTCATGAGATGATTAAAAAAACATTAAGAAGTAATAAAACAAACAAGTTAAGTGTTATTCTACTGTCATCTTAACTTAATATGACTGGAGTCACCTTATTTGTTGACCCCTCACATTAATATCTGAACAGAGCTTCTAATCCTGGATGTTGATAACAGTTGTGAATAGAGGTTTGGGTGGATTGCAGAGATTTTTCACATTTCAAATTGGGCCTTGGCATTCTGAAGTTTAGGAATGGCTGGTTTACGTGTCCCTAGGGGTCCCTAGGGGTGTGAAAAAAAATCAATTTAGCAATATATCGCAATTTTTGGCCGCCCAATATAAAATCGATTTTTCAGCTCCTAATATAGATTTTTTTATTGGTCACTAATGGTTACTTAAATGTAAAAAAACAATAATAAGCAACAATATTCAACCCCAGTTGTCCATTGTCCCATGACTGGAAGGTCCAACCCTCCAATAAGCTAATGGGGGTAATTAATAGAATAAAGGTAATTATATTGTAATGGAATGTAAACATTAGGGGCGCAATTTTCGGCCGCCCAATATAATATCGATTTTTCAGCTCCTAATATCGATTTTTTTTAGGAAAATACTAAATGTGCAAAAACACTGATAATAAACAATAAATAGGTTGTTTTATAGCAAATAGTTTTGACTCAATTTGCCCTCTGAATGATCATCTGATGAACAAATATAGCAACTTGATTTTTCATCTCTACTTTTAATTTTGATATTAACTGGGTAGAATATCGCAATATATTGTGATATCGTGATAATATCCTATCATGACCCAAGTATGATTATACATATTGTATTGCGAGGTCCTTGCCAATACTCACCCCTATTTGTCCCTCATTCTTTCTGTCGTGTATCTTTTATTCTCCAGAGCATCCTGCTTCGGGTTTTCTGTCCAGAAGCTTTGACGTGTTTCCTTGATCTACCTGCGTGTTTCCTCTTTTACACATTTCCTACTGGATCCAACTTTCAGACCCAGCTGACTGGGAACAGTCAACGTCTTTTGACACACGTCATGCTGAAATACCTCCCTGAAGGAGTTTTATAATCCTGCAGTGACAGCTACATTGTTGCTGATCAGCAGACTAACTTGCATATTTAGACTTAAGCAGGTATTTGTTTTGAGAATTTACACTGCCAAGTTAATCTATATTTACTTTTTCTGCCTCTTATTCAGGACTGAGCTGCATGAGCAACAGCCTGAGCAGAGATCTTCAGCCACTTACTCTCGTTCTGTCTTGAGGGCAGTGAGGCCTTCCCAAGCCAACAGATTAAATCTCTCCAGTGAGCCCTGGGTCTGCCCCCAGGCCTCCGACTGGTTGGGACACGACCAAAGCTCCATCCCGGCTGGAAGGCATCATGACCAGATGTCCAAACCACCTCAGCTGTCTCCTTCTGATGTCAGGGAGTGGCAGCTCAACTATGACTGAGCTCCCCACACTGTCCCAAAAGGTAAACCTCGGCACACTTCAAAGGAAGCTCATTAAAAAAAAAAAAAACTGTCCTCACCTGTTCTCGAACAAGTGGACGGGTTTTTACAGGTTTCTGCGATTTCAAATCCACTTCACGTGCGATTTGTGTTTTTACTCGGAGACAGACGACATTCTTAGGTTTCACAATTCAATTTGGTCAGTTTCAATGTTGAAAAGACTCTTTAAGTTGTGAAAGTTGAGAATGAACACTGACCAAGAGCGCAGGCTGGCAACAGACCACAAATGCACGAGCATAACCGCATTTTTGGATGAAAGAAATTCACTGTTAATTACAGGGCGAGTTGTTAATCAACACGCAGATGCGTCTGAAATTAGATTAAGTTAGGAGCTGTTCTCTTCTGATCCGATATAATTATTGAGCTGTTTACTTTTCCAAAGTGCTGCTCATTAAACAAGACAGGATGTGAATAAAAGTCTTGTTCAGGGTCTTAAATTGATTTGATAATGTGGACATATTCCACGCTGAAACACTGAAACAAAATAAAATAATACATGACATAAATTAAAGGCGTGCAGTGTACTTGAACAACCGACCCTTTTATTCTAGAGGAGACCGGGTTATTCAGGAATTAAGAACAACACCCACTAATCAACATTCAGCTTTTGCCGTCAATGAATAATGCAATGAAAATCTCCGAGTGGGCGCTGCAGGGCATGACAAACATTTTCCACCTGCAGTGAGACTTCGGCCTGAATGGTGAGAATCTGAGACATTAAAGGAGATGGTTCAGATCACTGGAAACATCCTCACAATGACCTGGGGTGTGTGTTTCTCCAGATCGAGGGTAGGTAATTAGACATCTCTCTTCGGCTGTTCCCTATTCGAGGTTGTCTCAGCGGAATAATCTGCACGGTTGATTTGGCACAAGTTTTACGCCGGATGCCACTGGGATTTGAAGCTGGACCTCCTGTGTGACGGGTGGAAGCACCGCCACTAAACTGCCGGAGACGCCAATTAGACTTGATACATCAGTCCATTTCTTTTCAGATATTTAGCTGCCTTATCAATACTGCAGTAGCCATAATGTTTTAATACGTCTGGACGGTTTTATTTTTAGTGGTTTTAAATATGATGCTCTTCATTCATGTGATGACATTATTGTAAGGAAACTAAAACACAGAATAAAAAAAAAAAAGGGGGGGGGGGGGGCAGACCAGGGGGCACATAATGGGTTAATCCAGTCCTTCTCAAATAGTAGGGCGCGACCCCTTGGGGGGGGGCGCTGTGCGATGCCAGGGAACATGTTTCTTTTTTGCCATACTGGAAAAAAGTGTAATTGCACATATATTCCAGTAGGGGGCAGTGGTGCTCTCATCATCGCAGTGTGCGCAGGGAGTATTAGCCATGCTGTGTGGGTTTTTTTTTTTTACCTCCGCCAAGGAGGTTATGTTTTTGCCGGCGTTTATCTGTCTGTTTGTTTGAAATGTGCAAAAGGAAGAACTGATTTCATTTTGGGTGTGATCCGGAAGAAATCCTGGATTCTGGATCACTTTCAAATTTTTTGATAACATTGTGACGTAATTATGACGTCATTCCTATAAGTCCGATATCACGACGAACAGCCCCGATAACATATATATTTTTGTCAACACGGCAGTGCCTCGCTCCCTCTGAGTCTTAAATGACCGACAGTGAATGTTATGTTCAAGTAACGTCGGCATGGGCGAGGCTAGCCCTTTTTTAGGGGTGCTTCAGCACCCCTAAATTGAAATTCAGCACCCTAAAAACCT
The DNA here is from genome assembly GCA_018398805.1 of Hirundichthys speculiger. Classification (NCBI taxonomy): domain Eukaryota; kingdom Metazoa; phylum Chordata; class Actinopteri; order Beloniformes; family Exocoetidae; genus Hirundichthys; species Hirundichthys speculiger. The sequence goes on along the minus strand of JAGFBZ010000860.1, from coordinate 216,145 downwards.
GAAGTAAGAAATGTTATTCTAAAATTTTAGTTCACATTTGACAGGTTTAGATAATGTCCAAAACTTAATCCATAGTTTGTGGTTTAAGTTTATATTTTAAAAAATGAAAATGAAAACGACCCCGCCTAATGGTATCATTCTCTTCTCACTAACGTTACTTTTCCTCTTCAAAGTTACCTGCACCGCTCTGTAGGACCACAGCCCATCGTCCAACATAATACACACACACTGAGAGAATCTGCTTAGTTGTTGTGAACCAAGCATGGGCGAGGCTAGCCCTTTTTTAGGGGTGCTCAGCCCCTGATTATGCCCCTGAACGTCGGCATAATCAGAAAAATAATTACTCATTCAGGAAAATCAAGAATACCCCCTCATGCCAGAAAACAACTTGTTAACTCGGTCATAATTTTAATAGTTGCTAACTTGAATCGATATTCTCAGTATTACCCCTCATGTTACACGAAAAAAAATATAGAAAAGGCTGAAAGAACAACTAGCAAACATCAGGAAACATAGGAAACGTCAAAATTTGCGTTACCCCTTGAATGCAGCCTGCAGCACAGCGCTGATCACAACAAACATGGCGGCGATGGCATGAAACTTAAAGTTTCAGAAGAAGATAGTTTGGTGGTTATTTGTGACGAATGCTCCAAGCGAATTCTACGAGGAGGGAAGCATAAGCTTTAATACATAAAACCTGATCAGCCACCTACAACATAACAATCACTTCCATGGAGTTTTGAAATCGCGCTAACGTGAGCTAATGCTAACGTGCGCAAGCCAGCAGCAGTCTCTCCTCTCCTCTCCCTCATCTCTCTCATCTAAAGCTTCCATTAAATAAAAAAAAAAAAAAAAAAATCACTGAACTTCATTTACTTTAATTAAAGGTATTAATTTAAATGGAACCACAAGCCAAAATCCTTTAAATGTAAATCCTTTTCAGTTTGTAATTCTGATGCATGTATTTCCATCAGTTCAAGGAGCCTTTATTTTTTATATAAGCAAGTAATGTACCTATTTAAGTTGATGTGAGATATTAAATAAGTTTGTTTGATAGCTTTACGAAAATGTTTGAGAGGCTTGCCAGTAGGTTTTCAATGGAAAAAATAAATATCTGTTCATTTAAAGAGTCCAAAATATTTTTGATTTTGTTCATAGTATTGATGTAATGATCTTAGGTATATGTGTGTGTTATCGGTTATCGGTATCGGCCTTTAGGAGCTGAAAGTTATCGGTATTGGTTTTAAAAAACAGTTATCGGTCATTCCTAATTGTATTTATGACAACAGAAAGTAGTTTACAGTACCTATAAAAAGTGTTTTTTGGCAAATTCTTCTCAAAAAAGCCAAATCATATCGACCATGATTTCATCAATAAAAGCAATAAATGGTTCAAACATCCACGGGGGGTGAATAGTTTTTATAGACACTGTACAAACAACAGACTGAGTTTTCCAACAACCAGCTACTGATCATAAAAAAGGCCTTGAAGCAGAGGAGCTGAAAAGGAGAGGTCAAGCAGGAGAAATGGAGATGGTTTTGGCCATGCTTTCCCTCGTTCATCACAGGGAGTGTGAGGTCTCTGGGAGGTGGGAGATTCAGCGCTGATAGGAGACAGAACGAGGATTGTGCTTTTTGAGAAGTGGCTACGAGCATGTTCTCACTCCAGCATCCCTCTACGTGGATACTGAATGATGCAGATGGACAGAAGACTTCAGACAGACTGACAGAAGCAGGGCAGGAGCGTTGGCAGCACCTGTAAACAACAGAGGATGTGATCCTGGACGTTACCATGAAGGAGCACCTCTGCAGCCCAGATGTTCAGCTGCTGACTGTGAGCTACTGTCCAGGCTGTCTGTTCACCTGTGTTGTCTGTCATATTCTGCATGTGACAGCTTCAGCACAGTCGTTGCCTGGCAACAAACGCAACATTCCCCTGCACTCAGGTTGATCTCCAGAGATTTTAGCCACGCCCACAAAAGATTCTAAACTCATGTATATTTTAATTGAATTTAATTAAAAAATAAAAAATTTCCCCTTCTGATATATATATTTTTTGTTTTTGATATATTTAAACTAAAATATATATATTTTTTGGGATTAATTAAGTCAAAGTATCAAAGTATTTTCAATTAATTAATTAATTATTTAATATCAATTAATAATTTATATTAGTTAATTGACATTATCAATTGGACAATGTGACTAATTTCTATTGTGTGCAATATACATATATATATATTCACTGACGTGCAATAACTCATCTCTGATATAGTAATCATTACCAACATATCCCCTGTAAATAAAGTCAGAGTTATTATTTATTATTTACTATATACTTCTATATTGTGGTTATTGTTTGTTTTATTATTGCTTTTATCTTTTTTTATTATTATTTGTCCATTTTCTTCTTTATTGCTATTTTTCACTTGCTGCTGTAAAAATGTAAATTTCCCCATTGTGGGACAAATAAAGGAATATTTTATCTTATTACATTTTTATCACAGCCCTCATTTAACTCAACTATCAGGGTTTTTTTTTTTTTCATTTTTTACTTAATTATGTCAATACCATTTTTTTTTAGAATTATGAGTCATGTGATCATGTGACATTTTGGTCATGTGATCATGTGACATTTGGTCATGTGGTCAATGGAACCGATGACATCACGTAGAATTTCTTATGTGATGGACATGATGACATCATAGAACCTGAATGCTTTATAAGGTAAACGAAGTCAACTCATTTCATTTGCAGCAACAAGCATCACTGGTCACTGTTGGTACTGAAAAACAACAAAGACAACAACCAAACAATGAGTCACTCTAAGATTTCTTCTGAACTTCAGTGGGGCAACATGGTGGTGAAAGAGGAGAGGAGAAATGAATTGGAAGAACCTAAAGACTACAGTTGTATTAACTGTAGCCAAAAGAGAGACGAGCAGCACCAAAGTCCACGTCCCATCTATAAAGAGCAGCTGGATAACCAGGTCTCTGATCCATCAGAGGGTTATCAAGATGAAATCTACTACCTGTCAAAGCGACTGGAGGTTATGAAAAACAGGCTGCAAAAAAGTTCCCTACTTCTTTCTCAAGAAAGAGAAACCAGAGCTGCAGCAGACTATTACGCAGGTGTCTACTGGAAGCAAGTCGAAGACTTGCAAACGGCTCTGGTTAACGAACGGGAGCTTAGATTAGCCAGTGAACGTGAGCTCAACTGGTACAAAGAAAGGGATGTGGATTTGATGCAGTCTAAAAAGACATCTGCAACGGACGGTGATGAGCTGCAAAATCTAAAAAAGGAGCTACAGGAGAAGAGCAGCTATATTCAGGAACTTACTTCCAGACTGAGAGATCAGGAAAAGTTCCTACAAGGTCTTCAGTCCAAGGTGACAGAGGTCACAGTTTCAGACATCAACACCTCACCTCAAACTGAGAACTTTGATTCTGAAAAGGCCTCCAAGCCAAAGGACCATGTGGCTCCAGAAAGATCAGCTCAAATTCAACTGGCGGAACCAGAAGAGGTCTCTGAGGTGGCGAGGACCAATGAAAGAAAGTTGGCCTCCAAACCAGAAGAGATCTCTGACCAAGAGACAACAGAAAAGGTGATGACGTACCCTTGGACAGAGGAAGAGGACTTGTTCGTTCCTCATATAGTTTAAAATCATGGCTTTGAGGAGGAAGAAGAGGAGGAAGACACATACTTTGATTCAGACACCTACTCAAATGAAAAGAAAAGACCTTCTTCATTGAGGCGGGTGATAAATTTCTTCACTCCAAGATGGTTACGCCAAAACAAACACAAGAAGAAAAAATAATTTCTGCAGTGAGAAGAAGAAGAATTTAAAAGGTCAAACATTCACATACAGTAGTATTTAATGGTTTGGACACTGATTCATCCAAAATGACCAGTGTGTCCAAACTTTTGAAGACTACTGTATGTTCCCTCTTGTGTGGGTTTTCTCCTGGTGCTCCGGTTCCCACTGTTTTTTATTGGTTATCTAAATCTAAATGAATGATAAATAAATTGCAATTGAAACATATTTACTCTGTGAACAGCTTAATGTGTGAAAAACAAGTGTTTTTGTTGTTTTGGTGCATTGATGAACGTGAATTTGCAGCTCACAGCTTTCATGTGGTAAAAGTGTTGTTAGTCCAAACTATTTAACTGTGTTTCACCGTACAAATACTGAAAAATTAAAGCAAAGTTTACAACATTTTATATGTTCATTTGCCCTAATGTTTTAATGTTGAGACTCAACCAGCTTTTATTTTTTCATTTTACCTTCTTACTATCTCTGAACTGCCCCAGAACAACTTCTTTTGAAAATTGTTCTACACTGAAATTCAAAAATAGATGGATATAAATTTTTTTTCACCCATGATCCCTACGTTTTAAATGCAAACCCCTCTAAACAGAGGTGGGCGATACTGGGAATTTTGGTATCGATCCAATACCAAGTAAATACAGCACCAGTATCGCCGATACCGATACCGATACCTTTTCATATTAAGCTTGATCTTTCATGAAACTGCTGACTTTTTGGTGTTTTTTTGTGATTTTGGCTTTGTATTACTTAAAACCTGTGATAAAATTTTGGCTAACTTGTTTTTTTCTTTTTATAGTTTTATAGCAAAATACTTTATTATCACAATTAACATTTTTGTGTAAATATTCCTTGGAGGTGAATTGTTCTGTTCATAATGTTTTTTCTAGTCCAACTATTATATTGTATTCACAATTAAACATCATAAATATAACAGATGTTAAGAGTCAGGAAATGTAAAATCTAAAAACAACAAAATAATAATAATAAAAAAGGTCATTCTGAATTTTCTGGCAGTAGAAGAAGGACTGAGATGATGTTTACTCTGAGATCCCCTCTTCTTTTAACTGTCTGAAGCATATGTCTGTCTGGGAACTGACGTAACCAGTTACAGGTTTTTAAGAGATAAATGTTGGTCCCATTCTTGTATTTTTCATTTTGTGATGCATCAAATTTGTTTTTTAAATTGGTGAAAAGTACAGACTGCAAACATGACAGTTCAACACCTTTACTTATACTAGGGATGGAGGATACCAGTGATTTCTGATTTGATCCGATACCAAGTGATACCAGGGCCGGTATCCTGATATCGATACAAATATCGATATTTTCAATGTGTTGTGTACATAAGAACAAAGATTATTTTTCACTTTATGTTGAAATTCCATCAAAAATTCATGTAAAACTTACTTTTAGGACATATCTGCTCTGCTTTGTTACCTCCACCAAGGAGGTTATGTTTTTGCCGGCATTTATCTGTCTGTCTGTGTTCAAGATAACTCAAAAGGTTATGGATGGATTTTGATGAAATTTTCAGGAGTAGTCAGAAATGTGAAAAGGAAGAACTGATTTTATTTTGGCTGTGATCTGGAAGAAATCCTGGATTCTGGATCACTTTCAAATTTTTGATAACACTGCTGTCAATCGGACCGAAATTTTGTTCCTCAATATCTCCGTTAATTATTTCCCAAAACTCATGAAATTTGACTGAGGGATTGACAATGGGAACCTCTATCCTCTATCTATCACATGCAGCACAGAACAGGAGATATGAAGTGAACCAACCCTTTAAGAGACACCACAGAAAAATATTTAACCGAGATGAAAAGAGAGACGTAGATAATGAGACAAAAAAAATTTTTCACCAGAAAGTTAAGATGATGAAATATGACGATGCTGATGTAGCACTTGACTTCACTGTGACTGTGGTGGGATTGATGTACTTTAAATCTTTACAGACTAAAAAACTATTTTAATTAAGTTATTCTGTGTTATTAGTTGATGTACATATTTCTCTTTTTTTTGTTTACCTTAATGTTAATAAGGATACAGTGTTATGCAGAGGATTACTTATAACAACTTTATAGACAAATGATAACTAGTTATAGTCGCGGTGGGGGGTGGATGGGTGTGGCGAAATGTTTTATCTTTCGCAAAAAAAAAAACCCCATGCAAACTTTGTTTTTAAAAAGCTGTGGAAATGCTCCAACAGAAACCATCACCAACAGCGAAGGCTGTGGCGGTTTACAGAAAGGTGACTTTTCTACAATTGTATTTTCACAGGTGAATATTTTCCATCGTTGTTCTCCTCTGCAGCCCGTCAGACGCCCGAAGTGTTACTGTGTGGAGAATCAACCCGAGTGACACGGTCACCTGTCACATTCGAAGGGACGGGGCATCGCTCTCCCTCCACCTCCTCCTCTCCTGGTGCTGCACCTGTGGCTGTTGCTGTGGCAACAGCCACCTGTTGACCCATATGGGGTCAGAGTGTCGGGATCAAAATCATCCGCACCTGCAGCTGAGGAGCTGGCTGTCAAGTCACCTGACATCAGGCTCTGGACCGACTCTCCAAATGGATTCTTCTTAAAGCCTTTTTTTTGTCTACTAGCTTAGAACATTTCCAGAAAGGAAACAGCGCAGGAATTTTTTTTAAACACAATTAAACAGCAGGCAAAATCACAAGAGGAAGACATCAAATTTATTACAAAAATAAATGATCTCAGCAAGGAGACTATTAAATGCAAGATGTGGTGAGCTCTGGAGAGAGGCTCCCACGTCAATTATGTACGTTTTGAAATTCCTGGCTCTTCGAATGAACTTTAACCGGATAATAAATATGAACACAATAACGTTATTTTGCGTGATTGGCTCCGTCAGCAGGTGATATTCGGTCGCGTATTTCCTGACATCGGTCAGAATAAAAGATTCAGAATTGAAAAGATGCTCCAACGTTGGACAGTTCTCACATGCAGCTCCAGCTCCTTATTGAGAATTCAAAGTGTGAGTTTAATACATTATATAGGGCTAAAAACTGTCAAAGAAAAAACACAAATAATTTACACAGATTTTTAATCTGGTGATCCAGATGTTCCAAAACATCTTTTAAAACTGCCAAGGCCTCCCAACTTCCTGTTAGCGATCATAATAAACTGCAGCTGGTAACGTCTCTGTGCCAACGTTAAAAAAAAAAAAGGTTTCATTGCTCACAAACTACAATGGGGCAGTTTGTAAAATGTATCTGAGAACAGAGTTGTGGAAATACAGAAACGACTCCAAGACCGCCAGTTTCACCAGCTGCATGGACGTGGACGTTGGGAAGAGTTGCTGATAGCAGTGTGGAAATTTATTAATTTTCACAAGTATTGCGATGCAGATAAATCGCAATACATGTGCATAAATACATGCAGATAAATCTGCGTTAAGGCAGGAACATAATCAGGAGCTTGTAGCTGTAGCGCAGGGGAGTCAGACTCATTTTCACTGAGGGCCACATCAGCATCATAGTGGCCCTCGAAGGGCCAGATTGGCAGCATGAACGTAACAAAATGCAATGTAAATCAAAATAAATTAAACTACACCTTATTATATTGTTAAATAGGTGTTTCTGTATTTATTATGTATTCAAGTTTCAAATATTTAAATCATTATATTAAACTCAGGGTTTGTGGTTGTAACCCTGCTCTCGCACAGGTGATGTTTACATCACTGAGAGTATCCATTACCTCGGTTTCAGAAGTGGAAAAGATTCTTTGTTTTTCTTGTGGGCTAAATTTAGCATACTTAGCTCCGTGTTTGCTGTCAAAATGTTGACAGCAAACACGACTGCTCTTTCACGACTGACACCACCTCATAACACAAAAGACATACTGTTTTTTTTTCTTTTTTTGGATATGTTAGGGCTAGTCTGTAGACGTTTTTCTGAAGTCCATCACTTCTGAAAATCGTCCTGATGTCTTGCTCATGTGGGTAACGATAAAAAGGAATTATGGGAGATGCAGTTTATTGTCAATGTGCGCTTTAAAGTGGCGTATGCTTATTTTAAGTCTTAAAATATTGGTTTAAAATGTAAGCCAATAAAGCATAAGCTCTTGAGGGCCACATAAAATGACGTAGCGGGCCACATTTGGTCCGCGGGCCTTGTGTTTGACACACGCTGTAGCTGATTTCTTCACATCGAGAAACCTCTTCTGTGATCTTCCACGTCTTCTCCTGCCTCCTACCATCTCCAGCATTCTTCAACCAATGTCTTCACCATCCCTCCTCCATGTGTCAATCTAGCTTCTCTTACTGTATCTCTAAGACGTCTAATCCTGGCTGTTCCTCTGATATCCTCCCAAAGAAAATAAATCTTCAACTCAGCCACCTTTCAGCTCTGCGTCCCGTCTGCTGGTCAGCGCTTCTGTCTACAAGTCGTAGAGGAGCACTGGTCTCCCTGCCTTTCCTTTACTCGCCGTTACTCGTCTATCACAAATAACTCCAGACACTCTTCACAACCCGCTGCAGCCCGAGTATATGATCATTAATCAGGCTTTGAGAAACAGAAATATGGGGCTATTCCTGAGGTTTGTTCAGCGGCGGAAAAGCTGCAATACCACCCATTCAGAGAAAAAAAAAAAGAAAAAGAAAACACACGTGTACAAACACTCCAGAAGAAGAGCAGGAAAAATAAGGCAACAGCGAGACAGGCTGCGTGCTCCTATCAGATCACACTTGCAATATTTCTGCACATAGCAAATAGTTGTTTTTGTATTAAGGCTTGAAATGTATATTAGCTCTTTCAACTTTTAAAATGCCCCCGAAGGATCAAAAGTCCAGACTGCACCCTCGCTGAAAACATTTGGACTGTGGCCAAAAGTTTAGTTTAAATTAGCTTCTGTGCAATTTCTCCATTAAAAATGTATGTGGCATAATCTTTCTGCCCCAGAAAAGAAAAATAATATACATACCCAATACTGTCTTGGGCATTCTCGAAGAGAGGAAGACTTATTTCTATTGTTTCCACTGTCTGTTCCCTTCACCTTCATCTACTTCTTATATCATCATGTCTCTCCCATCGTCTCTCCAGCCCAAATCTGATTCCTGTGTGTCTCTCACCTCTTATTTTTTTAAAATATTTTTCCCCTCAGATGCTTCATCCTCAAACGCTCCAACCCACATTGCCCTCCCAGTGCCCCTCTCCCACCCTCTTCTCCTCCTGACCTGGCCCGGGGCTGATTTGGTTGTCATAAAGGTGGATGTCATCTCCGCAGGCGATTGGCGAGTCCTGTCCCTCCTCTCGTCCCTCGCTGCCCTCCTCCTGCTCCGCCTCCCGCTGCTCTGGGGACACAACAGCACAGGGTCACCTACCGGACCTCGGTGGCTCCAAGGCCGAGCACAAAACTCACCCACTTAAATGACTGCTGTTACCTTTGGAGAACCAACCGTCTATCCAGAAGATGGAGCAGATTACAAGCAATATTTATATATACTAGGGCTGGGCAACGATTACAATGTTTAATCGCGATTAATCGCATTATTTCCCTGATTAATCACGATTAATCGCATTGTATATGTAAAATCAAATAATTAATTAAAAGTAGTGTAAAATGCACTTTTATTTAAATGTTCTGCTGCCATATGAACTAAAGTATCATAACATGACATTTGTTGTTTAAACACTTTTAACATCAGCACTTGTCAGTAACACATATTTAGTGTAAATCTCATCCTGTCATCCTGTTTTTATAAAAAATTAAAAAAAAAGTCTACAAACAAAATCTAACAAAATAATAGTGGCTCAGCACAATCAAAACATTAAAAACAGGTAATTTCTGAGGAAACAATGTCAATGGTTACAAATGGTTACAAATAACCTTGTTTCTGTTGAATCCTCCGTCTGGGAGAACTTTAAAATGAAAATGTCCATGTTAAAGTTCAGTAACTTTACCAATCCGTGTATCAATCAAAATTTAAAAAAAAAACTAAAAAGTGACATTTTATTAAGTTTTTAGTTTTTTTAATCTAACACAAAAAAAGCCTGTTTTTTTTATATTTCAATTTTAGACTTGGATCAAAAATACGAAATGAAAAAAAAAAAACAGGCCACAGAACTGAATTTGTTTTGTAATCGAGGACTGGACTTTCTGTTGTCATTACACATCTGTGCCACTAGATGGAGCTGCACTGCAGTAACCAGCTAGAGAACAGCAGGACAGTGAACACAAGGAGCAGATCTGATGGAACATGGAGGAATGACGAGAAAGTTTTGTTGCAGTCCAGAATTCTTTTTTTCCAGACAGAATTGTTAATATTGCTACCTGAGTTGCTACCTGAACTGTAAAGTTCACAGATTTTTACCATTCTCCAATGTCTGTTTTAGCTTTTCTACATGTTTACTGTTATCCGGTTCCGCAGCAGCCAGTAACAGACTTTTCAAAAAAAAGCATGTGAGCAACATGCGTTAGCGCGCGATAAAATAAATGTCGGCGTTAATAAATTAATGAGTTAACGCGATGATCACGCGTTAACTTGCCCAGACCTACTATAATCATAAACTACCTATATGGTTAGTGGAAACGTCAATGAAATTACAGTAAAATTCGTTCCAAAATTTATTTGAAGACCCTAAGCACCTTTTATGTTACAATCTACTTGAAAGTCAGCGTCATCAATGAATCAAACTTTATTTGTATTTCACTTTTCATACAACTTGTCCGGCACAAAGTGATATAAACAAATATGCAATCAAAGTGTAGACTTTAACAGGTTTAACAAAAAATAAGACATTTACCATTTAGGAACTAGTCATTTTAAGCAGAACACCTCATCTTTCAAGAGCTCAAAAGTATTTAATCGACTGACTGAAAAGAAGTTAAATGACTATTCCCTCATTACTTCAAGACAAACGGTGGAGAAAAGGTCTGTAGTTGAGAGGCTTTCAGGTGTTCAGCTGTCATTTGGCAGCTGTTCTGACAGGAGATACCAATATGACGTCAATGGGCCTTTATTAGACTGGGAAAACAACAACAACAACAAAAAACCCTGCATAAATCTACAAACAGTAGAGCTGAGCAATTTTATCAATTCTGCGATATGTATCGATATTTTATTTCCCCAGAGAGTATCGATTTTTCAGCCGTGGGTATCGATATTCTAAGCTTCTTTCTAAACCCCCGTGTCCCGCCTTTAAAAGCTTCCAAGCAACAATTTGCACTGTTTAAATAAATGAAACTATTTTTCTCAACAAATCTTTTATTCATTTTATGCCCAGCATTTGCAAGCTGCCTGTCAGCCATATTTTGTGTAATTGATGCTTTCAGTTCAATTAATTCAAACAAAGTCATTAGAACACTCACAAGATGTCACCAAAATCACTTTGTCCCTTTAAAATCTTTCAGAAAATGATGTAAATGTATTGTAAGATGAATATCAATATATATCGTATCGTGAGCCAAATATCGTGTATCGTATCATGAGATTAGTGTATCGTTACAGCCTAACAAACAGGTTAACAAAAATCTTTTGTAGGGCCAATTCAACTGTTTAGTACATTTCCGACTGAGCTCTACAACATCAAAAATCCTAGAAGACCACAGAAGAAAAGTCCACAATCCTTCACTGTATCACTGTCACAGTTTACAGTCAACAGATACCAAATACAGAGGATTTATGATACGGTCAAAACTACTGGGAACATTCAAGAACAAGAGAGGCAGATTTGGCTTAAAACGTTTAAAAAAAAAGCCTCTGATGTTCTGAAAAAGGATTCTTGGGACAGATGAAACAAATAGAAACTTTATTTCAAAATGATGGGGACGCAAAAAAAAAAAAAAAAAAGTAATGGAGAAGGAAAGAAAGACCTCATGATGTAAAATGTGGTGGAGAAAGTGTTACGGCACCGGCTCGTACGGCTGCCAATGAACTGGGCCGACCGGAGCAACCCAGGAGTGCAGAAGAGCATCTCTGAACACAAAACACGTGGAGGCTTGAAGCAGATGGGCTGCAGCAGCAGACCGGAGCAGCTGCCAGCAGCACAGGCTCACCACAATCAGACAATAGAAGACTGGAAAAACACTGACGGGTGGAAAAACTTTGATCTGATGAGTCCCGGTTTCAGCTGCGACATTCAGGTGACTGAGTCTGAATTTGGCCCACGTAAACATGAAAGCGTTGATCCCTCCAGACCAGAGGGGTGTACTACGAAGTGAGATTAGAAGGTTAGTGAGGTATGTTGAGTCTAAAGCCAGAATTTCCAGTACCATGAAGGTGGCTCTCTTTTAACCTGGCTAGATCACCATGGTAATTTACTCTGCAATCTTAACCTGGTCCGGAGCAGGTTATGTGCAGAGTTTAGGCTCAAATCGGCTATAAAAAACGCCACCCTTTCACTTACCACCTCTTTCAGAGATGGCATCACCTTTTTTGAGAAATCCCGTTGACCTCAGCGCCAGGATTGTGCAATGGAGGGAGAGTATTCAGAGACCGGACTGATCCGCTGGCTTCCCATGACCATATTCTCTATGAACGCTAGAGATTTTCAGCTGAGGGAATACGTTACATTTGTAATCTGCTAGAGCCATATATTGGCAGCGCCACCAAACGCAGCCGTGCGCTCACAGTAGCACAAACGGTGTGCGTTTCTTTGCCGCGGGAACCTACATGCATTCAGTTGGTGATGCAGAAAATCTGAGCCAGAATACTGGATGTCGCTATTCACAAGATTGTACTTGCTCTTACTAAACTGCTGAATATGTTTGTAGTATTTCCTGGCCATCTGCCCACGCTTCAAATAAAAGAAGCGTTTTACTAAATCGCAGGTAACATAAATTAATAGTCCATTATATTGATAATCAGTGTGACGTGGAATTTCATGCGAAATGTTTCTGTTTGCTTAAGGTAATATTAACACTTTTACACAGAGTATTATCCACATACTGAAAAAAATTATGAAAGCAACTACCTTACATACCACTTTGAATTATATTTTTGTGCTTGGTCTTGATTTGCAGCCAAGTCCTTTTTGTAGTGCTGGTACCACAGCTATTAGAACGCCCATTAAAATCTGGTTAGTCTATATGGTATTATATAGCTGCTGGTGTACTGGGCTGCATTATATTGAAAACTGTTTCTAATATTTTGTCCACTCCATTAACATATATGAGGGGGGCAAAATATTAGATACACTTTTCAATGTAACACAATCCAGTACACGACCAACTATGACTTCAATAATAAACATAAAGTAGAATTATCTATTATTACCTTTCTGACAATGTTAACAAAAACTGAAAATGTAGAAGCTTATTAAAAGTAGAATGTAGCAAAGCGTTTGTATTGGATTGTATTAGATTGCACAGGTGTACCTATTAAAGTGCCCGGTGAGTGTATATTAGTATCACAGATAATATTAAATCTTAAATTAATTTCACATAGAAAAAACTAAAGTAGCAAAAAACTAAAGTGATTTTTATTTATCATTCATAATGGGACAGTCAGACCTACATAATGTTTAAATCTGCTGCATTAAGTTTAAAGTTTAAGTGCTCTAAAAGAGGGAGGGAGATTAATTAAGGTGCATAAAGTGTTGAAATAAATATAACTTACGAATTTACACGATCTGCAATTTTTTGCCAGCACTCCTCTCTGGCTTTATTCGCACCTACAGTGTTGCTTTTGGCTGTAAAGATTTCTTTGAAATCCTCATAGCTCTGCATTATTAAAACCTGCTCCTCCTGACTGAAATATATGGACCGCCATCTATCCATTTTATCCGGAATACGTGTCAAAATGCGTCAAACGCCCCCTTTTATGTGAACGCGCACAGAGCAGAAAGCAGAAAGCTGCGGTTAACAAAGATAGTTGATAACCACCGTCATGGTAACGGTTATCTCTGATGGCGAGTTTCAGGTTTGTTAAGCCAGCTCACCCAAAGAAAGCCTGGCTTTGTCGAACTTGCTTCGTGGTACACCCCTCTGGGGTCATTCACAAACACTGGAAGAAAGTGTTCATGTGCTTCTTTAATGACAGCAACAGAAGTGAGTAACATGCAGCACATTAGTTAGACACCAGTCGTCCTAGTTTATTGTATAATTCTAGACAAGACCTGGTGAGATGTCCATCTTTAAAGAGAAGACTCCTGCCTCGCTGATCTTGACACCTTTGGGGTAAAGTCCTAATCTCTCCGTGTTGGTGGCTCTTCGGTCTGAACTGCTGCCTGCAGGACTGGAGATCACATCGAGGACGCTAGAAACCGAACTACAGCACTTTACGTGTTCTGTGGGACTTCAGCTTTAGGCTTTAAAGTGGTCGCTGATGGCTTAAACTTTCCAGACACACTTTCCAACAAGCGCTCTTTGTCCCTGGTGGGAGTGTGAACGTATCGTGGTGATACTCAGCCATGTGCAATACAGATAACGGATACAAAAACTAGCCACAATAAGTAAAGAGACGTGTGTTTGGTGGATCATTTCTTTGTAGTTAAAATGCTTCTCGACATTAAACCTAAGACTGTTAGAGAGCCTGATAATGACTGTTGCATCTCATTTTACATGTTTATTTCTACAAAAGTCACACCATGTAAATAAGGACATTTTGGAGTTGTTTTTGGAAGTTTATTTTGTCACTCTTCCTCAGCGTTGCACTTCACTAATTTCAGCGACCAAACTCAGGTCAACAACAAAAATAAGGTTTTTTTTTGTGCCTGCACACACACACACATACACACGTATATATATATATATATATATATGTATATAAGTCTCAATGGTTAATGCTAGGCATGCCACAATTCACTCAACTCACGATATATTTTGAATCATGTACAACATAAACTTAATTTACAGGAAAATGACTGATTTTTTTTTATTATTTCTCTCACACAAATCCAGCATTTGCCTTTTTAACAATACTGTAGTGTTTTCTCACGCTGTTTTCAATACAGTAGATTAGAGCTAACAGCAAATGACAAAAAAATTATATCAGTTCTCTTCTTTTTCTTTTTATAGTACTGTTTTTTTTCTTATCTTCTTTATACCTGCATAACAAATGGCTGGAGAGTGGAAACTATTTTATCAACTCTCAAATCTGTCAAATCCTGTTTTGTTTTTTCTTTTTTCTTTTCAATAGACCTACTGCCCCCTTTTGATAAATCAGCATCAATATTTTTTTTCCTTTATTACATAACAAGTCAACTCTACCTAAAGCCTGGCACAAACTAAGGCTTTATACAAACATAAACTCAGGCATATTTACATTGTCTGAACAAAAAATAAATACCAATTTTACCAATTTACCGTATTGGCCTGAATATAGGATGACTGATTATAAGACGACCCCCAAAATATCATTTTGGGAAAATGAAAAAATGACGATAAGGTTATTCATAAAACAACTTTGTATTATACAATTACTATAGAAAAAAATCACAGAGATAACATTCTGCTGTATCGTTAAACATTTATTCTTTTTTAGGAAGTATGGTACCATACTTGCAGCACGGTGGCTTAGTGGTTAGCACTGTTGCCTCACAGCTAGAAGGTTCCTGGTTCGAACCTCGGCGGGGGGGGGGGGGGGGTCCTGGATTGAACCTCGGGGCCTTTCTGTGTGGAGTTTGCATGTTCTCCCCGTGCTTGCGTGGGTTCTCTCCGGGTACTCCGGCTTCCTCCCACAGTCCAAAGACATGCATGTCAGGTTAATTGATAATTCCAAATTGCCCGTAGAGTGTGAATGGTTGTATGTCTGTATATGTGGCCCTGCAATGGACTGGCGACCTGTCCAGGGTGAACCCCTGCCTTTCGCCCGTAGACAGCTGGGATAGGCTCCAGCAGATCCCCGTGACCCTTCAAGGATAAAACGGGTATAGAAAGTGGATGGATGGATGGTACCATACTTAAGGTAAGGCACGTGTCAGGTTTCCATGTTATTGAAGATCAATGTATAGTACTATTTAATTTCTCTTAAAATCTGGCAGTATGACTCAGGGAACAAGCAACAACCATGTAGTTCAATAACTGCATTAATGATGTCAATAACTGGATAACCATCAAAGTCCAGTTATATTCAGTTTCAAGAACAACATTAACAATTCATTTTGTAAAAACAAATTCTGGACTGCAACAAAACTTTTAAACCCCTTTGCTCGAGTCGGTTGTGTGATCCTCCATTTTACATCAGATCGTGCTGCATGTGCTCATGAGACGCTCGATTCGCTTATGGGTTACTTAGGTTTCGGCTTCATCTAGTGGCACAGGTGTATAATGACAATAGCATGTCATACGTAGCGCCGCATATAGTGAGGTTGAACAAGAGCATGCTGCGGTGCTGCTGTGGGCCGGGGCCTGGTGGGTGTGGGGGCCGGGGGGGTGGGCAGACCTCGTTGCGGTTCTGGCCTTCTGGGTGCCCTGCCTGGCCCCCCCGTCAGTGGACGTATGCCTCGGGGGTGTTTGCCCCTGGACCTTTTAGCTCCTCTGGGGCCAGTCTGGTCCTGTGTGATGGGAGTCAGCTGGCATTTTCTCAAGATTTGAGACGGACTAAGATAAGGAGAGTGGTGATGGTTATGGTGGTGACAGTTTCCTTGGTACTTTGGTCACTTACATGTGAGTGTATATGGGCACGGACACATTTATGCTTTACACCCCACCCCCAACACCCCCCCGTCTACTGTCAACACAATCAATTAATAATGTTTACATTAATTCTCCATAAACAGGTCTATAGCTTGGTAGAAAGGTGTTTATCCAGTTTTTTTTTGTTAGTATTTTTCTCTGCTTCATCCATATTATCTTTTAAGTTTGTCTGGTATCAGGACACAATCCACTACACCACACCTCTCACACTTCACAACCCAGCACACACCACACCCTCACTGTCGTGTCTCTTTAATTATCTTGTCTTTTAAACGTTTCACAACTGGTGTTTTCTAGTCCTCTCTGACGGAATCAGGATTTAAGAAGTTTAATAAAGATGTTAGAATTTACTGCCAGAGAGGACTGGTGAAGGACACATTCACCCTTCACATTCCCACAAAAAAGTCTGCTATAAGATTAAATTGCATATACATACTAGATGGTTTTACTAGATGATGGCACTAATCATGAATGCAGAAAAAAAAAAAAAAAATAAACAAATAAGAACATAGTTTAACTTAAGCCCGCCCTCTGCTGGCCTGGAGGCCACATCTTGATTCATGGCTTCATTAAATCGTTTTGAATCGTATTTTTTAAAAAATCGATTTAAATCGATTTTTTCAAAAACCAGGCATGCATTAACCAGGCATGCCTGGTCAATGCCAAAAAATGCCAAGCCTTTTTGTTTTTTTGAAGTCAGATATATTGATCTTGCAGCAGATGTTAGTTTTCTGTGTGTGTGAGTGAGAATGAATGAATGTGTCCTTCACCAGCCCTGTTTTACAGTCTGAACAACCATGTTTTATTTACAGTTTACAATTTATTTACAGGCCATGATTCTGTCAGAAAGGACCTAAATCAACAACAGGCGAAGCACTCTGGTGGTCGGATTGTGCTCTGATGTTAAATTCAACTCTCCTAATCACACCAGAGCCAAAGCAGAACAGCAGCCAGACATGAAGTACTGATGTTGACCTTGAACTCTTTCTCAGCATCAACCAGTGACCACAACCAGAGGTACAGGCTGAATCACAGTTGGTGCTGGAACAGCGCCATGCTCCAGACCTCCACCAGGGCCATGCTGCAGACCTCCACCAGGGCCATGCTGCAGACTTCCACCAATGCAGTGGTTTTCCATGATGGGCAGCGGTAAAACCGTTCTTCTTACTGTTCTGTTATCATTCACATTCTGTACAGCACATTTAGATAAAAGCTAAATCACATACATTTTTAATGTTGTCTTTGTCATTTCTGACCATGTGAGCCAACTGATGTTGTAGAAAACCCCTGTCCTCTAAAACTCTGGTCTTGGCTGCAGCGTACCACTTTTTAACACTGAATTTGTATTATACAAATCTGAAAATCACAAATAAAACATCAAATCACCTGCAAGTTAAAAGTGGTCTTTAATGCTGATGGGACCGTTTGTTCTTCACTGATGTCCCCTGACAATTACCAGAATATCATCAAAACTGATGTTGACTCGCACAAAGCTTTGAATAAAATATATTCACATAAGACTGCTCTTGTTACACAATAAGAGATTTTCCTAACTCCCCTTGTCTAAATGATTTTGGGACAGGAATGCAACATGAGCATGTGGCACGAGTTTTCCTGCGTTGTTTGCAGAGCGTCATTATTCAGCAGACTGGATGCTCACATCGTTATCATTACAGTTATCGGTCTTGGTGCAGACAGAACGCATCTCCACGTGCATCCAAACAAACACACTAGCAACAAACAGAAACCGCAGCAGGTCTACTGATGTTTCTGTGAATTTAAAAATGCCTTCAGTGAGCTGAACGAGAGCTGTAATACCAAGCTGTTAAAAAGGACGTTTACCGACAGTGTGAACATGTTAAAAACTGTCTTGATATTAAGAAAATTAAGTTAGACGTGTCAGATTAAACAAGCCTATAACGAGTCAGCAAATTCAGCTTGTTTAAATGTTTTTAATTAAATGCTGAGGTATTAATGTGGTAGAAAATCAGAGGTTTCAGCCTGCAGCCTGTTTGTATGAGTCATCTGTTTCCCTCCACCTTGCACGAATCCTCCCAGTAACTGTTGGCTTCCCAATTATCATCCAGTGATCGGAGCGACGCGACGGCATCAGTGTCTCACACTCGTGCTCTTTATCGGTTGACCTTATCTGCGAGGGAGCTCCAATTTCGGTTCATTTAGTTTGTCTTGCATCGGGATCATCCCTTAGCACTTGACATTATTTGAACCTGGCTACGCTGTCACCGTGCCTGCATCCCTCCGTGCCTCAGACTTACCGACTGGGCTCTGACTTTCAGATCACCTTGGGAGAGCAGCAGCAGCAGCAGCTCAACAGGCAGAACGGCACAATGTTCAAATCTGAGAATGCAGTGACACTGACTTATTTATACATTTATTATTACTTATCTGTGCTAAAATATTCAACCACACCTTTTTCTCCAACATATTCTGCTGTTAGAAATAAGGACAGCTGAAATTAAGCCAAACTTATTATGCAACACATCATTCAGGGTGAGGCTACACTGGATTTTCAAACCCAATCTTTTTCATAATGTGATTTTTAAAAAACAAATTATTCAATTTTGAATACATACAGACTGCACATGGAGCTAAGCTTTCACTCGTGACTGTGACCCGTGAATATAAGCATGCATTATGCAGAAGGAACAAGAGCAGAGGGATAAGGTATGTTTGATATGAAAACACTGAATGATTGATGTGCATCCTTCAAACGATGTGCAGTGTTCTTCAGCTGCCTTTGAGGTGCGTCGGGGGCTGTCGCACAGCGACACGGTACAAACTCTCACACAGCAGCGCGCTTGCATCATTAAAAAGTTTTAAACTTTTATGCTTTGTGTTGTGACAGTCGCTCAAAGAAGATGCACAATTGCCTTCATGTGCTGGAGAACACGGCGGCCACATGCGGCGTTTAGCACGTGACTGCCGTCATGCGTCCTCTCTGAGTCAACTTTACATGTTTCAAAACTGAACCGTCTAAGCTTAAATTGCATTGAAAAATCAGCTTGGAGATCCACAAGGAGAAAGTGTCACAGGTAAAACAGAGACACTTCAACAAAACAAGCAAAGCGTGAGGCTTTTTTTTTTTTCACCCGCCAAGATGGATCACGGTTTGGTCGCCATGTGGACTCACGGGGCACACAGCCTTCACTAATGAACTACAACCGTGACAATGGTGGGTAATGCTTATGGCAACAGTAATGTAATTGTGTTCATATTTTGATAAAAGGTTGTCTAATAAAGGCAGCTATGCTCAGCTGCAGCAGGGGGCCTGTGAATTTGCTGAGTGAATTGGTGTATTACAGGAAGGGAATAATTGGCTCGGGGAGACGGGGAGATCCAATGCAAGTATCTTCCATCCTGACTGCTTGTGCGGCACATACTAATTGGGAGCCTCTCCTTGGCTTGAAGGTAATGAAACTGCTGTTATCATAACAGACGGAGCAAAGTTCATTATTTATACCCAAATGCAGTGGAGTGTGAGAGCTGGGAGCTGTTTTTTTTTTTTTTTTAATTGTGCCTGTGGTGCAGCTCTAATCTTAAGGGACTTATTTCATGTATATGCTGTAAAATGTACATCACAGGTAGAAAGATGTGTATATTCAAGTGTCTTTCAGCCGTGTGTTTTAAGAAGAAGAGTGAATGACTTCGTTCACACTGTCGCTCGGACAGATTCTGCACTTTTACATTTACAATATACTCCGAAAAGATGGTGTCCAATCCATTTTGCCTCTTAAAGGTTCAGACTCACCCATTTCTTGAAAGAAGTATCCATTCTTGGACATCCCAGACGGAGGCGCCTCTGCAAGAGCAAAACAGAAGGAAAATAATAATTCAGGGGGATGATGGCAGATGCAAATGGTCAACCTGGGAGCATTATCTGTTATCATTATCTGTAAGAAATGGATACAAATGAAAATAGAAACCATCTCCAGACCAGTCATAACTTATTCAGGTTTATGTGAAGCATCTAATATATATAGAATTAGGGGTGCACGATAATTATTGACCCGATAACTATCGGGCCGAGGAAATTATGACGCCATCCCGATAAGTCCGATATCACGACGAATAGCCCCGATAACATATATATATTTGTCAACACAGCAGTGCCTTGCTCCCTCTGAGCCTTGAATGACCGGCAGTGAATGTTATGTTCAAGTGACGTCAGCATAATCAGAAAAATGAATTTCTCAATAAGGAAAATCAAGAATACCCCCTCATACCAGAAAACAACTTGTTAACTCAGTCATAATTTTGGTAGTTGCTGACTTGAATTGATATTCGCAGTATTCTCCCACATGTTACACATAAAAAATAGAAAAAATAGATAAGGCAACTAGAAAACTAGGGAACGGAGGAATTTATGTAACACTTTGAATGCAGCATTGCCGCACAGTGCGCTGATTAAAAGAAAAAAAAATATGGCGGCGATCGTATGGAACTTCGTTAAAGTTTCAGAAGAAGATAGTTCGCTGGTTATTTGTGACAAATGCTCCAAACGAAGGAGGGAAAAATAAGCACAAGCTTTAAAACGTCAAACCTGATCAGCCACCTGAAACATAACCATCACAAGTCGCGCTAACGTGAGCTAACATGAGCAAGCCAGGAGCAAGTCTCCCTTCCGCTCCCTCCTCTCCTCTCCTCCCCATCATTTTTCTCATCTAAAGCTTCCATGAGAAAACCCCCCCCCCAAAAAAAAACAAACAAAAAACAAAAAACTACTGAACCTCATTTACTTTAATTAAAGGCATTCATATGAATGGAACCACAAGCCAAAATCCTCTAAACATAATTTTTTGTTACTATGGAGTGCACTTTTTCAGTCTATTTACACAGACAAGTCTAACTTGTGTCAGTACATTATGCACTGTGCTTTATTTTTTATTGTCATTGAGGAATGAATTTTTTCAGTTATGTAATTCTGATGCATGTATTTCCATCCGTTCAAGGAGCCTTTATTTTTTATATCAGTCAGTAATGAACCTTATTTAAGTTGATGTGAGATATCAAATAGGTTTGTTTGATAGCTTTACAAAAATGCTTGAGAGGCTTTCAATAGTTTTTTCATTGGAAAAAATAAATCTGTTCATTTAAAGAGTCAAAATTATTTTTGGTTTTGTTCATAGTATTGAAGTAATGATCTTAGGTACATCGGTTATCTGTATCGGTTTTAAAAAACAGTTATTGTGCATCCCTATATAGAATCAAACATTCATTCACTAATATGAGCCAGATATAAGGGCCAGACATCCTACTTCTGTACTTGGGACCATTTAACTTTCGGGCTGCCAAGGTCAAGATTCAGATCTGCAGGGTATCGTGAGATCACAGACCCATATCAGAATAGAAATGAACAGCCTCAACAACTTCAACTCCACCAAACTTCACATCGTGCTGCGTTTTCTGTACCTCAGAGGTGGGGAGCACGAAGCTTTTAACCGCAGAGGCGCAGACTGTGGAACTGGGTAGTCTGGGAGATCAGTTCCTGGAGATCTGGGAATCATTAGTCTTGCCTGATGTAGGATTTGGGCTGATTTGTTTTTGTTTTTGTTTTTATGATGCACCAAATGTTTTAAATTGATGAAGAGTCTGGACTGCAGGCAGACCAGTTTAGCACCCAGACTCTTCCACTACAAGGCCATTCAGTGTGTGGTTTAACATCGTCTTGCTGGAAGATGCAAAGCCTTCCCTGAAAAAGACATTTCTGGATGGCAGGATATGCTGCTCTGAAGCCTACGGCTGTATCCAGATGTGTAAGGCACTAATACACCTATAGTATAATAGCATGTTTAGTTCTTTGCCTCTATAAGATGCTCTCTGTATATACGATTAAATCATGGACTTTTTGCAAGTTAATCCAAATGTAGCCAGTTGCCCTCAAGACCTCCAGGTGTTTCCTTTAAGTACCACTTACATTTCTCTTGTCATCATTGTCCCACTTTTTTAAGATGTCTTACTCAACAAACACTCAACAAAAACTAAGCCAAAATGCAAAAGCAGTGACAGAACAAAGCACATCCCATGACTGAATAATAACCACTTTTATCTCCAATAACTTGCAGTAATCTTTATGAGGTTTATGGTCATTGACTTTTTTGCTGAAATCCAAAAGTCGGCTGACTTCTACTTTAGAAAACTTTGGTATATAGAGAAAGTGACGGTAACATTTACTGTACTGACTGCTGTGAATGTAAAGCAAATCCAGAACTTCTCCATGAGCAGTTTCAACAGGTGATCCGAGGCATCTGTGGCGATACGCTGCATTCGTTTTTCAAAAGGCGTGGCACTGTGCCTTGTAACCAAACAGCTCTACTTTTGTTTTGCACGTCCAACAAGGTTGTTTGAGAAGTCTTGTAGTTTGGTCTTGTGCCACTCTGCATCCAGAGAAGCCTAGCATTTGCAATTCTTTTGTTCTGTGATAAACTTTAACATTTAAAACACCAGCTGAGGGTTGTTCAGTCTCCCATGACGTCCACATGTTAAAGGTAAATGGTCTGGACCGGTATGTAGCACCTTTTTAACGTTGTCTACGTTCTACAAAAGACTTCACAATGTGTTTTTCAGTCACCCATTCACACTCATAGAGGTATATAATAGAAACACTGTATTATATATTGTTGTGGCAAATTTTACAATCTCTGTTTTAGCCACTGAAAGACTGAGTGAGACCAAGAATAAACTTAAATAACAAGAATACAATGAATTTATTCTCCATTTGCATGCCATACGGGTCAGACCTCCACCTCAGCAGGCGGCGCAGGAACGACACAAATAGGGATGTCCCGATCCCGATCCCCTGATCGGATCGGCCTTCGATCTTAAAAATTTAAGGTGGATCGGATCGGCCGATCAACATTATTATAACACGCCGATCTTTTTTTCATTATTTTTTTCCTCAAAAAGTGATCCTGATTAACACAAATTAATAAAGTAATCATATTACACAAACAACAATATTTTTTAAACCATATACATTTAATAATTTGCACTGAAATGAGGTTTCCCAGCAGCGCTGTCTTGTATCCACCTTAAAAGTTTTAAGACCGGCAGCGTCAGGCTAAACTTTAGCAAAAATGTCAGCAGTGTGGCAGCGCTATAAAATTACAAAGACCGACGCTTCGACTGCGACTTGCAACGTGTGGAAGGCTGAGATATCACGAGGGGTAAGAAAGAAGAGAGTTTACAACACCACCAATTTAATCAGACACTTAAAAAAGCATGCAGCACCGATCAACGCAGCCTTCTGTCAGGTGCCGTGGTGCCGACGGCTGCAGCTTCAGAGCTGCTGCCGTCGGCACCAGCTTCGGCAGCAAACGCTCTGTGAAACTTTTAAAAGAAAGAAACTCCCGAAAGACTCGGAGAAATACAGAAAAATCACCGAGCTAATCGCGGAATGTATTACTGAGGACGACCAGCACATTTACAAGGCATTTAACCGGCTCATTAATTACCTCGAGCCTCGTTCCGTCATTACATGAACGACAAAGGACCCAAAGGTGCGCGAACATGTGCAGCGGGTCTTGAAAGAAGTTAAGTTAATATTTTATGTTATTTTTATTCTGATGTGATTTCATTGATTGCAAAGACTTCTGCTAGTGTTTTCATTGCCTTAAACTGCTAGCCAAGTTCACCTGCTGCTATTTAAATTAAGTGCTTTGTTGTTTAGTACTGAGACTGTTGAACAGTCACTGTTAAGAAAGAAGAGTGTTTAAATAAGTTATTGTTTATCTTATGAGATAATAAAAGCTATTAATCTCAGCTTGGATGCAGGCCTATTTATTAATGTACACAGGAAATAAAATGCACAGGAAATTAAACTCTGTTTGCCCACTCAAAAAAAGTGAAATCGGAAATCGGCCGATCATCAAAATTAAAAGATCGGAATCGGATCGGGACCCAAAAAACGTGATCGGGACATCCCTAGACACAAATATCAGTAAACCAAATTATTTAACAGAAGGCTGGAACATACTGGACAAAACATATGAGGGCGTCATTGACACAGAGGAGAAACCCAGTTAGACAGAAGGATCAAGGCCAGAATATAAGATCAGAAATCATATTAAACATCAGCCGTTCCCAAACTTCAGAACACCAAGGCCCAATTTGAAATGAGAAAAATCTCCACGGCCCACCGAAACCTTTAATCACAACTGTGATCAACATACAGGACTAGAAGCTATGTTCTGATATTAATGTAAGGGGTCAACAAATAAGGTGACAATTGTTATATTAAGTTAAGATTTTAGTCAAGTAACACTTGACTGGCTCATTTTAATACTTCTTAATGTTTTTTTTAAACCATATCATGAATATTTTACAGTAGTTAAAAACCTATTTTAAAAAGATCAAAAATGTAAAATGTATTTGTTTAATTTAATGGCCCACACTTTGGGAATCACTGTTATAGATCAATATGTTTAATAGAAGTGAGTATTGGCAAGGACCTCGCAATACAATATGTATCATGATACTTGGGTCATGATACGATATTATCACGATATCACGATATATTGCAATATTCTACCCAGTTAATATCAAAATTAAAAGTAGAGATGAAAAATCAAGTTGCTGTATATGTTCATCAGATGATATTGATCATTCAGAGGACAAATTGAGTCAAAACTATTTGCTATAAAACAACCTATTTATTGTTTATTATCAGTTTTTGCACATTTAGTATTTTCCTAAAAAAAAAATCAATATTAGGAGCTCAAAAATCGATATTATATTGGGCAGCTGAAAATCGCGATATATTGCCAAATCGATTTTTCTTCACCCCGCCCCTAATGTTTACATTCCATTACAATATAATTACCTTTATTCTATTAATTACCCCCATTAGCTTATTGGTGGTTGGACCTTCCAGTGTCTCTGAGCACTGTATGCTCTGGTCTTGGGACAACTGGGACGTCCAGTCATGGGACGATGGACAACTGGGGTTGAATGTTTTCCACTTGTTAATGTTTTGGGCTTTTTTTTTTCCACTGTAGAATTATGTACTTCGTATTGTTTGGAAATAGCCTTATGATCCTTCCCAGACTGATAGCCAGAAACTTTTGCTTCTCTGAGATCACTGCTGATGTCTTTCCTCCTTGGCTTAATATTAGCACACACTTGAAGGTTCCAGGCCACTGAAAAAAAGCCAAATCCTCCTCTTCGATGGAGATGGTCACACTAGTGACCATCTCCATCAAAGACTGATAATATAATGTAATAATGTAATCTGGTAATGTAACTGCTCATTACCAGAGTAATGATCAGTTCCTCAGACGCGTTTGAGAAGCAGCATCTGGCTGTTACTTAACCTCTAACTAAACCTGACGAAAACATCTGAATCACTCTTGGAGAATCTTATATTCTCAGGAATAAAACAGCACTAGTGAAACAAAACCTATTTGATAACTTATATGATGGCTTTACTAAAAAATGCTGAAATTGTTGTAATAAATGGCAGGTTTTTTTCAGATCAATTAATCATGAACCTCAGAAATCACAGTTATAACTTTGAAACACTCTTCTGGCTTCTATGATGGCTTGAACTCTTCACCACAGAAAACCAATGCTGTCATCTGTCAAGTTTCAGTTTTCCGTAGAGCAGCTGACAGGTTTGGCTGCGCAGGATGAACTCTCTCATCGACCAGCTGTTTTTTTTAGCGTGCATCGAAATCTTTTAAATGCTTTAGATGTGGACGGTCGATGAGCCGCTACGCATTTCCTCAAGAAAGGTTTTCACGCCGATTTCTCTGCGGGAAGACGGACACTAACAAGCATACGTTCGAATGATGGGATGAGGAAAAGTGTCCAGGGTTGCAAGCGTTACACCTGTGCAATTATTGTGCAGTTGCTGACTATAATCTCCTGTGGTTCATTAAAAACGGCACATAATCAGTGACTGAAAATGAAGCTTGTTCTCATCAGGAAGTTACTTCCAATATGTAATATGCTGCGTTTTCTCAGGTTATATTTAACTTTTTTTTTTTTTTACTTGAAAGAGATTAGCTGTTTCATTAGGGGTGTGAAAAAAAAAATCGATTTTGGCAATATATGGCGATTTTCGGACCGCACAATATAATATTGATTTTTCAGCTCCTAATATCAATTTTTTAGGAAAATTGTTTAATTTTCACATTTAAATTGTTTAAAATTTAAATGTGCAAAAACACTAATAATAAAAAATAAATAGGTTGTTTTGAAGCAAATAGTTTTGACTCAATTTGAATGATCAATATCATCCGATGAACATACAGTGATCCCTCGCCAATTCGCGCTTTAAGTTCAGCGGTTTTAGTCATTCGTGGATTTTTCAGAAGTATATAATTTTAAAAAATCAAGGAAAATTTGCGGAAACATCACAGGATGTTGTGTGCGTTCCCTCACAGCGAGGAAATGCAAGCCTTATGGGTAATGGTGTGGCCTTATGGGTAATGTAGTGTGTGTGTTGTGGGACGGCAGAAGAAAACGAGGTCAGATGAAAAGTGTAGTGAGCATCAACAGCAGCCCAGCGTGTATAGATTTACCTTCTTTGTTAACCGACAGGAGCCCAACAATACAACCTGTGTGATATTACAAGTTCTGTGCAGTGCCAGAATAATGTTTCTTTTGTTGTTGTTAGCGAGTTAGCCGCTAATTATGAGCCAAAAATAGCACAATACCAGCAGTTTCTTTACTACGGTTCAGGGACCAGAGGCTGTGAAGGAAACAGAAAGACCACAGTTGAGCCTTTGTCTTGTTTCGCTGCATTTCCTAGCTACTTTTTTGCAGTTTTTAAATATATTTTAAACACATTGTTTAGGCTCAGGGGGGGGTCCGGCTCCAGTTCGCAGATTTTGATTTTCGTGTGGGGGCGCCGGTCCCCATTTACCGCAAAAAAATAAGGGATCACTGTACTCATCAACTTGATTTTTTATCTCAACTTTTAATTTTGATATTAACTGGGTAGAATATTGCAATATATCGTGATATCGTGATAATATCATATTGAGACCCAAGTATCATGATACATATCGTATTGCGAGGTCCTTGCCAATACTCACCCCTAGTGTTTATTACCATTATTATTATTATTATGATCATAATTCCCGACACAAAGGGTGAATTCCAATTCCTCCCTCAACCCTCAATCTCAAAAATGCGTGCTCCCGTGAAGAGCAAGTGCTGTCCCGATTCTTAGAACGTCAAGTTGAGGGACAAGTTTGAGGGCTGTATCACCCTCAATATTGAGATTCTCCGGCACCACCCTTGGAAATAAGGGCTACCCAGAAGGCATTGCGTATTTTCGACAAAACCTCTTTAAAAAAAGGATTGCTCCAAAAAAAACGAGCTTCAAATGTAAGTATTTTTTGTAGTTAATAAAGATATAAATGTTACAAAACTATCTTATTGTCTTCGTTATATATATTATCTTATTCTTCTTCTACGGCTTCTTCTCCTTCTTCTTCGGTGTTGTCCTCTTCTTGACTGACTGGATGTAGCTTTGGCGTAAGGCCGCCCCCGACAGTCTGAAGACGTAACTGCACTCAAGGGGTGTCCCATTTCTAAGTCACAAGATAGCCCTTACACTTACTTTCAAAGGGCCAAGATTGAGGGCCAAAGACTGAGGGTTAAGGGAGGAATTGGAATTGGCTCCAAGTCTTGCAGCTGAAAGGTCGACTTCCTCTTCCAGAAGACTGTAACTGCCAGACCGAAGGTGTAATGAAGAGCTACGAATGATCTCTTTTCCTCGTGGTTCAAGATCATCGGACCATTTATAAAAATTTGATTATTAAAAAGCCATACTTTAATAATCAGCCACAGTCAGGCCAAGCTGTACGGCTGGATTTGTTTTTCCAACCGCTCTGTAATCCTTAGTCAGCGTTAACCGGCTCCTCTGCCATCTGTCTGATCTCCTCGACAGTTTTCCTCCTGGTTGGTCCATACCTGCGTCTGACTAAACTCTCATCTATGCTGACATTTTACGGGGGAAAATTAAACAGCGGGTGCTGTTTATTTAAGGTATTTAAGATTTATAGATCGCAGGTGTGCGGGTTATATGCTTCGGCATAAGAAGCCTCGTTTGACGTTTCAAGTGAGAAGACGCCATCAGAGCAGATCATTGGACCATGGCAGTCGAGATGGAAGGACATTTTTAGAGTCGGCTTTTGGTGCATCAGGCAAGGCGAGTCATAGATGCAATGCTGAGTAATAAACATTAGATAAGTGAAACTTCTTCAAGGATGCTGTCAGAAACACTGAGAAAGAGTGGGAAAGAGGATGACTGTGTGAATCTGTGTGTGTGTCTGTGTGTGCTGCAAGGCAGATGAAAAAAAACATGAGAGAAATGTTTGAATGTATAAAGAAAACCTCAACAGACAGAGATTATGCACAATACACTCACACGCTTTCCATCTACAAAAGCCTCGACTTTAACAATGCAGCTAATGACGATCCGTGGTGAGCTTTGCTTCCAGGCAAGCAATCATCTTGCCGCGGCAGTGTGCAGCATTTTTCAAAATGGTGGATATCTCATTTTGGAATTAAACCTATAATCTGGAGGGGCGCTCGCTTACAAATGCACAGAAGGGAAATTTAGAGTACAACACTGTGGAGTGTTTGTCTGACGGCCGTGCGGATGTGTGCAGAATATGGATTTCAGCAGGAAAGCAAGGCAGACAGAGAGCTGGGAAACTTTGAAGGCTATCGGGACGAGGAAATATCGGGGGGGGGGGGGGGGGGGGGGGGGGGGGGGGGGGGGGGGGGGGGGGGCGGGGAGTAAGCACATGCTGCTGAGGCTAACAACAACACCGGATACTTGCACACCTTTCTGAAAGCCAAAAAAAAAAAAAAAAAACAGTATGGCAGACATCATAGAGAAAGATGGAAAAAAACATTTTTACTAAGAACTATAAAATAACTTGTCAATACTGACAGGTTTCTTTTTTTCTTTTGTTGTTTTACTTGTCAAAACCAAGTCAAAAATAAATGCAACCAGCTGAGATTCAACATGTCAACTACTTAAAAGCACATCTGTGACAGCTGTGCTACAAACGTAACCCTAATATGAAAATAACTCAAAAAGTTATGGATGGATTTTGATGAAATTTTCAGGAGTTGTCAGAAATGTAAAAAGGAAGAACCGATTTCATTTTGGGTGTGATCCAGAAGAAATCCTGGATTCTTCAAACTTTTCGATAACATTGCGGTCAATGGGGCCAAAAAATTTTGTTTCTCAATATCTCCGTTAATTATTGCCCAAAACTCATGAAATTTGACTCAAGGACTGACAATGGGAACCTCTATCAAATTTCATTTTTCAATGTTTTAAATCATTGAAATCGTTTGTCATTTGTTTTTCTAAGCGAAATACTTCATACAAAATATACAATGTTGGTTTTTTGCAATGTAAATAAATGGAAATTTTAAGGCATTGAGGTTGTTTAATTTCAATATATTGACTTTGGAAACAAATATTGCATGAAATCTTTTTAACATTATTATTTATTTCTGGGTGCATCACAAAATAAAGGAAGATATGGTACTTTTTTAGCGGTCCCATATTGTCAGTGCTATATGTAGGACTAAAGCCTGGTTTATGCTCAGAAATCAGGTCGTCTGCGTAGTTGTACATTGTCTTATATCTTTTTTTTAGCTTCCTTTTTTCTCTTTTCCTGTTTTTGCTTTATTAACCATCCTCTTTTTATGTCTTATGTGTTCTTTTATCAATACGTTTTAACTAGGGCTGTCAATTTCTCAAAATAATTAATCAGATTAATCGCATGACTGTCAATAGTTAATCATGATTAATCGCAAATTAATCGCATATTTTTATCTGTTCTAAATCTACCTTATACAGATCTTTTTCAAGTTGTATTACTCTTATTAATACGAGTCCTGACTAGAACCAGGAAATATGACCATATTAGTCCAGTCCTGAGGTCTCTGGCTTCCTGTCACTCAGAGAATAGACATTAAAACAGCTCTACTTGTGTTCAAGTCTCTTCATGGCCCCAAAGTCCATCTCTGACATGTTAGATCCATATGAACCAACCTGGACTCTGAGAACCTCAGGTAGTGGTCTCCTGCTGGTGTCCAGAGTCAGGACTAAACAAGGTGAAGCTGCATTTCAGTTTTACGCTCCTAAAATCTGGACCAGTCTTCCAGCAGATGTGAGACAGACCTGAACTCTGACAATGTTCAGATCCAGACTGAAAACAGTTCTGTTTAGATGTGAAGATGATGACTGGAAGGATTTTATCTGCACTCTTCATTTTTAATTTAATTTAATTAATTTTTTTATTAATTCATTTTATTTATTATTGATTATTTTTATGCTTGTATGGAATGATTCTATTTGCCTTCTTGTGACTTTATGCATCTGTAAAGCACTTTGAATTGCCTTGTGTACGAATTGTGCTCTACAAATAAAGTTGCCTTGCCTAATATGAGAGTACACAAATGCTTGCCTTATGCAAAACAAATGCATGTTTATTTATTACTACAATGCCAAATCCATTATATACTATAAATATATATACTCAATATTTTTTCTTATGTTCTTCATACAAAATATTTTCGTGGTTGGGGGGGGGGGGGGGGGGGGGGGGCCGACAAGTGATATTTCAGTAGTCGGGACTCCGGTGGTAACCAAATTCACATCGACAGCGAACACAAACAACATTTATCTTGTGGAGTTAGCCATCAGGCAAGGTTTTGAAGCTAAACTTATCATTCAAAATAGTATCTAAGTATCCATTTTTATCCCAGCTACTGTCAAAGTCAGTGCATGGCTTCCTGTTTTGACAGGACTACGGAGGACTACAGGACTACAACTACGGTGGGGCCCGAGGCTCATTAAACCTACTCTCCTCTCTACTATTGTACATCAACGGCCAGGCGAAGCCTCGCGTTAATCTCGCGTTAAAATAATTAGTTGCGTTAAAATTATTTTGCGTTAATCACGCGTTAACGCGTTAACTTTGACAGCCCTAGTTTTAACATTATGTTTGTATACAGTGATCCCTTGCCAATTTGCGCTTTAAGTTCTGCGGTTTTAGTTATTCGTGGATTTTTCAGAAATATATAAGGAAGGCTTTGGTTTATCGTGAAAGGGTTTGTCATTTGATATTGTCTGCTGAGCGATAGACGATGTCTTGCTTGTGGATTTGTGACATAAACTTTACTGGCTGACAGATCTTGTGCACATTTTGAGCACATTCATAAACACCCACATGCACTCCCTGCATATCAGTGAAAACTGAGAGACACGCTGCATCGTACCTGAACCAGTGCTGACTTCCTCCTTGCAAGTCAACAGCTTCCTCTTTTTTAAGAAAACCTTATCAGGCATCTTGTCTTTTCATAAACCGGTCTGTTCCTGTTCCTCGAACAGCCGTCAGTGACTCCTGTTTACCAGTCATTGACACGTTCGCTACAACTTCATCACTTGAAATATTGCCAGTTGAAGGATTATTAACTGAATTATACCCTGACTCTGAGCTGGTGCTTAATTTAGAGTTACAGTGATCCCTCGCCAATTCGCACTTTAAGTTCCACGGTTTTAGTTATTGGCAGATTTTTTTCAAAAATATATAATATTAAAAAAAAATAAAGAAAAAATCGCGGTAACATCACAGGATGTTGTGCGCGTTCTCTCACAGTGAAGAAATGTTGTGAGCCAGCCTGGCCCCTTTAAGAAGGTGGCCTTATGGGTAATGGAGTGTGTGTGTTGTGGGACGGCAGAACAAAAATGGGTTAGATGAAAAGTGTAGTGAGCATCAACAGCAGCCCAGCGTGTATAGATTTACATTCTCTGTTAACCGACAGGAGCCCAACAATACAACCTGTGTGATGTTACAAGTTCCTGCAGTGCCAGAATAAAGTGCTCGTTCCATGCAGAGAAAATATGACTTTTTCTTTTGTTGTTCTTAGCGTGTTAGCCGCTAATTATGAGCCAAAAATAGCACAATACCAGCGGTTTCTTTACTACGGTTCAGAGACCAGAGGCTGTGAAGGTAACAGAAAGACCACAGTTGAGCCTTTGTCTTGTTTCGCTGCAGTGCCTCGCTACTTTTTTGGGGTTTTTAAACATATTTTAAACACATTATTTAGGCTCGGGGGGCTCCGGCTCCAGTTCACTGATTTTGATCTTTGCAGGGGGGCGGGGGTGCCAGTCCCCATTAACCGCGAAAAATAAGGGATCACTGTATTTTATGATTTTGTTTCTTTTAGTATGCATCTGACCTGTAAACATCGGTCCATGGACAACAGATGTAAAATAGCCATTTAGGCTAATTCTGGCACTTTTATAAACATTCTATGTTTATTAATGTGCACTGTCCATGTCAAATAAACAATAAATAAATAAATGAAATCAGCCGCCGCTGCTGCATCTGGACCTATTTCACTGCAGAGTGAAACACGCAGTGCTTTATTCCTGCAGAGCATTAAAAATATATCGCAATAAATATTGTAACGCATCACTCGGCTAATATCTCATCTGCTTCAAAAATTGTTTGCAGTTTCATTTTTAAATCTTTAAATAATGAATGCAGCTGTTCAAAACAAAACAACTGCACATGCACAGTGCATGAGAGTAACAGGAATAGAACAATAATCCCAGTTTAACGTCTTAATCAGACTATATTAGTAAATGGATGCAGACTTTACTGGGTAATGGCCAGTATTTCCAGTCTCAAAATCAATATTTTTCTCTTGTGCTCTGAATAAATATTATGGACTCAGTTTTCTGAAAATGTCCCGTCTCGTATGAAAGAACCTTAAAGTAGAATTTTACTTCAGTAGGTAGATGGAGATGTCAGTTTTAACCGACTAATGTTGGAAACGTTATTTATATTCCCATCACAGTTAATGTTTTCTCCTCATTCATCGCTGGCAACAAAAACCAGCAGAAGCAGCTGGAAAAAAAAAACATTTAGAACATGATTACTGAAAATGCCAAAGACTGGCAAGTGGACAAAACTGGAGCATCAAATTTCAGCAGAGCAAGATGACAGACGCAGACAGCAGACGTAAAATCTATATTTCTGTTTCCTGGAGGGCTCATCTGTTAAACTGATTCTTATTTTTGTAGCGCATCGTACCTGCGTCTCTCTGAACTGCTCCTCACTTTGAGCGCTGTGATCATGAAGATTCATGCGCGCCGCTCGTGTCGAGCTGCTTGGCAACGACAGATGAGGAAAGAGATTTAGGAGGATTTGAGGCGAACGCACGATATCCATGTTGCTGGCAACGAAGAATGAAGAATGAACGTTTCAATTGTTGAAACAAACTCCAGTTCAGGAACAAATGACAGGCTCTGCTTTGAAATCAGGGTATCTGATTAAACTAATCAAGAGATATGGTCAGTGGCATCACATTAAAGCAGTTTTACTCTCTGGCTTATATTTTTTTTATCATTTATTGGAAATGTAATTATTTTTTAATGGTCAGTAGCTGGTCTAAAGCTAAATGAGCTGTGGCTCAGTCTGCATTATTTGTTCTGTCCATTATCTAACGCTGCCCATCTACGCTCTGTAATGCACTGCACGTGATAGTTAAAGTTGATTCAGGGCCTTCTGCCTTCTTCACGCTCTGATGGTCTTTCAGGAACAGCCTCATTTGCATTTGTGAAGGCTATTCTGCCGTGAAACCAAAATCAGAATTACTTAAAGTGTATGATAAAGCTAAACTACACAGGGACAACCGGCAGGGACACATTACTGTACGGGGGCGCGTATGTTCCTTACATTTATTCTTCCACAAAAGGCTGGAATTTAAGAATTATTCCATTTTTTTTATTCACTTCTTCTGTGACAGAGACACAAAAATGGAAAGTGACTGTTTATATACATGTAAAAAAAAAAACAGAATTCATAATTTATAGTGTTATTTTTGACTGATAACACTTTTATAAAACTATTTTCCAGTTGAAAGAGGCATTTCTTTCTTTAGGCTAGCAGTGGGCGGTATAAACGGTATACGGTAGAAACGATATAAATGTAGCTAACGGTCGAGATTTTAACAATACCAACCTACCGCGATTGCGCAAGCTGATAAAGTCAAGTTGCACCTACGAATGACGATAACTTAATACGACAAAAAGAATCAGAGGTGGATTTATTTTACAAATGCCATTACTGTATACTTGTGTAAAGTCATGGCGCCATTTCTTACCGTGGAAAAAAAAGGCTTTAGGGACATGATAATGACACTTGATGGACGCTACAAGTTAGCTAGCCACAAGTACTTTAGCCCAGTGATTCTCAAAATGTGGGGCGCGGCTCCCTGGTGGGCCATCAAGGTACTGCAGGTGGGCCGTGAGAGGTCATTAAAGATAAAAATAATGTTTTAAATCAGCCATTCCCAAACTTCAAAATACCAAGGCCCAATCTGAAATGTGAAAAATCTCTGCAGCCCACCGAAACCTTTAATCACAACTGTGATCAACATACAGGTCTAGAAGTTATATTCAGATATTAATGTAAGGGGTCAACAAATAAGATGACAATTGTCATATTAAGTTGTGACAGCAGAATAATACTTAACTGGTTTGTTTCTTTTCAAATCATGCTATAAATACTTTACAGTAATTAAATTTTTTTTTTTTAAATCAAGGATTTAAAACATATTTGTTTATTTTTAATGACTTTCCACAGCCCACCCGCAATACCACGACGGCCCATCAGGGGGCCGCGCCCCACACTTTGGGAATCAATGTAATCCTCGATTTTTTAAAATATGTTTAAATTACTGTAAAATATCAATTACATGATTTTTTAAATATTCAGAAATAATAAACCAATTGAATGTTATTCTACTGTAATCTTAATTTAACATGACAAGTGTGAACTTATTTTTTGACCCTTTACATTAATTTTGGAATGTAGCTTTTAGTTTTTATTCTTTTTTGTTTTTTTTTTAACAGAAGAAAATATTATATATCGTAATATATATTGTTACCACACATGCTTTAGATTACGCCGCAATGTAAATCTGAAGCCATATGGGCCAGCCCTACTTCAGACTATAAACATAAAAGCTGCATAGCAGCTTTTTTAACTGATGTCAAATACGGAGCATAAAAGGAAAATACAGGAGAAGGAGGTGCTGTTTTTTTTTTTTATGTATAAGATTCAAAGATTCAAAGGGTTTTTCAGTTCTGCACTCAGATGAGAACAAAATGAAATTTGTCTCTGAGGTCCTGGTAATGGCCACCAACATACCTGCAAACGTTTCGGCGTCAGCCGCCGATTTGTATCAAAATGCAGCTTCAGATCCGTCAGTATCCTCTCCACAATAACGCATCTTTGGTGGAGCGCAGCATGTGCACGCGAGCCTTTTTGGCCAGTCACAATCAAGGTGATGGCATCGCTCCTTCCCTATGATTTGATGAAGGGTGATGCTACTCAACGTTGCTGCAACGAACCCCGGTGGTAGTTTTGTCTCCCGCCAGACTCCGTACCAGTCTGCTCTGGTGAAGAGGATCGAGTCAAGAGGGGAGGCCGCTTCCTGGTTGATCTAAGATCCACCATTCAACCTGTGGTCATGAGCTGTGGGCAGTGACTGAAAACAACAAGGTTGTGAATACAAGCAGGTGAAATGATTTTCATCTGCAGGGCTGCTGGACTCTCCCTTTGAGATACGGTGAAAACGTCTCATCTGGGAGGGACTTGCAGTAGAGCCACTGTTAAACGAGGAGGTTCTGCCATCTGGTCAGGACGCCTCCTGGACGTCTCCCTGGAGAGGTGGGGTTTGTTTTGGGGCATGTCCAACTGGGAGAAGGTCCTGAGGCAGACCCAGGACACGCTGGAGAGATTATCGTCGACTTGGGAGGGCTTTAGGAGCTGGCTGGTGATGTTTCACGCTTGAAACGTTCTACCAGCAGCTGTGTACGAGTCTTTCGATAAGGATCTCTGCTCAGGCTGCGGTCTCCTCGACCCAAACCCAAATAAGTGAAAATTAGTGGATGGGTGGATGATCTGTCCACAAATATATACAGTTATCCCTTATTTTTCCCCCCCG
Organism: Hirundichthys speculiger; assembly: GCA_018398805.1. Lineage (NCBI taxonomy): Eukaryota > Metazoa > Chordata > Actinopteri > Beloniformes > Exocoetidae > Hirundichthys > Hirundichthys speculiger. The sequence goes on along the minus strand of JAGFBZ010000860.1, from coordinate 179,699 downwards.
CGAGAATCAAACTCTGCGAACTGGAGCCGGAGCCCCCCGAGCCTAAATAATGTGTTTAAAATATGTTTAAAAACCGTAAAAAAGTAGCGAGACACTGCAGTGAAACAAGACAAAGGCTCAACTGTGGTCTTTCTGTTACCTTCACAACCTCTGGTCTCTGAACTGTAGTAAACAAACCGCTCTTTCATCTAACCTCATTTTCATTCTGCCGTCCCACGACACACACATTACATTACCCATAAGGCCACACCATTACCTGTGAGGTCACCTTTTTAAAGGGGCCAGGCTGCCTCACAACATTTCTTTGCTGCGAGAGAACGCGCACAACATCCTGTGATGTTTCCGCAATTTTTTCTTGATTTTTAAAAAATATTATTTATTTCTGAAAAAAATCCGCCAATAACTAACCGTGGAACTTAAAGCGCGAATTGGCGAAGTATCACTGTAACTCTAAATTATACTCAAGAGTCAGAGTATAATTCAGTTAATAATCCTTCAACTGGCAATATTTAAGTGATGAAGTTGTAGCGAACGTGTCAATGACTGGTAAACAGGAGTCACTGACGGCTGTTCGAGGAACAGGAACAGACCGGTTTATGAAAAAACAAGATGCCTGATAAGGTTTTCTTAAAAAAGAGGAAGCTGTTGACTTGCGAGGAGGAAGTCAACACTGGTTCAGGTACGATGCAACGTGTCTCTCAGTTTTCACTGATATGCAGGGAGTGCATGTGGGTGTTTATGAATGTGCTCAAAATGTGCACAAGATCTGTCAGCCAGTAAAGTTTATGTCACAAATCCACAAGCAAGACATCGTCTATCGCTCAGCAGACAATATCAAATGACAAACCCTTTCACGATAAACCAAAGCCTTCCTCCAAAGTGAGCTTCAAAAAATAAATAGCTTCTTGTTGTCTTGGCAGTATTTTGACACACAGACAGAGGGGTCTCAGCAGAGGAAATTTTACTTGCTCTTCCTGTGATTTCTATCACCACTGCAGATCCTTCCTTCTGCTCTGAATCCCCGTTTTGATTGATGTTTTCAAAAGACAACAAAATGTGACGGGGGCATGTCTGCCAGCTGTCTTTCCATTTGAAGTGAAGTCGTTTTTGCCTATGGCATGCATTCATAAAGTAAAGGCCTGTGGGTGTAGGCATGGACCCACATACATGATTTATCACTCTGATTACCATGTGAGTACCATTACAGCTGAACACTGAAGGACTCCCAGTTCTTTCCTACCAGGCGTAACACAGTTATGTAGTAAACAAACTTGTTTCAGTAATAAAAAGGCCAACAGAGAATTCTCCACAAAAGGGCAATAAATCAATTAGGGGGGAAATGGAAAGGTGAATAAGAGTATATCCATGCGGTACAGGCCCAGAGCATCAGCAGTGTATTCAAAGTGACAGCTGGTGCGAAAAAAACAGCGCTGTAGAAACAAGTTAAAATGTTCTAAAATCAAGAAAACAGCTTTTAGTTGTCATGTGACAACTAAATGAGCTAATGGCCTCATGTAATAAGGTTTGTCTTCTGAATTTTGTATCTGGGGGAATGCAAACAGCAGCAAAAGGTACAATGGTGGTCATTGTTCATCCACGCTGCCTGTATGGGGACCAAACTCCACTAATGACGTTTTTTTTGGTCTTTTTTTCAAGACAAATATAATCCTGAATATCAGCAGACCTTTACAGTAGCAAAGAAACATTTTGACACTGTCAACGTTAAGGTGTGTTTTACATCAAAACTGCAAATGCAATACATCTCATCTGTCGTTGGATCTGCTGATCCACAACAAAGGAAGAAACCGATGCCTGACGACCAGCAGCTGTGGACGATTCGCTTCATAAGAACCATCCTTTACCATAAAGGCTAGAAAAACTTTTGTCAATTTACTTACAGGACAACTACTGTTTCCCTCGTCTTTATCGACTCTTAAGTAGTTAACAATTATCCCTCCTTTGTGCAGTAAAGCTACTCACTGGTTAACTTCAGTCATTTTTACACTCACAACTGTGTCATTTCTCTTTGTGGGTTAATAAATTATTGGATTGAATTAAATCGACCTGAAAACTGAATTTAAAGGTATAGTGGGAGATGTTTGAAAAAATGGTTCCAGCAATCCAACACAAGTGAGATTTTGAAAATAAACACTCCCTCCCTCCTCCCAAAGGCTCTGCCTCCTCCTCTTCAGCTCACTCCTCGAAACCACGCCTTCACACGATTCACGACTACATGAACGCACACGCTGTCTCGAGTGGTCACGGAAGTTCACGAGCATTCGCAAGCACTCACGTTGATTTGCCAACAACAAGTAGCATCAGAGTGGCTGGCTAACTTCAAGCCATGGACGTCTTCTCCGTCAAGGATAACAACAGCCTACCTAACGGTGTCACACATAGTACTGTAGCCTAGTTGACAGAGTTGGTAGCTTAGTGAAACATGCTGGAATATGTTCGTCATGTCACTCGATGGACAATAATTTTGTCATCATCTTTCATTTTCTCACTGACTGGGTGGACAGGCCTACAATACCTGTAACCCATCAGTATGTTGAAATATTATATAATCAGAACGGCATCATCTTACCTATCCAGTAGAAACTGGGCCACCTTGGTGTCGGTCTGGAGCCCCTTTTTATTTTTTAGCTGGCGCCAGCGCTGGAAAGCCGTACCGATAACCACTCTTGTTCTGTTTCGTTCTTCGGTTAGCTTCGGTTGCTTTTTCAACAACAGTTTTCTCTTTGATTTTGCTGCCAGTTGACGTCTTCTTCTCTGCCGTTGTTGCAACGACATGATCTGTGCGAGGTAACTTGATTTCAAATAGCAACGCTGTGTCTGCTTACCTGATTGCCAGAGCGGAGGGAGGTCCTCGAGTAACGAAACTGTGAACGCGCAAGATGGGGGGTGGGGGGTGGGGGGGGAGTGCTTTGGTATTTGATGGACGTATTAGGCAGCCAATAAATGTAAAGATGATCAGTACCTTGACTGGTCAGAGTTTTCCTCTGATTACACCCTCTAGACCGGACCAAATACGTTTCGTATTCTATTTCAGTGGGTGTAATGGGAATATGAAAAGGTTTTCAGGTAATATTGTGAAAAATGCTGCAAAAAAAGATCTCCCACCCTACCTTTAATAATGAAGCACTGATAAGTGTTTGAAGTTCAGTAGATGAGAAGTTTGCCTACGAGCCTGCCCGTAATCAACACTTCTGTTTGCATCTGTGTTTCACTACGTTTAGCTGTGTGTGGATAAAACTCATACCGCCGGCATCTGACGTGAAACCTGTGAGCGGGTGAACCACCGTGGTGACACCGGAAGGTACAAACTGAAAATGTAACAGCAATTTTAGACTGTTTCATTGCAGTGACTCGGTAGCTTGTAGAACCATCTAACACAACAGCAGGTTGAAGTAATTGTTTTCTGTATAACAGCCATTCCCAAACTTCACAAAACCAAGGCCCAATTTGAAATGTGAAACATCTCTGCGGCCCATCAAACCTTTAAACACTACTTTGATCAACATACAAGACTAAAAGCTACATTCCAATATCAATATAAGAGGCCAACAAATGAGGTGAGACTTGTCATATTAAGTAAAGACGACAGTAGAATAACACTCAATTGGTTTGTTTTATAATTTCTAAATATTTTTCAAATCATGTAATAAATATTTTTTAAAGTAATTAAAAACATGTTTTTAAAAATCCAGAGATTTAAAAAACATGTTTGTTTTTAATGAACTTACGGCTCACCTGCAGTACCACGACGGCCCACCAGGGGGACGCGGCCCACACTTAGAGAATCACTGCTGTTTTACATTGTTAGTCTGCCACACCTTTGTGGAGGAATTTTGATTCTTTATTCTTTACATGATTGCTGCAGTTTATTAAAAGTTATTATGCATACACAACTCTCCCCGAGTTCCTCCACAGCATTTCGACAGGGTCGGGGTCTGGACTTGGAGCCGCTGCAACACCTCAACCCTTTTCTCTTCTGGCTATGTTGATGCTCTTGGGATTATTGTCCTGCAGCATGATCCGACTTCAGCCTCACACTTGACACGAGAACACTTTGGGGAAATGGAGGAGTTCATTGTCAATTCAATGTCTATACGGTGTCGAGATCACGTAGCTGCAAAACAAGCCCGATGCACGACCCCCCCATCACTGTGCCTGACATGTGACGTTTTCCCTGGTTTTCACCAAATGAGGAGTTGTGCATTATGGGAGACATCTTCACCTTGGTCTCATCTGTTCAGAGGATATTGTTGCAGAAGCGTTGTGGTTTGCTCAGGTTTGCTTACGTTATTTATTTAACTTGAGTTTAAGACATACCTGCAGTTTCCCTGAGCAACCCACGATCTGACCTCGGGTTGAACTCGCTGGTACGTCCGTTCCTGGGAAGATTGGCAGCTGCCGAGACTGATTAGACTTTCGAGTAAACTTTCTCTCTGCAGTGATGGGCTCAAAATTGTTTGGAAATGGCGTTTCAACCCTTCCCAGATTGATGGGCTCAGGTTGATGGTTTGTTTTTCTCCTTGCCACTGTGTAAACACATACCTGAACGCTCCGAACCAGAAAACCTGCTTTTACAGGTAAATAAATAATGAGAATATACTTAACTAATGTTAAGACCAAGTGATGCGAATCCTTAAATAATTCTGCACGTTAAAAATACATTAGGACCTCGCAATGCGATATGTATCATGATACTTGGGTCACGATATGATATTATCGCGATATTGTGATATATTGTGATATTCTACGCGGTTAATATCAAAATTAAAAGTAGAGATGAAAAATCAAGTTGCTGTATATGTTTATCAGATGATAATGATCAATTAAGATCAAATTGAGTCAAAACTATTTGCTTCAAAACAACCTATTTATTATTTATTATTAGTGTTTTTGCACATTTAAGTATTTTCCTAAAAAATCAATATTAAGAGCTGAAAATTCGATATTATATTGGGCAGCCGAAAATCACAATATATTGCCAAATAGATTTTTTTTTCACACCCCTAATTTTCACGTTACGACTCCATGATCTTCCATGCTGAAAGTATACCCAGCTTTCGTCTCGTGTCTGCGGATCTGCTGCAGGAAAGGGCGCTGCAGATACATGCAGGAGAGATGCCAGAACCCCTCGGAGTGTCAAACCCTGGAATTTACAGCAGAGGTGAGGCTGAGCGTCTACAGAGGGCAGGAGAATTAAAAGATGCCCCTGCTGTGTTTGCAGGGGAATATACAAGGGCTGGGACGGCGCACATGAGCGGCGCGGGGCTCTTGATGGCTAATGGTGCCTCGAGGCTTCCTGGGAACCGTCCTCTGGAGCTGCGATCATTGGGAGAGCCCAGCCAGAGAGGGAACTCCTCCTGATGCTCTGCATACATAAATTTTAAAGAGCAGACCCACATTTGGATGCAATCTTTACTCCTTTTATTCTGAGGGAATTTGAAGAACGTTAGTCAGCATGCCAATTACAGAAATGCTGCAAACAGCAGTTTACGTTATGTGCTGGCACCGCATGAATCAAAGGGAGTCGAGCCATGAGTTTAGGATGGCACACCTGCACTTCTGCTCTAAACTATCCTGAAAATATTTAGTTTGATGTAAAGCGTTTCATTAAACTGACGACTGCAGACTGCGACATGCTGCCTCGCACGTTTAACTGACAGAGGTTAAGCAATTAGGAATCTCACTCCAACTCAAGGACGTCGTCTCCGACACCATCTGTTGGAAGGGAAAACTTCGTTTCCAGACAGTTTAGTGAGCGACTGAAACTCTGTATTCAGCAGGAATTCGACAAACCCCTCATGCAAAACCTAAACAATTAGTATTCTCAGTTCTCAAGCAATTAAAAGGCGTTATTAAAGGAAGAGTTATGTAACACGATGCTAAACACCCCATCTTTGTGTTTTCTAAATTTTAAATATCATTGGTCAGTTAAGAAATTACTTTTTTGTACTTCTGCAGGTGGAAAAAAAGATTCAAAGTGGTAGCAGATTTTGATTTTGTTGTTTTTCCCAACTGCTCTGGAAAGTAGGTTTTCTATTCAGTCTAGACGACAGATTAAATCATTTTTTCAGCACTGAAATTAATTAGTAGTCGCAGCAGTGTTGGTGTGATATTAAACAGCTTCACGTAAATAAGGCAGCCTACATTTGCTGCACTGATGTGCTCCTCTCAACATCACCATCACATCCGGCTCAAATTGTGCTCCTAAGAACCCAGACTGCACCCACACTTGCTGCATATCCTTTTTCTCGCCTAGTGCGGGTAAATCAACATGTTATAGGAAAGAGGCATCAGGTTAAGGTACAGGCTATCCCATCAAGCCTTCACCAGGTGAGCAGCCGAACAGCTGATGGACTTGTAAAGGGAGAGCTGTCCCAGGATTTGCCGAGTCGTGTTTATATACACTAATCTCGCAATACGATATGATACGATACACGATATTCGGCTCACGATACGATATATATCGATATTCATCTTACAATACATTTACATTATTTTCCGAAAGATTTTAAAGGGACAAAGTGATTTTGGTGACATCTTGTGAGTGTTCCAATGACTTTGTGTGAATTAACTGAACTGAAAGCATCAGTTACACATTATATGGCTGACAAAAATGGTCAAAATGAATAAAAGATGTGTTGAGAAAAATAGTTTCATTTATTTAAACAGTGCAAATTGTTGCTTGCAAGCTTTTAAAGGTGGGACACGGGGGTTTTGAAAGAAGCTTAGAATATCGATACTCGCGGCTGCAAAATCGATACTCTCTGGGGAAATAAAATATTGATATATATCACAGAATCGATAAAATCACTCAGCTCTACTCCAAATGTTGCTGGATGACAGCTAGATCTGGTCAAAAAAAAAAACCCGAAGGCCCTGAACAGGACTGACGTCGGTGTGGGATATAAATCAATATTTTTAAGACTCATAAAAGGGGTGCCATTTCAAGATAAATCTGGTTCAGATGATGCAATGTAAGAAAAACCTGGTTCTTGAACTCTTCATAACCCCACAAAGCCTTAGTCGGTTTCAGCCCGACTCCGTCAGGACGAGTCTGCTCAGGTCTCTCCAGATTCACGCTCTCACAACTTTGAGTTCTTTTATTTTTTGTGCATTTATTTATTTTGAATCAAAGGCTGTCATGCAGTTTTTATTTTTCACACATCTTTATTCTAATTAATACTGAATTGTAAAATACAGCAGCCATGAGCTGAAACTTCTTCAATCAACTTCAATCACTTTTGTTTCTCTCACACTCTGGAACATCATTTTCTGATGATACTCAACTTTTTATGACTTTCACAGTGACCTTTAGATTATCTTTTCACCCACCAGTTTCCACCTAAACCTCATTTTGCTGAAGGGTATCGTGGCAGAGGGTGATGAGGTGAATGTGGTCAGAAACCTGCCTTTCTGGTGTCCAAAGAGTCCTTTAGACAAACTCATGAACTTCGCTTTTTGAGTCTGTAAAAGCCTCTTTGTGGCCCTGAGAAAGAAAACAATTACTACAACTATAAATAACATTATCTGCAGCATCATTAAGTGACTTTTCGCCTCAAGTCATGCGCGGCATGCAGCTGCAGACCGAAGTTCATCTGGAACAATAAACGTTTTTTTTTTTTTTTTTTTGCTTTTGCGTTGTTTGTTTTTCTTTTTTTTAATCCCGTCTCAATGAGGAACTTCCACTTCCAGAAACTGGTGCATGTCATGGTTTCCTGTATGTGTTGTTTGATGTCTTTCACAAGACACTTGACAAGCAGTTCTTAGCTGCCACCTTTGAGCCATAAACTATCAACGGTTTTTGACAGAATAACGGAAAAAATAAAAATCTGATTATAATGACGTTATAATCAGTATGGACGTGAAGATGAGTTTGACTTATTTTTCAAACTTATTTTTAAAATGATGCATGGGCAACAATAATAAAATGATAACATTAATAATGGGGTAAGAGTAACAGCATTTTTATCTTTATTTTATGCTTTTGTACATTCATGCCACGATCGTACCCCGATACACTTCCCACTAGCCGCTACCCGCATATTGCGGGTTTAGGAACATCCGCTAACCGCTAATGCAATCTTCCACTCCCTAAAGCCACTACCAATTATGCCGACTCCCTCACTCACTTTGTAGGTGTGGCAATGGGCGTGTCTTTTGCCCTTTCCGCAAACTTGGTATATTACGATTGCGGGTTGCGGTACCTGCAACCCGCATTTCGGTGCGTACAAGAGCGTGTCCAAATGGCATTAATGTGTGTCCACCTGGTCACATGTGGACGTGCACAAACGGCTCTACCTCTGGAATTAACTCTTGTATAAAAAGCGTGATTTGGCCTCAGTTGAACCCCTGAGAAAATAGCAGAGATCGTCTTAAACGGCTTCCTCACCAGTTAAACCATAGACGACCAGAGCGTGTTTACCGGGAGCGCACCAACTATCTGGGACCTTTAGGTAGCTGATAGGAATTGTGTGTGTAAAAATATTTTTATGTATATATTTTTATGTATATAAAGGCTTAATAATAATGAAAAAAAAATTAGTGCAGAGGAGGAGGAAGGAAGAGGAGGAAGCTCTACCGCAGAGTCCCAGACGAGCTGCGCATGAGAGCTGCTCCAATCTGGATGAAAAGACGCTCCATAGCGGTTAGCGGGTAGCGCAACCTGCTCTTAAAGGCAATGGCTACTGACGCACTGATTGGTTTAACAGGTGGAACGCCCTAACCACTCCTATGCATAATGTAGCGGGTAGCGCAGGTGGGATAGCAGGTTTAGCAAGGTGGAAGATTGCATTCTTTGTGGGGCAAAGCCCCTCCCACTACCCGCTATCCCTTAATAGCAGCTTTAGGAGATCTGGCGGAAGATCCTTACCTCCTTACCTCCGCCAAGGAGGTTATGTTTTCGGTGGCGTTTATCTGTCTGTCTGTGTTCAAGATAACTCAAAAAGTTATAGATGGATTTGGATGAAAATTTCAACAGTTGTCAGAAATATGAAAAGGAAGAACTGATTTCATTTTGGGTGTGATCCGGAAGAAATCCTGGATTCTGGATCACTTTCAAATTTTCGATAACATTGCGGTCAATGGGGCTGAAAAATTTGTTTCTCAATATCTCCGTTAATTATTCCCCAAAACTAATGAAATTTGACTCAGGGATTGACAATGGGAACCTCTATCAAATTTCAAAGGCTAATCCAGATCTGATCCAGAATGCGGATTTTATCGCAATCTGTAAATCTCTATATGGAGGAATTGTTGCTTTTCTAGTTCACGATTGTTTTTAGCTGATTTTACCTGACTGTTTAGACTAAAGTCAGTGTTGAACAACGGACCACTTTAATATTTCAAAAAAGAGTCTGACCTATATTAATAATGTGAACTGATCCGTACCATCATCTCTCCCAAAAAAGGGAAGGATGAGTCCACGACCGTGAGCCCATCCTGTCCCCTTCAGTTTTGGCGGAGTTGGTGTGGACTTGATCGGTTTAAACTGCCAGAGAATTATTAGCTTGTTCGGACCAGTTCATTCACAAATTACCAAGTTGGTCAAATGTGAGCGAGTCACTGTGGTTACATGGACGGTTTAGTCAAGCTACAGTGGGACTTAAACTAGACCATTTAGTCATTCACGTGAAGGTAATGGATTTACCTCCTAAAGTACTGTATGTCAGTTCGGTGAAGTACCGTACGGTATTTAGACCTATTACGTCTCACACCAAAACACTAGACAAATCTATGGTTCAGCGGATGGTGAGTTTACCCCTCCAGCACACACGTACATGCTGAAAGTGTCCTCAGCATCACTGCTGCTCACGCTGAACACAGTGATGCTAAGTGTTTCCGAACTGAATTGTGGCTTCAGTGCGTCGTGGCAGCAGCACAGCCTCTGGCAAGTGTTGTACACAGCTAGTGTGAGCTGATGTTAATCGTACATAAGAGCGGGACTGTTTCAAAGCACGTGACCCCTTTGTGGAGAGGAGGAAGATGTTTTATTGGTATCTGGAATGAAAAAAGGCACATCAGAAGCCCCATGTTGGAGCGTTGCTGCTGTGTGAGCCTACTGTTACAGCCCTGTGCATTTCATACCTCCTGTTTTTATATCTTCTCTGCATTGCTTCGTATCGTTCTCCAAGTCAAATTTCCAAGTCAAAGCATGGGGAGGAACCTGTGGAGCATGCTCAGAGAACATCAGCCAAATCCAGTCCATTGAACGTATCGATGCAGGGATCTATTCGATTTAAACCACATCATCTGGGCGCGTTAGTCCAACTGTGAGAAGTTCAGTCTCAGTTGATTTCAGTCAGACTCAGATGTTTACAACAAACTAATATGTTATTTGTTGTTTCTTTTTTTTTCCTATCATCATGTCGAGTGACTAAGTGACTGTAATAAGTTGAAATGCGTGGAGCCGCACATTCAGAGCAACTGATTTGGTCTTTGGCCGAGTTGAAGTGAGTGAAAGGGTCAACCTGTGACTGAAATGCATCAATATGGGGAGGAGTTTTAGAAATGTGGCCTTTCACAATTATAAACAGGTTTCATTCAGTTCAGTTCAAAAATACTTCATCAATTAACCAAGGTTTATTAGGGACTGGGATCTCTGATGACCCGTTTGATTCCAGTTTTATTCATTTTCATATTTTAAAAAGCAGCGTTGCCTTTTTTAAAAACTAATTATACATAATTGAAAAATAAATAAAATTTCTCCCTTTAGTTACTGGGAATGGCTGCTTAGCTCACAATTTGACAAATTGCTTCTTAATATACTTAATTGTTTGGAAGCGTTATGTTACTACTACTATGTTCTTCAACTCCACTATAGATGCAGATGTTTGGTGACTGCACCCTGACAGTCTCAGTTATTGGTTTATTTGATGGAAAATGTATGTTCATACCTTTGATTTCTATATAATACAAACAGAAACTGTGTCTTCTCAAAGACTCATTTTAGCCATGACTCATTTGTACATGTGTGTGCTCTTTAAGTATTTTATTTCGACCTTGCCAACAGTCACATGAATAAAATAATGTAAAGATAAATTCATAATTTCAGTATCAATTTCTCTACGTAACTGTTGCACCAGAAATGGGTACAGATTCCAGATGTGCACTGTCGATGTCTGTGGAGCGAACTATGGCAGATGTCTGAAAATGGTATGAAATGTAGGCGTATGTTTTACTTTTATCTTCCAGCCATCAAACACGAGAAACTCAGGACTCTTAAACCTAGTCTGATCAACAGTACAGCTAAACTGCAGAGCGAGTTGCTGTTTTGTTTGGTTAGTTTGATGCTGCAGTTTTTCTTTAATGTTGTTTTCACACGTGTTGGTGTGCACCCTGGTGCAGCCTCGGTGCCTCATAAGTATCACTCAAGCCACAGTCCCCACACCACATGTCATGTGACAATGGTCAACGCCATCGTTGGTCAACAGCCAAGCGTAGTGATGCAACAACTGCGCCTTGTTGACCCAGAGTTGGCCATTTTGCTTGATTTTTTTTTTTTTTTACTGCTCTAGACAAGCTAAGCGGCTCGTAAATGAAGCAGCTGGAAGTTGTTCGTCCACGACTGCCAGTGTTACTTTCTCTTGTCATCTTTACGTCCTCCGTCACATCCGACATCATGCTATCCAGTGCGCTACGGAAGCCTTTGCTCAAACCGGCACAGCCGTTTCGGTGCCGCCGTGTTCACACTGAGCCAAGTGAACTGCACTCATGACCAAAACTCCTTTGGGCCGACCCAAACGGTGTGAAAGTGATTCCTCGTTACTTTCGCTTTATTCTGGTTATGGGTTGCTAGTGCCAGTAGGCAGTGCTGTAATTGAAATTCCTGTTTGCCGTTTAAAATATTGTCCCATTTCTTTTTTAACTTTGAACATCTGCCCCCCCGTAGGCCTCCGGATGCTCCTGATATGAGAGTTTATGGCGACTGAGCCCACAGAGAAGCGAGCCTGAACTGTACTCTGCTCCGGTTTCGGCGACCGAGGGCAGCAACTCATTCTTTGAGACGTGCTTTTGTCGAAGGAACCTTGAAGAACAATGAGTCACATCAGCAGAAAAACATCCGCTTTTGTCCTTCAGCTTCTTTGAGGTAGATTGGAAAAAAAATCTTTATTTGAGCTCAAGGGTGTCATGAGCGTCATGTCTGCAGCAAACTCTGTGGTGTTTTCAACAAGTGACGCATAATTTGTCAACATAGACTTTTAGGTTTATAACGGCACATTACGACTGACGTAAACGGACTACATGAGGTTTCAACGGCGTCTTTGTGTGGAGGTGCTGGACTGGTGTTTAGACAAGGCGCCTGTCAGCCCACGCTTACATAAGGGATACTGGTTGAATGTATGAAGCAGAAAATGAATACAACATTGATTAAAAAAGGGTGTCAGGCAGCTGTGTCTTCATGCTTGCATTTGAAGGTGAAGTCGCAGAAGAGCCGAGATCAGGAAGCCTGCTCCAACCGAGCCGTGCGACTAATAAGTGGACTGGCTGGGCTGCTGGTGGACCGCAGAGTGTGTGGGTGTTAAACTGTGTCCTAACACCTTCTCACATTAATTGCATTAATGTGTGTAAACTGCTGTGTATAAAAGTAAATGAGCTTTTACTTGTGGCCTATTTGCACGTGTATGTTTGTACAAATCTACAACAGGATACGACAGGAAGGAGAATTATTTTGGACGACACTGCGTCAAAGCAAAGTGAGGAAAGGATAGTGGCATCAAAATGTAACCAAGCAGGTGAGACTTTTGAATATTTTTGTCACAGGCTGAAAGGGTTTTGCAAAAAAAAATAAAAATGTCACGAACAGTGTTTAATGCAGTATAAAGAGCCGAGTTTTCCTTTCAGCATCTCTGTTTGGATTTGCCGTTTTTTTTCTTTCCAATGAATTAAGATTTGGTCTCAAGTCTGTGAACTGAAATGCTCTTCAGGAATCCTCTCGTCTTCACCATTTAGAGGGATTTACAGCGAGCATGAGCTGGCTGTTCAGTTCCGGGATGAATCCGTCCCTGTCTGTGGCGTGGCAAGGCATCGTGACCAAGGTTAGCGCAGAACACGCTGCAATTCAAACCCCTCCTCTTCCATTTTTCATTTTTAAAGCCCCCTCCCCTCGTTTTTCTGTCCCTCCACTACCCATTTGCACGTCTCATTTTCACATCTTTCAATCTCGATTCCACTCCTCTCCGCTCTCCTTCTACTGACAGTGACACACATGTGTGAGATTATGTTTACAAGCTGCAGCAAAGATGCTCGGATCTCTGTGCTGGAGTGAGTGTGTTTGTATTTATTGAGGCAACGAATGAGCACACACACACACACACACACACACACTATAACTACTCACTGCAGAAATTCACTGCCTTAATCATAATAGGAGGGGGCAAGGAAAAAAAAAAGCTCCACAGCTAGGGGATTCCTGCTAATTACTTGCACATTCCCCTCTTCCTCTGGCTCGATTAAAGCCAGGCGACTATCTCTTTCTCAAGTCTGCTGTTTCCACACAGCCATCTACTTTATGCTGCTTCAGCCTGCCCACCGTCTGACAGCACATCTGACTGCTTTTCATTTGCGGTGTCCCCCCACAGAACCACACAGACACCGCTTGTAGACTGCATGGGAATGAAAATGTAATAAACTCTGTTGTTTAGCATCCTCTGTTTTTTGCCTGATGTGTGGTTGTAACTGTTCTGTACCAAGTGGAAATAACTCATTTAGATGCTGATATTTTAACCACAACAGGTATACGGAGATGATGTTTGAAACAGATAATGGCAGCTGAATTAGCTGCTCATCTTAGTATCCATACAGAACCTTATTAGAGTGCAGGGGCTTGGTGGAAATCGAACCACGAACCTCGTTAGTGCGGAGCCCTGCTCTGTTCAGTGGCTGTCTGAACTCTCAACTCTGCTTTTTGGTAAAAGCCTTTGCTCAAGTGAAAGCTACTAAATCACAGTCTTTCACATTTGTTGTTCAACACAAAATTACTCAGACAGTCCCTCTCTGCAGACATTATCATAACCACACTGGTAAATGTGGCTGAATATGGAAGCAATTATGGTGCAAATGTAGATCACTTGCACTGTTACAAGGACAAAAAGGGACATCAGACCCTTTCAGAGTGTTTACGGGCTCCGTGTGTAAACTTGCCCATGAACAGCTGCACGAAAACAGTAGAAAGTGAGAGTTTTTGTCAGTTTCAGTGGTGGGGGGGCTGCATTCATTGCAGCACTCCTTGAACTACATGAACCAACTTGCTTCTGCCGTTCTGAACGCATCATGGCTTAAGTCCTATGGATGAATCAGGACAGGACATGCGCATGTTTGCATTCTTGTGCATCTGTCTCGATGAGGAGGTAGTGACAGGAGTGTCTATGTTAAACATCCTTGTGAGTTTACATGATGCTTGTTCAAAACAGACTAGGCTGGAATAATTACAACGCTGGGTAAAGGCTTTACATATCAGGAAAGCAGAAGCAGCAGAGCACCATGTCGCGCACTTGGCAGTCAATAGATTGTTGGATTTAACTTAAAATGGCTGATAAAGATGAGGTACCAGTGTTTAAAAATGGCATCAGGTCACTATGACCTGTTTCTCAGTATCTAAGGTAGAATATCTAATCCAATGTGGAATATTGCTCAGGCGCCATGGCATGATTTTTTGAGAGACTAGCCGTCTGAGGAATTTAGCTCAAGGCTCAACGAATTGATAACAAGCGGTTAAAATGACTGCATTTCCTTTGATTCATTGTCTTGTGCTGCCAACAGCTGTCTGTGCTGTATGTGAGTTACCGCACCCTCTGCTTACATACAAACGGAGAAGTAAAATCCACTCTGCACCCTCTGTCCGATTGTCAGGTGCTTTCTTAGTGTTGTACAACTGCCTCACAAGAACTCTCTAATTATTAGTAAACTTAGGGATGGACGATAACTGTTTTTTTAAAACTGATACCGATAACCGATAACTTTCAGCTCCTAAAGGCCAATACCGATACCCGATAACACACACATATACCTAAGATCATTACATCAATACTATGAACAAAACCAAAAACACTTTTGACTCTTTAAATGAAGAGATATTTATTTTTTCTAATGAAAAACTATTGGCAAGCCTCTCAGACATTTTCGTAAAGCTGTCAAACAAACCTATTTGATATCTCACATTAAATTAAATAAGGTTCATTACTGACTGATATAAAAAATAAAGGCTCCTTGAACTGATGGAAATACATGCATCAGAATTACAAACTGAAAAAATGCATTCCCTCAATGACAATAAAAAAATAATGTACAGTGGATAATGTACTGACACAAGTTAGACTTCTCTGCGTAAATAAACTGAAAAAGTGCACTTCATGGTAACAAAAAAAAATGACGTGTAAAGGGTTCTATTCAAATGAATGCCTTTTAATTTAAGTAAAAGGGGTTCAGTAGTTTTGGGTTTTTTTAATCTCATGGAAGCTTTAGATGAGAGAAATGATGGCGAGGAGCGGAGAGGAGAGGGGAGGGGCTGGGAGCGGAGGGGTTGACTTGCTGCTGGCTTGCTGATGCTAGCTCATGTTAGCTCACGTTAGTGCGATTTCAAAACTCCATCGAAGCGATGGTTATGTTTCAGGTGGTTGATCAGGTTTGACGTATTAAAGCTTGTGCTATTTTTCCCTCCTTCACTTGGAGCATTTGTCACAAATAACCAGCTAACTATCTTCTTCTGAAACTTTAACGAAGTTCCATATAATGGCCGCCATGTTTATTTGTTTTTATCAGTGCACTGAACTGCATGCTGCATTCAAGGTGTAACGTAAATTCCTCCGTTCCCTCGTTTGCTCGTCGTTCTTTCAGCCTTATCAATTTTTTATGTGTAACATGTGGGAAATTACTGCGAATATCAATTAAAGTCAGCAACTACCAAAATTATGACCGAGTTAACAAGTTGTTTTCTGGCATGAGGGGGTATTCTTGATTTTCCTTACTGAGAAATAATTTTTCTGATTATGCCGACGTCACTTGAACATAATATTCACTGCCGGTCATTCAAGGCTCAGAGGGAGCGAGGCACTGCCGTGTTGACAAAAATATATATGTTATCGGGGCTATTCGTTATGATATCAGACTTATCGGGATGACGTCATAATTTCCTGTTATCGGCCCGATAGTTATCGGGTCGATAATTATTGTGCATCTCTAGGTAAACTAACATACAGCATAGGGATGGAACGGTTACCGGTATTACAGTAAAGCACGGTAAAATTTTACGCGATAACGATTACTGTTTATGTTTGACTTCATCTCATTATCGCGGTTGATTACCAGGATATGTAATATCAGCCTCATTCAAGTCTGTGAGCGACGAGCGACTGTGTTTCGGGTAAATTTGTAGCTTGTAACATCGGCATCGTAACATGAGCACGGTGGAAGGTGGTGATAGCACGCAGGACATTTACCAACCCACTAAAAGGACGAAATCCAAGGTCTGGTCATATTTTCTAAATTTTTTTAAGAATGCAAAGGGGCAACAGGTGGAGGACAGTTATCCTGTCTGCAGAGCACTTGTTTACATTTTATTGTAATTTGTACAAGCAACTTGAAGGAGCTTTGTAGGAGCAGTTGCGTGTTGATCGAAGAAGGACCAGAACGACGTTCTTCTGATGCAGTTAAATATTAATTTATTCCATTAACTGATCTGACAACCATAACGCTGGCAGTTAGCGCCACAGCGGTCAAAAACCTTTTGCCCTTCCGGGTCAAACACCTAACCAATAACAGGCAGCTACCTTTATACCTGACCCTCAGGTAACAACACAGCGACACCCACAGACACACAGAGTGAACTACAATTCATAACAACATTTTTGGCTCTATACAACTGTTTCTTTATTTGCAAATTTATACGTATTTAAGGTTCAGCTTAAAGTTTATTTCATTTGAACTTGCACTATAATTTTTGTTCCTGATAATTGTTTGCATATTTTGACCTACAATGGTTGTTAAAGTGTTTATTTAAATTTGCCACAGACAAATTAGCTTTGTTCCTGTTATTTATTTTGTTCATTTAAAATAAAATCTCCTTCTGTGCCAGTTGTTTGCCCTTTTAATGTGAAAGTTTCATTTTGATAAAATTGTGGCTTCTGATATTTTAGTACGACAAGAAAATCACAAGATTTTGTAAAATTATTTAAATGTATGTGTTTTTTGGACATTTGTACAGCAATAAAGAATAGCGCGATATTATCGTAAACCGTGATAATTTGGTCACTATAATCGAGATATTAAATTTTCCATATCGTTATATCCCTAATACATTAATTAGTAATATTTTCACAACAACCAGTAAGGCTGTTGCATCTTCCATCTAGGCCATATGAGACCAATATGAAATAGAAGTGATGCAGATATCTTACCTGCGCTCCGTGCTGTTTATTGTTCTTTAATCTACAGAGCATGTTTCAGTCTGTATTGAATGGGCATGCAACAAACAACAACGGTCTTCATTGTGCAAAGCAGACATGGTAAAGTCTAAGACAGGGGTGGGCAACTCCAGTCCTCGAGGGGGTGTGACCTGCAAGTCTAAGAAGTTTGCCTGCTTCAGCACACCTGATTCAAATGAAGTACCTGGCTGCACCCAACCTGTCCATGCAGGACAGCAGTCCTCCAGGACTGAGATTGACCACCCCTGATCTAAGAGCAAAGACTTGACAAGAGTACTGACACTGAGTTACTGCGTGTTTTCTTTTAAGCAGTTTTACGTATCATTATACGCATGTGCTCACAGTCGTGTCAAAAAGAAAATCTAACGTCTTTCTCTTCTAGGGTTTTTGGTATCATCTGGTCGTTGGACGTTTGTTCAACAATGTCAGAAAGATTCAAACAAAAAAATCCAACAACTAAGTCAAAACACATGAACTGTTTCGTAAACCTCTACTAAAGAAACCTCTAGTGCTTTTGTATGAATGTAGAGGTTGGGTGCAGCCAGGTAGTGCTAATTAAATACACCTGATTAACCAACCATCAGCAGGAGAGAGCAAGTCTGTAATCCATCAGCATCAGTTACAGTTAGAAATATTCACGGCTGGAAGACATTCAAGACACTTTCTAGAAGTGGAATGTAGAGAAAGATAAATTGCACAAATATTGGAGAAAGCCTCTTCTAAAAGAAAAAAAAAAAAAAGGAAGAAACCAAAGTGTGCAGGATAAAATGTTTTCCAGTTTGAATGTGAGCTCATGTTTCATACTCATCATAAATCTGAGTAAGTGTCCTTGGACAGATGAGATGTTTGCACAGTACCACCTCTGCTAAACTAAAAACATGAGTACCTCTAAAAGATGCTCGTAAACATACGGATACTGTTCCAATTCTATGGAAACATAAGCCGTGAACGTTCCTCCTTTGCATCTGACAGTATTTATTGCAACAGTAGCAGATCTGTACAGACTGATGACAATGTAGCAACGAGGGACTGAGATTCCTGCACAAAGTCCATTTTATACACTATTTTTCTGACACATACAAAGTAAAAAATGACCTAATCTGTAGAAACCCTATCCACACTACCACTTAAGTGTAATGACATTTTTGAGCCTTGTCAGAAGCCTAATATAGTGACTATTTTGACATGGCTCCGCTGCCTGTGTAAACATTAATTGTCATTTTGCTGCAAACACATATTGGGCCCAATCTTCCCCCAGATCTGTTAAAGCTGCTATTTAGGGATAGCAGGTAACGAGAGTGGCGTTCCCCCGCAAAGAACGCAATCTTCCACCTTGCTAAACCCGCTATCCCACCTGTGCTACCCGCTACATTACGCATAGGAGTGGTTAGGGCGTTCCACCTGCTAAACCAATCAGTGCGTCAGTAGCCATTAGCTTTAAGAGCAGGTTGCGCTACCCGCTAACCGCTATGGAGCGTCTTTACATCCAGATCAGAGCAGCTCTCGTTCGCAGCTCGTCTGGGACTCTGCTGTAGAGCTTCCTCCTCTTCCTTCCTCCTCCTCTGCACTGATATATACATATAAATATTTTTACACAGACAATTCCTATCAGCTACCTGAAAGTCCCAGATAGTTGATGTCCTCCCAGTAAACACGCTCTGGTCGTCTATGGTTTAACTGGCGAGAAAGCCGTTTAAGACGATCTCTGCCATTTTCTCAGGGGTTCAACTGAGGCCAAATCACACTTTTTATACAAGAGTTAATTTGTGAGGTAGAGCCGTTTGTGCACGTCCACATGTGACCAGGTGGACGCACATTGATGCCATTTGGACGCGCTGTCGTACGCGCCACCCGCTACCCTAAACCCGCGATCGCAAGATACCGAGTTTGCGGAAAGGGCAAAGGACACGCCCATTGCCATACATACGAAGTGAGTAAGGTAGTCGGCATTATGGGTAGCGGTCATGCTCCACTATTTAAAAAGGACTGATTGTAAGCAAGCCAAGCTTAAAGCAACCCAGAACAACTTTTCAGTTTTTAGATTTTTAGGACCCCCTACTGGCACGCTGGTTGTTGTATTTTTTTTTGCAGTGATCGTCATTCTATTGTTGAATGTGTTTATACGAGCTGGTAAATAGAACCAGGGAGAAAGGCAACCTCAGAAAAACTACAGACGTCAACTGAGCAGGTGAAATAATAAGACCTTTGCACAAATATCAATGTATAATTTCTTGACAGCATGACGAGCATAAATAGAGATGTTCTTGCAATGGCAGCCAGAGACGATGTAACAAACATGGGTTACAGGCGTTTCAGTGTGGCTCATTTTTTCAAGCTGTTTCCCAAGTGAAAGATTTACTCATTTTGTTCAGTCACTCTCTCATTTTCTCATTTTCTTGTCCTCTGTCATTACTTTTTTTGGTTTCTCAGTCGCCTCTGCTATGATGTTTTCTGTGTAAAACGTAAAAAACTGAACTGGCTCTGTGAGTTAGCTGCAGTTTATTATACGTGAGGTAGTGGTGTAAAGTCGTATGCGTGCCGTGACACTATTCAGGAGCTGCTTTGTTAGTTTCTGCTGACGGCAGGCCTGAATGGGTCTGAGAGCTCAGTAATAGTTCATAAAAATAATCAAATGTCCCATTATATGACAAATGAAACAGATACTTTATGATGATAACCTACTTTGTTTTGCTTTAACTTGGGCCAGAACAAATGACCTGAACACAGAGGCGGCTGGCCCATAGGGGGCGCTGGGGCGCCGCCCCACCAGCTGTGGAGGGGAAAAATATTTATTCTATTTTATTTTTATTTATTTTTTTGATCAGCATCAGATTAATTAATAGTATGTGTGTGCCTACATGCGATTTAAATAATTTAAACAACATTTCCACCAACTGACACTCATTAAACAGTGAATTTCTACCGACCTACAGTGCGTCATTCTCTCACGGGGCGCTCGGCAAAGCGCCCCTGACCTGCAGCTAAATAGCCAATCCGGTTATGGTTGCTAGGGAAAAATTATGGATAATTGGCCTATCAACGTCACCAAATTTAACACTGATGGGGCGCTGGAAATGTCGCCCCAACAGCTACGTAAAATGCGTGAAGGTTTATGAGCTAGAGCTACGTGAAGGGCCAGCGGTAGTTTTATTTCGTAGAGCGACTCCCAGACTCTGTCCTATGTCGGGAAAAAAAATATTCGAGGACGAGGAATAGAGATGGCGACAACTGGAGTTCAAGAGCAGCTTCCACCTAATTCGGTGAAATCATTATTAATGTTCCCTTTTGTGAGACGGACGACGGAGAAAAAACTTCTCGTTAAGGAGCTGGGACCCGACAAGCCTGACATTAACATTTTCCAGTAAACGGAGGAGAAAGGTAAATCATACAAACTGAGTTTTTGTCAGAGTGGTTAAACCCTGAGACGTGGCTGGCAGGTTGTGGAGCAGCTAATGCACTTTTCTGTTTCCCCTGTATCCTCTTCAGAAGTGACAGATGTGATTGGACTTGGACAAAGACTGGACTAACTGACTTAAAGCACCTCTGAACGGTTCAAGAAACATGAGAGATCCAAAGTTCACATGGAAAACTGCGTAAAGCTAGCTGTGCTCGGAAAGATTAGCATAGCAACGCAGCCAGATGATGGGCACCACATTACTGAAATAAGGCACAATGAAGAGGTAGATAAAAACCGTAATATTGTGTCCAAGATAATCAATTGTGTTAAATTTTGTGGTGCTTTTGAATAAGCAATGTGGGGACATAATGTCAGCTAGTCCTGGTACTGAGGTACATTGATGGACCCAACAACAAACAGAAGCGGTTCTATGGATTCATCAAGCTACCCAACAGCTGTGTGGATTCAACAGCTGGTGTCTTATTGGAGAGGCTGCACAGCATCCTTTTGGAAGGATAATTTACCCCTTGATTGTATAGTATTTGATAGCATAAAGTCTAATATAGCTGTAAATTGTTACTTCTTATTTGAAACTGGAAACTGAAATTAAATTATTATTGTGGACCTGTTGTCATTTTCCAACTGTTCATTTTAATGCTTATGCTAGATTAGGCAGGGAAAAATGTTGGCACACCAGCCCCACCAAGATTTTTTTTCCACCAGCCACCACTGCCTGAACAGGAAATGAATCAAAGTGGTTCAATGACCAAAACAAAGTCCAGAGAACAAAACTCCTGCTAATGTTGGGCTACAAGCTACTGAGTCAGTCAGCATTTTATTTTTCACATGTTTATTTTTTGTGTATTTGGCTTCGTTTTTGTCAAACAAGCATAAACGCAGTGTAACACGTTGTTCATTTGTAGATACATTTACCCAGCGCTAAATGTTTCGTAGAGTTAGAAACTCAGCACCTGTCAGCTAAATATCACAGAGATCTGCTTCACCTCTGGTGTCAAAGCATCTGCTATATTTTAACGAGATACAAATATAAATCAATGCCAGGATTAAGTCCACACTAAAGTGCCCTAAATATCAGTTTCTCATCTTCAGTGGATTCAAACAGGTAATTTTCTCCCAAAATCAAAGAAACTGTGTAACTGAGTTCAGCGTGACTATTTATAATCAATGTTTGTACTTAAAGGATGTAACGTGCTACCAATTATTATAAATCCCTTTTTTTTATTTTGCAGGTGATAAACAGTTTTGCATCATCCTCAGAATAAAAAGTCCTTTTCATTCACCCCCTGCTTTGGCTGCTAAATGAAGACAACATGTGGAATTAAACTGTTTGCAAACGTAGAACATTAAATAAACACATTTTTTGTTAATGGACGTTCTACGTAAACTGCTTGTAAAATTCCCACATTAGCCAGGAATTCTGTATGAATCTAATCATTCTGAATATTTTATTGTCTCATGTTGTGCCAAGCAGGACATAAATGCAATGGAGACTTTGAGCCCCTGTGTAAGAAAAAAGATAAAAGTTAATTTAAAACAGGTTAAATTGTTTGCAAATGATGGAATATTAGATGGAAAGTGGAACATAAAACACACCAAAGGGTGAAAATGAGAACTTTTTTTGCCTTTTTTATTTTATGTCGTATTTAATTTGACTTCAGCAACTGGAAACGTTTTGTGATGCTAAAAAAAAAATAAAAATAATAATAATAATAATGGAAAAAAAGCATTAAGATGTCACAACCCATTAAACCGATTCAGTACAGATGATTCAAATGAGAAAGTAAACAGGACGTCTCAGGGAGGCTGAATCTTTCCAACAGTTTTGAGGGTCCAGTTGGATTAAAACAAATTTACAATTATTTCACACCTTATCATTAAAGAGGTGCCTGAATACTGTCATCCCAAACCTCGGGGCCACACCAAAAAAGCACTTGATTTGTTACAGGCTCTATATGATTAAAAAAAGAAAAGAAGTAAATTTAAAGATGAAAACAAAAACTGCGAGTGTGAACATCAAAATATAGCAGGAAGTCCAGGTCGCTCAGGATTAAACGTCTGCTTTGGGTTCAGATAAGAAAGATGATCTACAAGCGCGGACGTACCAAGAGCTGATCAAAGATTCAGAAAACCCAGACGTCTCTCAGAGCAAAACAAAAAACCAAGACCGGCTGATCTTCGGTCCTCGTTTGACACTTCACTGCGTGGACCGGGGAGCTCTTCTGAAAACCGACATCACCGACGATGACAAACAAGAACAAACAAGATCCAGAAATGCCACCGACATCTCTAAACTCTTTTGTGGTCTGATGAATAAAACATTGAAAATGTGGCTGACAGCAGATCCTCCTGGCTAAACTCCTTTTACAGGAGGACGATGTTCAGCCTGCAGTGAAGCCCAGCAGGTCCTGCAGATGAAACGGCTTCAAACATCTCAACACATTTTTAACCCAACTTTCATTTTGACTCGACTCCAAAATGCAACAATGCAACTTTGATTTACTCCTCTTTTTAAACTCTACTTTAAGATTTTTTTTTAAGTGAATACTTGCTGTTTTTCCCTAATCAAACATGCAATCAGGGAATCAACAAAAGTAACAGATTTTACAGGAATAACAAAAATCTGTCATGTAAACCCTGTGATGGGTTGCCATTATCCTTGTTCAGGATTTAAAATTACAATTTTAGTTAATGATATTTGCTCGGGGGTCATGATCTGGGTCTCTGTAAAGCGCCTAGAGAAATTGACAATGTAACAGACGCTATACAAATAAAATTGAATTGAATTGAATATCCACAAAATGTTTGAAAAATAAAATCTTAACTGCTGTCCATGTCATGTCAAGTATTTCAGTATGTCATATTGATTTTTTTGGAGACGCTGTCATGAACCATCATGGTGCAAGGTGCATGAGAGGAATTCAGTCAGTGAACTTTGGTGTGATGCATTTTTCTGCAGGCATGTTAGTGTTGGAGTGTTTGATAATGGTGCAGATAAGCCACACTAACTTTTCAGAGGAAATTAAAACTCTTACAGAGTACAAGCAGACCTGATGCACATGTATGAATAAACATCAGTGAACCCTTATCTTCTAAAGCTATGAAAATTGGACAGACAATGCCACAGTGTGCAGAACGCCATCAAAACAACACCAAATACTAAACAGTTAAGCTATTAAGGAAAAGATATATGCATGATTATTAAAATGTTTTCTAAATTGGGCAGAATGCATTTCCTTATTGATACTAGTGATGTCATTCCAGTTCTATATATAATTAATTTAGAAAAAGCAGTCTCTGCTGATAATACTCACTTCCTTTAAAAGCAAAGAAGCCCGTACCACAACCCCCGATGCACTGCAGCTGACCTTCAAAACCTCAGTGAATGTCACTCTCACACAGCAAAGCAGATTTACTTCTGCCAACCAGACAAACTGCAGTTTACATCCATGTTTCAATTTTGACGACTAGCGGCAGCCGTTCTTCATCCGAGTCGAGGGTTTAACAATACGGGATGTCATCTGCAGCCAAGACTTTCCATTTTCCTTTTGCCGACCCACGGTCCTGTCAGGTGCCCGAGCTTTCTGCTGTCTTCGAGGAGGTCAATGAATGAAATCATGATACATTTTAGATCATCTAGACGTGTGAGGACGAAATGCGTCAGACACTGATGTTACACACAGGTGTGGTGCACGGAAAGTGCTTGTGCATTTTATGAAACTGCAGGGGGGGGACAGCCAAACTCATGGACATATTTACTTTCTACAATGAGAAAAAATAGTGGCTGCAGTAAAACATCACATGGTGCAAAGACTCTCTCCACGTGTGAACTAAACAGATTTTTAAAATTACAATTATCATTCCACCAGCTCGCTCTGTTTGGTGCATCGATAATCTGATCACACGTCACTGCTCAGTGAGGACAGCGAATGTTCTGCCAATGTTTATCCGTAGCTATTGAAGTAATCGTGAATTTCCTTTGGACCTCTACATTTCTGAGCCTTGAATAATCTAAGCGCTTTGGCCGTGAGCTGCCGTGAGGTGAGCCGACTCACCTTCACGCTGCTGCTTACAGACAAACCTACCATTTAAGGTTATTGATTATTCAGTTCTCATCAGATACTTCTGCATGCTCATAAGTAGCTGTCTCAAGCCGGAAGTATGCAAGCTCAAAGTCACCATCTGGGTTTGTTTTAGTTTTTTTTTACATAAAAGAAAATCTGACCAATTGGAGAGTTGCAGAAATAAAGCACCCAAACAGGTTTGGTAAGGAAGGAGGGGGCTGGTGGGCATTAAGGAGGAAAGATCTCGAACCATCATGACATGGGGACTTGATTGAGCTTCGTATTATTTTATGTTTTTCTTCTGTTCTTCACCGTGCTGAGTGTAACCATGGGAGCCGACTCTCAAAGAAAACAAGTTTCAGTCATTGCGGAGAAAGAGAAAATAAGAGTCGAGCAACGAGGACACCTCAGACTAACATGAAGATATACGCGTCAATCATCCATCGTAGCTTCAAGCTACGCATCCCAGAATAGTCTGCATCTGAGGACGTGAGCAATATAGTCAGTCTGTCTTTATGTTCCGTTGATACGGATTTAAATTATGGAGAGGGATGCACGATAACTGTTTTTTAAAACCGATACCGATAACCGATAACGTTCAGCTCCTAAAGGCTGATACCGATAACACACACATGTACCTAAGATCATTACATCAATACTATGAAAAACCAAACAGTTTTGACTCTTTAAATGAAAAGATATTTCTTTTTTTCAATGAAAAACTACTGGCAAGCCTCTCAAACATTTTCATAAAGCTATCAAACAAACCTATTTGATATCTTACATTAACTTAAATAAGGTTCATTACTGGCTGATATAAAAAATAAAGGCTCCTTGAACTGATGGAAATACATACATCAGAATTACTAACTGAAAAAGTGGATTCCCCAATGACAATAAAAAATAATGCACAGGTCATAATGTACTGACACAAGCTAGACTTGTCTGTGTAAATAAACTGAAAAAGTTCACGACATAGTAACAGAAAATTACATTAAAAGGATTTTGCCTTGTGGTTTCTATTCAAATTTTTTTCAATCTCATGGAAGCTTTAGATGAGAGAGATGATGGCGAGGAGCGGAGGGGAGGGAAGGGTTGCTCCTGGCTTGCTACGTTAGCGCGATTTCAAAACTCCATGGAAGTGATGGTTATGTTTCAGGTGGCTGGTCGGATTTGACGTATTAGAGCTTGTACTATTTTTCCCTCCTTCGCTTGGAGCATTTGTCACAAATAACCAGCGAACTATCTTCTTCTGAAACTTTAACGAAGTTCCATATAATAGCCGCCATGTTTGTTTGTTTTTATCAGCGCACTGTGCCGCAATGCTGCATTCAAGGTGTAATGTAAATTCCTCCGTTCCCTCGTTTGCTCGTCGTTCTTTCGGCCTTTTCTATTTTTCTATTTTGTATGTGTAACTTGTAGGAGAATACTGCGAATATCAATTAAAGTCAGCAACTACCAAAATTATGACCGAGTTAACGAGTTGTTTTCTGGCATGAGGGGGTATTCTTGATTTTCCTTATTGAGAAATCGTTTTTCTGATTATGCTGACGTCACATCAACATAACATTCACTGCCGGTCATTCAAGGCTCAGAGGGAGCGAGGCACTGCCGTGTTGACAAAAATATATATGTTATCGGGGCTATTCGTTATGATATCAGACTTATCGGGATGACGTCATAATTTCCTGTTGTCGGGTCGATAATTATCGTGCAGCCCTAATTAAGATTTAAATTGATTTAAAAACATTAAGAAGTAACAAAACAAACCAGCTAAGTGTTATACTACCGTCATCTTAACTTAATATGACAAGTGTCACCTTATTTGTTGACCCCTTACATTAATGACAAATCTAGTCCTAAATGTTGATCACAGTTGTGATTAAAGGATTAAATTGCCGCGGAGATTTTTCACATTTCAAATTGGGCCTTGGTATTCTGAAGTTTGGGAATGGCTGCTCTACACTATTCTTAAAGTTTTCATTAATTTCCTGATTTTTTTTTTTAACGCACCTGTCCATGGGTACGTTGTGTGTGTGTTCATTTCTGCAATTTATGAATTAAGATATGCAGATGAAAGAAAGTGAGACTAAATGTGTATTGGGGAGGAAGACACTAATTCATTTTGTGTTCCCTGAACTGTGTGTAACAAGTGTCCGTATTGACACAGTGACATAATTGTTCTCTGTATGTGTAAAACCAACAAATTATGTAGATAAAACACATTTTGTGTGTAATTATTTGCCGTGAAAATGGACAATATCTGACGACTTCTGAGCGTACTGAGCGTGTGCAGATGGGTTAGTGTGAAGGTGTGGATGCTCTTCTGTGTGTGACGCTGACTTGTCACGTCTTGTACGGATGTGTCACTGCCAGTGTGCACGTGTGTACGTGTGTGATCATTTGTATGTGCGTGTTGTGTGTTCCTCCTCTGCCCAGATGGC
The DNA here is from genome assembly GCA_018398805.1 of Hirundichthys speculiger. Classification (NCBI taxonomy): domain Eukaryota; kingdom Metazoa; phylum Chordata; class Actinopteri; order Beloniformes; family Exocoetidae; genus Hirundichthys; species Hirundichthys speculiger. The sequence goes on along the minus strand of JAGFBZ010000860.1, from coordinate 152,341 downwards.
TGTGCTCGGCGGCAGGAGCTTCTGAGATCCGCTGCCAGCGGTGAATACTGATCAGAGATCACTGTCGCGTCTATGACAGGCATGCACGCGGGAACTCGTCATCCATCTTCTGTCCCACACACCTCCACTTCCACATGGTCCAACTACTAATTCACACCGCCGCTATGTGTCCTCCATGCGGATGTTTTCAAGCTCTGCGGGTCACGGTTGCAACACTGATTATCTGGTTTTCTGTCACACCTGAAGAGGGACACCTCGCCAGCAACAGTCTAAGAGGTTTCAGTTTCATGCTGTTTACGATTGTTAATCAGAACTGTTTAAAAAAAATACAGCAGGAACCTGAATTTGGCTTGAGAGCCTGGATTTAGAGTTGCTACACATCTGCACCTGGACCACGTCGCCCTGACTCCAAATCTGCACCTGGACCACGTCACCCTGACTACACATCTGCACCTGGACCACGTCGCCCCGACTACAAATCTGCAGGCTGGACCACGTCACCCCGACTCCAAATCTGCAGGCTGGACCACGTCGCCCCGACTCCAAATCTGCACCTGGACCACGTCACCCTGACTACACATCTGCACCTGGACCACGTCGCCCCGACTCCAAATCTGCACCTGGACCACGTCACCCTGACTACACATCTGCAGGCTGGACCACGTCGCCCTGACTCCAAATCTGCACCTGGACCACGTCACCCTGACTACACATCTGCAGGCTGGACCACGTCACCCCGACTCCAAATCTGCACCTGGACCACGTCACCCTGACTACACATCTGCACCTGGACCACGTCGCCCCGACTACAAATCTGCAGGCTGGACCACGTCACCCCGACTCCAAATCTGCAGGCTGGACCACGTCGCCCCGACTCCAAATCTGCACCTGGACCACGTCACCCTGACTACACATCTGCACCTGGACCACGTCGCCCCGACTCCAAATCTGCACCTGGACCACGTCACCCTGACTACACATCTGCAGGCTGGACCACGTCGCCCTGACTCCAAATCTGCACCTGGACCACGTCACCCTGACTACACATCTGCAGGCTGGACCACGTCACCCCGACTCCAAATCTGCACCTGGACCACGTCACCCTGACTACACATCTGCACCTGGACCACGTCGCCCCGACTACAAATCTGCAGGCTGGACCACGTCACCCCGACTCCAAATCTGCAGGCTGGACCACGTCACCCTGACTACACATCTGCACCTGGACCACGTCGCCCCGACTACAAATCTGCACCTGGACCACGTCACCCTGACTACACATCTGCAGGCTGGACCACGTCACCCCGACTCCAAATCTGCACCTGGACCACGTCACCCTGACTACACATCTGCACCTGGACCACGTCACCCTGACTACACATCTGCACCTGGACCACGTCGCCCCGACTACAAATCTGCAGGCTGGACCACGTCACCCCGACTCCAAATCTGCAGGCTGGACCACGTCACCCCGACTCCAAATCTGCACCTGGACCACGTCGCCCCGACTACAAATCTGCACCTGGACCACGTCGCCCCGACTACAAATCTGCACCTGGACCACGTCGCCCCGACTACAAATCTGCACCTGGACCACGTCGCCCCGACTACAAATCTGCAGGCTGGACCACGTCACCCCGACTCCAAATCTGCACCTGGACCACGTCGCCCCGACTACAAATCTGCAGGCTGGACCACGTCACCCCGACTCCAAATATGCACCTGGACCACGTCACCCCGACTACAAATCTGAACCTGGACCACGTCACCCTGACTACACATCTGCACCTGGACCACGTCGCCCCGACTACAAATCTGCACCTGGACCACGTCGCCCCGACTACAAATCTGCAGGCTGGACCACGTCGCCCCGACTACAAATCTGCAGGCTGGACCACGTCACCCCGACTCCAAATCTGCACCTGGACCACGTCACCCCGACTCCAAATCTGCACCTGGACCACGTCACCCCGACTACAAATCTGCAGGCTGGACCACGTCGCCCCGACTACAAATCTGCAGGCTGGACCACGTCACCCCGACTCCAAATATGCACCTGGACCACGTCACCCCGACTCCAAATCTGCACCTGGACCACGTCACCCCGACTCCAAATCTGCACCTGGACCACGTCGCCCCGACTACAAATCTGCAGGCTGGACCACGTCACCCCGACTCCAAATATGCACCTGGACCACGTCACCCCGACTACAAATCTGAACCTGGACCACTTTACCCCGACTCCAAATCTGCAGGCTGGACCACGTCACCCTGACTACAAATCTGCAGGCTGGACCACGTCACCCTGACTACAAATCTGCAGGCTGGACCACGTCACCCTGACTACAAATCTGCACCTGGACCACGTCACCCTGACTCCAAATCTGAACCTGGACCACTTTACCCCGACTCCAAATCTGCAGGCTGGACCACGTCACCCTGACTACAAATCTGCAGGCTGGACCACGTCGCCCCAACTACAAATCTGAACCTGGACCACGTCACCCCAACTACAAATCTGTGTCTGGACTATTTCATCATCAGTCAAAACTCTGAAACCACAAAATGATCCTGACAGTCACTATTAAACAACTATGCATTAAATCATTTCAGACTAAAAATGCAGTTTGTAATCTTCTGATTTCAATTTTTTTTTTTTAAATGTCTAACTTACAATTTTGATTTTCATTCAATTAACTGTAATACACTATCCAGCAAATCATAATTACTTATTTAATTTAGGATTCAAGAATAAATAACATTTGAGTTTCCCTACACAATTCCAGATGTTGACCTCTCTTTGCCAAACGCAAACCCAAAAAAATGAACAGCACCAATTACTGGATAAAGACATTTGTTCAAAAAAATGACAGAAAAGTAATGACTGCAAAATCTCCTTTAACTTTAATCTAAAAAGCGCATCCAAGTAAAGGACAAAAATGTTTATTCACAAACCTTGAACTTGAAATAAAGAGCTGCGTTTGTGCTTTTGCAGATGAAAACAGGTGCATCAGGTCTTAAAGACGGAGCAGTCAGACTAAACACGGACGTCAAACTGACATCTGTCCGTTTTAAGAATCGATCGTTACGCTGGGACTGGCTTTCAGCTGGCTGTGAATGTGTGTGTGTGTAGGTGTGTGTGTGATAAAGCAAGATGAGGAACGTCTGGAGGCTGTGGAGGTCTGTCGTGGTGAAAAGTAAACTCAGTCCAGCGACAAACGTAGCAGCGGCTCTTTGATTCCAACCCTCACCTGTCGTCGTCAGGTTTGACCGCGGCCGGCTGCGCTCACCCTCCGGTGAGGCTCTCGGCCATTTGAGAGCGGTTCAGAGCAGAGTCACTGCTAGTCCATATTGAGATTACCCAGTTGAGGCCGTTTGGACATCTGGTGGTTGGGACGTGTCCCATCGGACCGAGGCCTGGGGGGCAGACCCAGCAGTCACTGCAGAGATTACATCTCTCAGCTGGGCTGGGAACGCCTCAGTGTTTCCCCAGTCGGAGCTACAGGAGACGGCTGGGCAGAGGGAGGCCCGGGGACGTCTCCTCAAGCTGTTGCCCCTGTGAGCCAGTCCCGGATAAGCGCCAGAAAATGAATGCATGGATGAAACTGTCTGATAACAACACCGGAGAAGCATCTCTTGCTCGGTGTTGTGTACTCTGGGCTAAGTGTGTGTGAGACAAAAAGACAAGACAAAGTGAAGCTGAATCAAAGTGCTCCGAGCAGTTCTTCAGTAGTAGATGTCACAATTTTTTAATAGAAAATATATTCAGGCAATATGACGAAGTATCAATGTTGTGTGAAAAACCCTGGTGATAACGCAGAAAGGAAACGTGAGCTGCTGGCTGTGTGCTCCTGTGATAGCTGGGCATGATAAGCAGGATAAAGCTCTTTAAAGTGTTGGATTAGGTTTGTTGTCCCTTACATTTTGATTGTTGTTCCTCTTCAGCTTAATTAACGTAACAGATTTCATAGATGGCTATCTTTGGTAATCTGCACCGATAGTGAAAAAAACCTTCCACAGCACAGATCTGCTTCCTGCAGAAGCTGCGTCACCGTGGCAGAACCACGACGCGTTTACTGGATGGAATGAAGAAGGAGAAAAATAAACTCTCTTCTAGGGGTGAGTACTGACAAAGACCTCACAATACAATATGCATCATGTAGGTCTGGGCAACGATTAAAATTTTTAATCGCGATTAATCGCATTATTTCCCTGATTAATCGCATTGCATACGAAAAATCAAATAATTAATTCAAAAGTAGTGTAAAATGCACTTTTATTTAAATGTTCTGCTGCCATATGAACTAAAGTGCCATAACATTTGTTGTTCAAACACTTTTACAAACACTGTTACAAACAGTAACACGTATTTAATGTAAATCTCATCTTAAAAAAGTGTAAAATAAAATAAAGCTTTTTGCCACTGCCAGGGACATTAATGTCATCCTGTTTTTTTTATGAAAAATAAAAAAAAGTCTACAAACAAAATCCAACAAAATGATTGAGGTTCTGCACAATCAGAACATTAAAACAGGTAATTTCTGAGGTAACAGCAGAAACTTTAACGGGGAGTTCAACTTGGCAGTTGTTACAAATAACCTTGTTTCTGTTGAATCCTTCGTCTGGGAGAACTTTAAAATTAAAATGTCCATGTTAAAGTTCAGTAACTTTACCAATCTGTGTATCATTCATTCTTTCCATTTTCAAATTGTCAATCAAAAATTAAAAAAAAAAATTAAAAAGTGACATTTTATTACGTTTTTCGTTTTTAAATTTAACACAAAAAAACCCCGAAAAAAATGCCTGTTTTTTTATATTTCAATTTTAGACTTGGATCAAAAATACGAAATGAAAAAACGGGCCACAGAACTGAATTTGTTTTATAATGGAGGACTGGACTTTCTATTGTCATTACACATCTGTGCCACTAGATGAAGCCGCACCGCAGTAACCAGCTAGAGAACAGCAGGACAGTGAACACATGGAGCAGATCTGATGGAACATGGAGGAATGACACGAAAGTTTTGCTGCAGTCCAGAATTTTTGTTTTCAGACAGAACTATTAATATTGCTACCTGAGTTGCGACCCGACCTGTGAAGTACACATATTTTTACTGTTCTCCATGTCTGTTCTAGCTGCCACTTGTCTTCCTGTTTCGCAGCAGCCAGTAACAGACTTTTCAAAACAAAAGCACGTGAGCCACATGCGTTAACGTGCGATAAAATAAATGTCGGTGTTAATAAATCAATGCGTTAACGCGATAATAACACGGTAACATGCCCAGTCCTAATCATGATACTTGGGTCACAATACGTTATTATCACGATATCGTGATATATTGCGATATTCTACTCAGTTGATATCAAAATTAAAAGTAGAGATGAAAAATCAAGTTGCTGTATATGTTCATCAGATGATATTGATCATTCAGAGGACAAATTGAGTCAAAACTATTTGCTTCAAAACAACCTATTTATTGTTTATTATTAGTGTTTTTGCACATTCAAGTAACCATTACAACATACTCACGATATCGATATTAGGAGCTGAAAATCGATATTATATCACGATATATTGCCAAATTGATTTTTTCACACCTCTACTCTCTACTGATGAATACGGTGACCCAGATCCAGGGAAAAGGTCTTATTCTGATCACCAGGTGTGTTTAATATGAATGACGTGATGTAAAGAACAATGTGTATTTATGCGAATTCCAATGTAGCTGTCCCTTTTTTTTCCTGACTTTAATGGAAAGTCAGTTATTGAATAGAAAGATCTACAGATCAACTCCAAATCTTTTTTTTTTCAGCTCTTCTTGTAATAGAATATTGATCCACAAATACTCAGTTGGAAATGAGCACAAGAAGTTGACCGGCACCAGACTGCACTGTGCTGTCTGCTTTTTATATGAATCGTAGCATTGTTGCACCGTGTGGCGACAAACGGACGCCTTGCAGTAATTTGGACAACAGAAAGTGAATCCTGTACGTCTCCAACGACCCCCCACAGAGACGGAGGCTCCTTCACCCGTCGGTGGACTTCAATATTCACAACATCTGGAAATCTACAGCAGTACGGATCCAACACGTCCGTAGACATCACTACAACCTCTCTGACATTTTCTGGAAAGCTTCATTTGAGCTTCAGTTGTACATCGTGTTCCTTCCATGTGTGCCGAGATCTGCTGCAAGCTCTGCTTTATTTGAAAATCCAGAGAGCAACAGAGTGAGTGTGAAAGCAGAAAACCTAATACTCTGGAAATTTAATTGTTGAGTCACTGGTGATAATCGATAACTCCGTTTTTTTCGGGGGCATTTTGTTCAATTTATACCTGAAATTAAAGCCAAGGTTAAGGGAGACAACACACACACAGGAAAAAAAATAAATAAATAAAACGGTGTGATTGCCATTAGTCGTAAGTCAAAAAGAGATTTCTCCTCTTCTTAGCGATCTTTTTTCATGCCTCAACCTTTCTTGTGTAACAGAGATTTCAGGACGCAGAACCAAATTGTTCTGCTGCGAGGATCCGAACTGTCACCTCCGCCTCTAATCAGCTCCGAGGCAAATGAATGCAAATTACTCTTTGGAGGACGAGTCACATCAGTGTCCAGCACGCCTCGACACGCACTCAGGGATGTAGTTGGAGTGTTTGAGTCTCAGGCAGAGACACAAATGCACACATACACACACACAGATGTGAACTCAATATTGAAAATTCGCATTAAAACAGATAAGCCCGTCTATACTCATTTGCACATGCATAATAGTCGGTAATATTTTTGCACATCATTCTCCAATAATGTGGATGATGCAGGATCCTGCTCTGCCTTCCCAGACAAAATGAAAGTGAGGAGGCAGCCGCATCACACCTCCAAATGGGCTCTGGGTTCTCAGCGGACTTTCACTGAGGGGGGAACTCACTGCTCTCTTGTGGCCGTCAGCAACACTGATCGGCCGTCTTTCTGTCTCACAGACTTGAGCGCAGACGCTTCAAACAGGCAAAGACGCATGCACTGACATGGATGCGCACACATTTACTTTCTCTCATTCTTCCTGCACAGACGCGCCGCTTCTTGGGTTGCGTTGATCGCTCTCCGTTTAACGCGCACAAGAAAGAATGCAGCAATGCAACACAGAAAGAAAGTGCATTGTGAGCTGATGCTTCCTCTGCATTCCACTTGCCCATTCTCCACAGGTACACTTGCTTCTGTAGGTGGGTTTGCAATGCAAACGCGTCTCAAGGTTCAGTTCCTCAACTGATGAAATACGACGCAGGAACCCCTACTGCCACATACCAAGCATAAACAACAAGGGGGGGGAAGAAAAAAAAAAAAAGCGCACGCACAAAAATGCGTATTCATAGAAGAATGCAATACATCTCCATTACCCTAAGCAGAAGAAGGAAAAAAAAACAAAAAAACATTCCTGTCACAAGCAGAGCATTAACAACATTCCTGCAATCTCAAAAAAGAACAAACACACAGTTCCTTGAGTGAGTACAGTAGAACATATGCACAAAAACATCTGCCTCCCCTCAGACGAGAACTCGGAAGTGGGTTGCACATGTTTTGCACAGGGGGGGGGGGGGGGGTTCTCAGGTTTCATTAGGTAGGGAACCCCAAGGTTCTCCCAGTGAACACTGAGTCGTGCACAGCTGAAGGGGAGCTTGTAAAGCTTTGATCCACTTACCAGAAGGCACGAAATGAAGAACTTTGCTGGTCTCCATGGCTGGGCAAGTGGTGGCGAATGCACACTTCCTCTCTACAACCGCCTCCCCCCCCAAATCAACCCATCATGGTTGTGTTATCCTGTGCTGATGAGTGTGAGATCACCTCTGCTCTCTTGCTCTGCTCTGTTTCTGACTGCCTCTCAGACACATGCAGTGACTCAGCCCCACCGCCTGCCTACTCACTCCTCCGCCACCAGGTCCTAGTGCCGTCTGCTTCTTTGTTTCAGCCCGGCAATCAACAGCCTATGGCGGTACGTCACGTGGCAAGGAAAACCTCCAGACTCACCTCTTCAACAGATTTCTCTCAGCGCAGCGGTACGAAAAAGTGCAACAAGTCATGAGGCGGACCAACTTATCCGTCAGAGGGCTGAGACTGGCTGAACTAGTTTCACCGAGCCCGTGAGCTGATCTGTGTCGGTGATCGTACTGGCTTTTCTCAGGACACTGAACAAATACTGAAAACTTGACAAACAAGATAAAACATAACGTCTTCCAGTTCCACGCCCACAGTGTGCCGTTACTTATGCTTGGTTGCAAGAAAGTGTCACTATTTTTCCTGCAAGTGCAGAATTATAGTATATGATAGGGAAGTTTAAAAATTATGGTAACTTCTTTAAGATGGAGTTTTCTTTAGACAAGTTTAGCTCGATTTGTTTGATGAAATATGTGTGAATAAAATTGATCATTAAAGCCAATAGAGGTATCTGGTAACCAAGTGAACCACAGTCAGACGAGTTTAACATGTCAACATAAAAGTACATCAAACAAAATCTTTTTGTCAAATTTGCATTTAGTTGCTAAAATCTTGCATGTCCTTTATGATGCCATATATCTAATAGGGCTGTGAATCTTTTACTATCTCACGATTTAATTAGATTCTGATTTTTGGGGCCACGATTCGATTCAAAATCAACTTTTGATTCAAAACAATTTTTATACGTAATGATTTCTGATCTGATTTCTGATCATGATCTGCTTTGCTAGACAGAATGACAAATGAGGACATTAAAGTATCTTTTTCACATTGATTAAGTTTTGAACATTTATCCATGCTTAGATGGAATTGTTGCAACTGTTACATAAAAGCAATATCACATACTGCTTCAGTAACAAAAACAAGTAAAATAAATAAAAATAGTGCAGTTAAACATGCTGCCTTTTAAATTCTGAGGAAAGTGCCTTTATCAACAAAAGTGTGTCGTCCTTAACTGCTACTCTAAGTGTACACTGCAGTGTGCGTTGATCTGTGGCTGACTCTGACTCTGCTCCGTGTCTTAGATCTCCGGGTGATTCCTCATAATATGAACCTGCTCATTTGTTGTGTTGCCGAAGTGCTAGATCTTAGTTTTGCAATGCTTGCACACATTTGCCGTCACCGAAATGACGCCAAATTTTAGCCTTTAGCGAAAACGGGGCCAGTTGGATCTCCTTTTCCCTATCTTTGTTGTTTCTTCTTTGTTTTGGTGCTTTCTGTGCATGCCTTCCAGAACCGGCTGTGTGGTCGCGTCAGGACGTCCCGCGTAGTTAGTTTTTTTAAAAATCGATTTTGAGACATTTTATTTCGATTCTGAATCATAGCAAATGAGAATCGCGATTCTTATATGAATCGATTATTTGGCACACCTCTAAAATCTAACCTAGTTCCGTCTATAAAACTAGCAGAACAGCACATTTCAAGCTGTGATCCAGTTAAAAGTTATAATATACTCACATGCACAGACAGCCAAAAAAAAAAACATGCTTCATTAATTTCTGCTAAAAATAGTTTTGGAAAGAGAAGTCAACCCCAAACATGGCACACCACTTCCCCCAGTTGTTCCAGTAGAAAATCACATTTACAGACAGTAACTCCTGATCTTAGTAACAGTGTCATAACCCATGACAGGGTCCACAGACAAACCAAAGAAATCCACATAATGAAGAAAAATTCATACACAACAAGATTCTGGGTGAAAATCATTCAAGGTTTAGTTTTTGACAAATAATAACAATAATAATAATAAAGATGACAGAAATAAACTGAAGCTAAGCCACTGAGACAGTCCTTAACACATCATTAATCATATTGACTAAAACTGAAACCAGAAGAGAATAGCTTTAAACCTCAACTTTCTGAATTAGCCAGCAGCAGACACACACACACAAATATATATATATATATATATATATATATATATATATACACAGTGGAGGAAATAAGTATTTGATCCCCCGCTGATTTTGGCAGTTGTCATACTAAGAAATAAATGAACAGTCTCAGATTTTTATGGCAGCTTTATTTTAACAGTTATAGAAAGAATATTGAAAAGAAATTTGAGAAAATTACATGAAATGAAAAATAAAAATTAATTTGTAAGTCATTGAGGGAAATAAGTATTTGATCCCCGACCAACCTTGACCAGTGTTGGTTCCCACAGACCACTGGCATACTCCTAATGTCACTGAAGTAACTACCTGCATGAGAGACACCTGTTCCAAATAGTCACCTGTATAAAAAGCCACCTGCCCACAGACTCAGTAATACTCCACCATCTCCACCATGGGCAAGACTAAAGAGCTGTCAAAAGATGTCAGGGACAAAGTTGTTGAACTCCACAAGGCTGGAATGGGCTACAAAACCATAAGTAAGAAGCTGAATGAGAAGGTGACAACTGTGCAATTATTTGGAAGTGGAAGAAGTACAACATGACTGTTAATCAACCTAGGCTGGGCGCTCCATGGAAGATATCACCTGGTGGGGTCTCAATGATCAAGAGAAAGGTTAGAGATCAGCCAGAACTACACGGGAGGAGCTGGTTAATGATCTCAAGGCACCTGGGACCACAGTCACCAAGAAAACTATTGGTAATACACTGAGACGCAATGGTTTAAAATCCTGCAGTGGTCCAAGGTCCCTGTGCTCCAGAAGGCTCACGTCCAGGCCCGACTCAGGTTTGATAACGAACATATTAATGACTCAGAAAGAGACTGGGAGAAGGTGCTGTGGTCAGATGAGACTAAAATTGAGTTCTTTGGCCTCAACTCAACTCGACGTGTTTGGACGAAGAGAAATGCTGAATATGACCCCAAAAACACCATCCCTACTGTCAAGCATGGCGGTGGAAGCCTTATGCTTTGGGGGTGTTTCTCTTCTAAGGGGACAGGTCAACTTCACCGCATCAATGGGAAGATGAACGGGGCCATGTACCGCAGAATCTTTGGTGACAACCTCCTTGCCTCCACAAGGACATTGAAAATGGGTCGTGGATGGGTCTTCATGACAACGATCCAAAACATACAGCCAAGGAAACAAAGGAGTGGCTCCATCAGAACCACATCAAGGTCATGGAATGGCCTAGCCAGTCTCCTGACCTTAATCCTATTAAACATCTATGGAGAGAGCTGAAGCTGCGAGTTTCCAAGCGCAAGCCTCAAAACCTTCAGGATTTGGAGATGATCTGCAGAGAGGAGTGGACGAAAATTACTCCTGATGTGTTCAAACCTAGTAAGCAACTACAAGAAACATCTGACAGCTGTGCTGCCAACAAGGGTTTTGCCACCAAGTATTAGATCATGTTTTGCTATAGGATCAAATACTTATTTCCCTCAATGACTTGCAAATGAATTCTTATTTTTCATTTCATGTAATTTTCTCAATTTTTTTTCAATATTCTTTCTATAACTGTTAAAATAAAGCTGCTATAAAAATCTGAGACTGTTCATTTATTTCTTAGTATGACAACTGCCAAAATCAGCGGGGGATCAAATACTTATTTCCTCCACTGTACATATAGAGAGAGTCTTTCAGAGTAATGTTCTGTATATCAGTTTGAGTTTTAAGCAGAAAATTTTGATTTTTGACATAAAAATGTGAATGTTGACATGGGTTAAATTTTAAAATAAAATATATTTTATATATTCATTTATATACATATAAATGAACTGTTTTAAAGAGAATTGTGTCACATTCATTGTTGCTTACTCGGGCTATCTCTCACAGTCCAAACCTCAACAAGAAATGTTAGAGCATTTGGTGATTGAGAAATGACGGCAGATGTGAGCGTTCACGTTCATCTCTGTGTGGTGCTGTGATGGACTCGTGACCTCTCTAGGGCAAACCATGCCTCTCCCCTGATGACAGCAGTGATAAGCAACACCACCCTGAACTGGGATATCCTACATCAGAGAAGTCACTCAAAGTGATTTCCGGGACAGAACTTCAGATCCTGCTAGTGTTTTGTTGAAAGGACACACATGTGATTTACAACAAGCCTCAGCAACTGAATCATCAGCCAATCAAAGTTGCATGTTCAATAACAGGATGCCCTCTGGACGCAGTCACCACTACAGTCGAGTTGCAGATCTTCTGAAGACACCTTTTTCAAAGCAAGATATAACTGAGAAAGTAAGACCTACACCAAAACTGGATTCAACAGAAAAAAGGGAAAGCAAAGGTTGTGTTCGCCATTTAAAGCCGACAACTATGAGCAACACAACTGGCTAACACCTAGCTCTGAGCACAGCAAGCTGAGGTGTTCAATCGGTCAATGAGCTAACCGACTTCAGGAACAGCAGTTCTCCTACATCTTCACGTATGTGAATGAAACAGGGGTAGAAGAGAGAATTTTTTCATTGATAAAACCATCCCAGCATCTCACTAAAGTTGGTTCTGGATGTTCTGAAAAGTTACGACTGTAAATCAAAGTTAGTGGATCGGTGATGTGAAGGAGCGGTGGTAGTGCCATCTGTTTGTGCGTTGTTGTACACACACTTTGAACCTTGAAAATTCAAGGATGTAGGACATTTTTTACTCACCTTGTTGGATTATCTGCATTTTTCCACTTGTTCTCCCAAACACACCAGATTACTGGATGAAATTTGTCAAAGACGACTGCCACACCTTACGCAGGTGAAGTGGAGTTTTGATACCAGACTGGTGTCAGCGGTCTTGCTACAACATATACCAAGCTTTTCCAACATACCCTTGACCACGCTAAAGGTTTTGACTGAACACTGTGCGTCTGGACACCTGTCCCAGTTTACAAGCTTTGACTTCTGACATTTTCAACACAGCTGATGCGCTCTTTCTACAAAACAAGACTGCAAATATGCAGTTTAGTCCAGACAGATCTGCAGAACTTGCAACCGAGAAGCATTAACTTGCCCAGCCCTAGACAGAATACAAAATGTTTTGTTACTTATTGATTTAATAATAATAATAATAATAATAATAATAATAATAATAATAATAATGGTAGTAGTAAATTTTATTTGTATAGCACACTTTGAAGACAGAGACCTCCTAAGGGGCTTGACAATCCTATAATATAAAAACAGAATAAAAAGAAAATCTATATCAATATGCAAAAGCAACACCGAATAACTGAGTCTTTAGGCTACTTTTGAAAGCGGCAAGGGAGTCAGACATCCTAGTAAAGTCAGGTAATTTATTTCAAAGTCTTGGCCAGAGGACAGAGAAGGCGCAGTGATTCCTTTTAATTCCTGATTATCTATGAGGGCATCATCATTCTCTTTCTATCGCTATTACGGGTATGTCGTTTAATTTTGACACATTTTTGAAGTATGCATTGGCAGTATTTGGGTCTAGACAAGACGCAGCATGTCTTATAAGCATAGAGCTTATTTTCCAGGTAGAATACCCAAAACCATAAGGGTCTGGGCTCAGCCCCCAATGTTCTAAGTCCCAAGAACCAGCCAGTCCCTTGGCCACGTTATATCGCTTTATATTTTGATCATATCTGTTCAAATATCCTTATTTCAACTGTTGCTTACATAACATCTGGAAAGGGTGCTGCCAGAGCTAAGATGAGGACTGGCAGAATCCTTCTGGGATAGTCCCTGACCGTTCATCTCCCAGCAAGATGACTGACTGGATCCCAGCTAGAGCTGAGTGATTTTATCGATTCTGCGATATATATCAATATTTTATTTCCCCAGAGAGTATTGATTTTTCAGCCGCGGGTATTGATATTCTAAGCTTCTTTCAAAACCCCCGTGTCCCACCTTTAAAAGCTTACAAGCAACAATTTGCACTGTTTAAATAAATGAAACTATTTTTCTCGAATCTTTAATTCATCTTGTCCAGCATTTGCAAGCTGCCTGTCAGCCATATAATGTGTAATTTATGCTTTCAGTTCAATAAATTCAAACAAAGTCATTGGAACACTCACAACTTTGTCCCTTTAAAATCTTTCAGAAAATGATGTAAATGTATTGTAAGATGAATATCTACATATATCGTATCGTGAGCTGAATATCGTGTATCGTATCGTATTGTGAGATTAGTGTATCGCTACAGCCCTATTAGCATCAGACATCAGCATCGGGACCTCCAATAACAAATGTTGTTCCAGTGGGGACATCAGAAATAAATGTTGCATGGAGCTAGTTAGCAAAAACCTCAGTAACAATAATAATAAAGGTTAAGATGCATGTATGCAGACAGAAAACTAGGATTGAACCCCACAATATACCACTGTTTTTCAATTAAAAAAAAAAAAAAAAAAAAAAAGGAAAAGTAATAATCAAGTCAAACATCTGCAGTGCAGAAAGCCTCGTTCCTGCGTTTGCTGCAGGCTGTTTGCAATCACGCGGAAACAGACGAGCAGAAACGATTCATGTGTTGAACAGAGTTGGTTCGGCAGGTCTGACCTGCTCCACGCCTCATGACAACATGTAAAACCTACATAAACCATGTCAAGTAATGCCAAAAAAAACCCCCAAAAAAAAACAGAGGAGGTAATTCTCAGAGAAATTATGTTTACTAACAGTTTGTTTTTGGATTTTTAATTCTTTATCACAGGTATTTTCTGCATCTTTTCCACTCTGTTGGGCTAAATTGACAACACAGTCTCAAAACACCTCGGGTGCAGCCAGAGGCCAACATATTAATGACTTCTCCAACAAAGATTCAAACAAATATAAATCCAATTCTCAAGCTTCATGGCATCTCTTCAGGCGCCTGTAAGTAACAATCATAAAGGTCACCCGTCCACCTGGCCTTACTGACATTTAACTAAACATATTCTTCAGTCTAATGATGTTTTATGTTTATGTGGAGTGTACTCATCATAACACCTGAACTGCACAAGCGGAGTAGGTGAGAAAACTTGAATTATCCTCTGGCCTGCTGAGTGATGCATTTGCCCTCACAGTGCACAGCACTTTTTATGCAAAAAAAAGACCCAGCAGTCACAGCACACGCGGTGATGCTATATTTGCGCATGTATGCAAATGACCGAGCTTTCACATACCATTTACATAAGGTTGAGAAATCAACTTTTAGGTCAAATAGCTTTTCTGACTGGGATAGAGAAAATAAATAAGTTCAGCTCAAGTCTTGGCTCCAGTTAGTTACCATATATTCATCATGAAAATACTATTACAATTCAGACAACAAAAAAAAAATAGAGGCTGAGGTTTTTCAAGCATACACTGTGGGAAAATGGAAAACGTTAAGACATTTATTTGAACTATTATGTCTTTGTGCAATCCCAATGCACAACCATCTGCATTTCAGGACTGCAGCATATCCTTTAAAGGTTTTATAAACTTGCCATATTGTCTCACAACATTTAAAGAGCATTGTGGCGTTAGGAGGATAGCTGAATGCCCTTTTTAAATGTTGCAGCTGTTCAAAATGAAAAAGAAAATGCACGTCACCGGAAAAGATGTCTAGAAGTCCTTTTTGTTCTTGGTTCAGAGTACAGACAGCTAATTTCTTCTGAAAAAAAAAAAAAGACGATGCTGATTTGCCCTCCAAAAATACACATTTCACTGTGTGATGTTCCATCTCAGATGCTTTCACGCCAGAGACACTGCTGTCATCTCTGAAAATGGTCGACATAAGGTTTCTTTTTTCCACAATAAAGTTTTAAGTGGCACTTGTGAATGTTGCTCCATACTGTAGCGATTGGTGAAGGTTTCCCGCAGTAATCCTGTGATCATTGTCTTAACATTTATGGGATAAATAAAGTATTTTTCATTTCATTTACAGCTGCTGATGGATGATGGTCGATGCAGCTCCATCTGAGGGGTTGGAGGAGACGAGTCCAGCTGACTTATCCTCATCTTTGCAGACACCAACGTTCCTTCAGAATTCCTCAATAATTTCTTATGCACAATAAAAGAGGAAATATGAAAATTCCTTCCAGTCTTCCTTTGATGTCTATTATTTTCAAACAGTTCTATGACTTTTTGCATGCATTTGTTGAAAAAGCAGAGACCCACCGTCCGCCGTTGCTCCTCAAAGACTCAGGGCCCGATCTTCCGCCATTTCTCCTAAAGCCGCTATTTAGTGATAGCGGGTAGCAGAAGGGGCTTTCCCCCGCAAAGAACGCAATCTTCCACCTTGCTAAACCCGCTATCCCACCTGCGCTAACCTCTACATTATCCATAGGAGTGGTTAGGGCGTTCCACCTGTTAAACCAATCAGTGCGTCAGTAGCCATTGCCTTTAAGAGCAGGTTGCGCTACCCGCTAACCGCTATGGAGCATCTTTTCATCCAGATCGGAGCAACTCTCATGCACAGCTCGTCTGAGACTCTGCTGTAGAGCTTCCTCCTCTTCCTTCCTCCTCCTCCTCTGCACTGATATATATATACATATAAATATTTTTACACAGACAATTCCTATCGGCTACCTGAAAGTCCCAGATCGTCGGTGCGCTACCAGTAAACACGCTCTGGTTGTCTATGGTTTAACTGGCCAGCAATGATCTCTGCTATTTTCTCAGGTTCAACTGAGACCAAATCCCGCTTTTTATACAAGAGTTAATTCCAGAGGTGGAGCCATTTGTGCACGTCGCATGCAACCAGGTGGATGCACATTGATGCCATTTGGACGTGCTCTTGTACGCACCGACATGCAGGCAGCAGGTAGTGGGTGGTCTGACCACCTGCTACCCGCTACCCTAAACCCGCGATTGCAAGATACCGAGTTTGCGGAAGACAGGCCCATTGCCACACCTACAAAGTGAGTAAGGAAGTTGGCATAATGAGTATCAGTTTTAGCGAGAGGAAGATTGCATTAGCGGTTAGCAGAGGTTCCTAAACCCGCAATCTGTGGGTAGCAGCTAGCCGGAAGTGGACGATTGGCCCTTAGCCTTTAAAGGACAATGTGATGATTTAGAACCAAAACAATCACCAGTGGCCATAAACCATTTGAAACAATGCAATAGTTAGTTTGTTTTTTCTTCTTTCACCTACTTAATAGAAATGACTTGTCCCCATAACGACTTCTTTTGGAACATGCTACAGGTATGAAATGCAGAAATGAAATGAGAACACCAAATATATTGGGTTCATGCTGTCTGCAAGGAAATAAAAGACAAACTAAATGTTTATTCATTCATTTAAGGCGTATATCAGCTCATCATTAGGGCTGTAGCAATACACTAATCTTGCGATACGATACACAATACTCGGCTCACAATACGATATATATATGATATTTGTCTTAAGATACATTTACATCTTTTTCTGAAAGATTTTAAAGGGACAAAGTGATTTTGGTGACGTCTTGTGAGTGTTCCAATTACTTTGTTTGAATTAATTGAACTGAAAGGTAGGTGACCGCACAGTGCCGCAGAGTGTCAGAGAGAGGAGAGAAAGGAGGCCTCTGATTGGTCAATTCTACATCTGCGTAGAAAGGAGCCCGTCATCGAAGAAATGAGGAAGTACCCACATTTGTACGATTCTCGTTCTCTGAACTACAAAGACAGCACATATTCTAGTAATTCATGGAGGGAGATTGCGATGAATGTGGGTCTAGATACGACCGAGACGATGAGATAGTGGAAAGACGCAAGAGATAAGTTTAGTAAGTTTAGCTAGTTCGTGATTATCCCTCTCAAATCCTGACAAATAAAGTAGACAATGGACTCCGTAATTTTCTGCGACTTAGGTGAAGTAGATGGAAACTTGTGGCAACAACCGCTGTCACTGTCCAGAGTGGTTTGTTTCGGATCGCGCCGCAACTTCTTGGGCTAGCTCTCAGTTAGCATTACCTTGTCCGGGTGGTGACGTTTCAGGTGGGTTCGCGGGTAGTTGTTATTTCCAGAGTACTTCAGGTTTGTGTCACACAGCTTGCAGACCGCCATACTTTTGTCTAAATCTTCACTTTCCTTTTTCTTTTTAAACCTGAACTGCTCCCACACATCTGCTTTTAAGCACGCAGGCGCTGGATTTATACTCGCCGCCATTTTGCTGACTGGCTCAGCTCTCGCTGGAAGAGAAGCTGGCTTCTGGATAAGTTGTTATAGAAATACTCTACAGCGACACTAGCAGCTTGTGCGGTACACGGGGCTTTTGAAGGAAGCTTAGAATATCGATACCCACGGCTGAAAAATCGATACTATCTGGGGAAACAAAATATATATCGCAGAATCGATAAAATCGGTCAGCCCTACTCATCATTGCCCCTGAGTGTTAAGGGCTTATTATTTGGGCTGGATATTCTCAGATCCCGGGGGATGGGGATGTGTCTGATGTTCTGTGTATAAACACAAAAGACAACACAAGAGGTTCTTGCAAAGGCCAATGTGAACCTTTTTTGCTTGCTAATATTATCAAAGTAAATATCAAAATTCCAAGGACGTGCACCAGTCTGCATGTGTATACATACAGGTGTATATACACTTGTCTAAAAGTAATTTAGGAGGGAATTTTACTCTTTTGCAGGAAAACTGAATTTGTCTGCTGATCTCCAACCAAACTAGGAACTTGGTAATTGGTAATAGGGTGCTAAATTACTTTAGCAACCCCACAGTAGCACTGTCTGTTTTTTCCCACGTCAAACATGGCGACCGTAGATGTAACATAGATATGCTTTATCTGCTGAAATGGACGAGCCACCGCTGTATGTCTCAGTGAAATGTTACAGCATAAAAACAGCCTCCAGTCACCCTCCCTCTCCCTCTGAAAGAAGATTCAGCCATGCTTCAGACTCCAGCTGAGGGCTCGAAGAGAGCTTTCCTGTTTCTGCTCGCAGCCACACATCTACTGAAAATGGTGTCATGCTTTTAGCAGCTAATTGGCATCAAAAGACAAATCCACCACACACCTGGAGTCCGGGGCCTCTGTATGTTCATTACAGATATAAAATGTGTGCTTTAAATGAAAAATCTGTGCATCTGGAATAACCCTTCGGCTACTCTGGAACTAGTCATCAGCAGGTGCTACAAGGCTGGAAGTAGGAACGCCATCCAGTAAACTCACAGCTTTGGTATGTGTGTTAGTTAGTGATGAATCACACTTGCAAACCGCTTTAACCGCTAAAAAGCAATAAGGTGCACGGAGAGTTTATCAGTTTGGACCCCCACCTTGCAACCACATGCATTTCCCAACTACCCTGGGACTGGATCCTGCCAGAACTGTCTATACTGTGCATATATGCCCATTTGAGACCCCCTGCTGTTTAAAATAAAAAAAAAGGAAGAAGGAAAGAGAGGAAAGACAGGAAAGGAAGATTAGATCTGCATTACGGAGATTCCTTTCCGTCATACCTTAATCACAAGGGAGGTATAGAAGATATCACCTGTAAATTTAACCAAAACATTAGAGAATGAAGCCCAGAGGCCTGTTTTAGAGAGAGGCTCCAACAAAGTGAGGGTAAAAAAACAAAACAAAACACCAACTCAGAGTCAACAAACCTGATTTAAGAAACTAGGAATTTCCGGTTTTAAATCTGGGGTTTAAAATTGGTCTGTCAACTCTGATCATGTTGACTCTTGAGTTACCGTGACCATGGCAATGCCAGGTAAATGGGAGAAAGGCTCCTGTGAATGCCCGACTTAAATATTTAATAAATGTTATACGCGTCATGGAATCAGGTGTATTATACTTGAAGCTGGCTTTTCATGTAGGTGAAATCCTGCTGGTGGGGAAAAAACAATTAAAACAAAAAGAACAAAAGCTTGAAGCAGCTAAAGATGAAGTATAAAAACATAATTCAGACAGGTAACTTGAACGTAAGGGGCTTGGTCGGACTCACTTTAATCACATTTCTCTCTAGCAAAGGGGAAAAGAAAATCAAGGAGCTTTGATGGGAATTAATGTCAATACATTAAAATCACACTGAGAAAACCTAAGAAGAAAGATTCTTTACTCACAGAGGTGGAAACACGAAGCTACCAAGTTATTTTAAATCATTAATGATATCAGCTTCTATGATGGGTGACATTCGAGATGCACAGGAGAAAGGTCATGTATACAGGTTATATAACAGCAGGAAAATAGCTGAACCAAAGCTCTTACAAAATTAATCAGGTCATCCCAACTTATCAACTCAGATAATCAATGTGCTTCCCAACGCAACTGCAGACCAGCTTCTTCAATCAATAAAAACACGCGAGTTCTGACATCTCCACAATGCACATCGTAAGCTTGGTCATCTTCTGAAATTAAACCCATTACAGATTTGTGAAGAAGAGAGGAGACGGAGAGAAACTCTAAGAGCCTCGTGGACTAAGACTTGTTGGATTTCATTCTGCATCTTTGCGTGGAAATTTACGAACTCATGAAATGATTTAGATGTTCTAAACCAGGGGTGGCCAACCGTGGTCCTCGAGAGCCACAAACCTGCATGTCTTAGATGTTAACCTGCTTCAGCGGAGCTGATTCACATGACTGGGTCGTTGACAGACCTGGATGACAAGAAGATGGTGATCCATTCGTTTAAATCAGGTGCGCAGATGCAGGGAAACGTCTAAGACTTGCAGGGTTGCAGCTCTCAAGGATCAGGGTTGGCCACGCCTGTACTAAACCTTACGTATGGACTGGAAGTCTTCAGAACAACCTGACAACCCGAGGTTCCGACCTGATGGGCCTCAGGTCCACTCACAAGACGTCACTCTGGGTTCGGGTCAGAATCAGTACAGTTAGTCTCGGGTCCTGTTGGTGCTCTCCGACAGGCTGGGTCCGTGTTTAACCGAGAGAGGTAAAGATATTGGCGTTAAATGATTATTCATTAACGTGGCGTGTTTGCAGTGTTGTACCTGAACGCGTTTATTGAATGAAAGTTCATGAACTAGTTCATGTTTTGTGCGAACTTGAACTGAACGCGTTCTCTTTCCCCTTGACGAGCGTCGGGTGTGAACAAGTTCATTTGGGCAGTTGACCTTTCAATAAGCACCATCCCCTTCCTAATTACTGTTGCTAGGTCGGACAAACTTTCTGTTCCTGCGGCATGGTGAAATATTGCTGCTGAGGACCTGCAACAGTGACTCGAGGTGTCCAGAACGTTTGGAAGAGACATTTTTTATTCCCTTTCCCAAACCAAAACAAACGCTGTAAAACTGCAGGCTTTGGTCCAGTTATGTGTCCGTCCACACAAGCAACTGAACGTGGGGAAAGTTACAAAACACACCTACATTTACTCCAAGGTAAGTTTACTTTGTTTATTAGATGATTGATTTAACCACCGTTAAGTAAAAGTAATAATATAATTTAGCAGCAGGGAGGATAATGAGTTCTCTGTTAGCATTAGCTCTGGTCCATAGTGTCGATGACTTCTCCATTATGGACCAGAGCTCGCTAGCTACAAACCTGCCTTGTTGTCTACAAATATATATTGCCCTGGATATTTATTTTGTTAGGTACAATGTGAGGCTGGTGATGTTAATGTCACTGTATTAATCATCTTAATACAATGCTGCGATTGTCTCATGTTAACATAGCTCTGGTGTGGGATAGACCTATGGACCAGAGCTAATAGTCTGGTTTGGGAAAGGGAATAAAAAATGTCTCCTCCAAATGTTCTGGACACCTCCAGTCACTGTTGCAGGTCCCCAGCAGCAATATTTCATCATGGCGTTATTAAAGTAAAATATTAACACTGATGATACACATTGGAAAAATAGCGAATTAACACAGTCCTTAACGCAGGAGCAGAAAGTTTGTCCGACCTAGCAACAGTAACTAGGAAGGGGGCGGTGCTTACCGAAAGGTCAACTGTGAACGACACTCTTTCAAAGTTCACGCACGGTCAAAACCGTTCCAGGTTTCCAGCGAACCCCATATAAAATACACCACAAACGAGTCTAAAATGTATCTGAGGAAAGCAATCAAACATGGCAACACGGCTGTCGCTTCTGACACGCTAACAACTGCGTCATCAAATGTTTAAAACAAGCATGAAGGAAGATGAAAGCTGCAGTTACCCAGAGCCGGAGGAGCGCCCCGACTCCCGGGGGGGATTGAAATATTGAAATGAGGGAAAAAACATTTGCACCTCAAGGATCTGTTTTTGTCTTATAAAGACCATTTGGCAGAAAGTTTTTCCTCATATTTTTAATATACTTTAGAGAGAAGCTGAAAGGGAAATTACAGTTTTACATGGGCTGTCCCTTCAATGCTAATATGAACCCTGGTTGGATAAAGATCCTGAATTGGACACATAGTTTTTGACAGATAAAATGGATAAAATAATTGCTGTTTGTGGTGGTGTAGTATATGGGCAGTGGCAATCATTTTGACAAATAATTGCTTACAGCAACATTAAAAAATGAATAAGAAAAAAAATAACAAGATGAACTATTTAATTCTTTTTTTTTTGAAATGGTGAAGTCTTGTTCCAAATTTTGAATATGAACTATAAACTGAACTAGTTCATGTAAAAAGTGAACTTGCCCAACACTGCGTGTTTGTCATGAAACAATCGTGTTGCCGTAGCGTGTTATTAGTGGTTTGCTGGCAGCTGTAAAGCACAACTGATCGCCAACATGACAACGCTGGATGAGAGAATGTGTTCACGACACGTCCTGACCGGTGTAGGTTATTAGCGTTAGCAGTTAATACCAATAGTATATGTATCCACAAAGAAAATAATGCCATGGATTTGTTGTTGTTTACATCACGTAGCCTATGTAGCAACTGAACCGGGTAGAAGAAGACAACTTTAGGTAAGAAAATCAAGTTTTATTCAACCCTAGACAACTTTTAACATGAGCAACTATGAGCTGTATTGTTTCGGTTCTATTCGGGTAACTCCGTTCGGTTCGTGGTCGGAAACGAAACACTCAGGACGGGTCAGTTCCAGGTCCAAATATTGCGGGTCCATTAGGGTTCAGATCCCGGACTTATGATAATAGCTCGGGTCGGGTCGGTTTCAGGCCAAATTTTCACGCGTCCGTTCGGGTTCGGGAAGACCTCTAGTACGGAGAAATCCACGCACAGTCTTTCTTCATCTCAACCAACTTGTGGGCACATGCATGAGCACATCACTCCACCCGTGTCCTCCCTCAAACACACCAATCTGAACATGATAATGAGTGTCAACGGTCATGAACAACCTGCTCATCCAAACAAAGAAAATGGTCAAAGCAAGCTGAAACAGACAAATGAACTTGAGACACTCCTTTCTGAAATTGAGACCTGGAAAAATATTTTGTCTTCTGGTATAAATATTAAAAGGAAAAAATATCTGAAACCAATGATACTGCATATCCAAGTACATACACCACCATCACTGGCATTGGCAATGTTATTATCCCATACAGGCAACTTGTTATACAGCCAGCAGGGTTGCCAGTTAAAGATTCACACACACACGGAGAATCACACCGTTTCATGTCCCACAATGCTGTTTAGACTGCCAGTGGTGGCAGGTACAAAAGAGTTTTTGAGCCCATTTGTCCTGCATATTGGCAGAGCACATCTGGGACCTGATGGCAGCGGCTTAAACCCGGCAGAGAGAGGATGGTGCAGTTGGCCAGGAGGGCCTGTGCCTTTCTAGTTGCTCTGGTTTGATAGACCAGTGAGAGTTGGTCTAACTGGATTCCAGAAAAATGTTCCTGCACCTCCTCACAATGTAGTCCAACCTCTTCTTACTTCTCAAAGAGAGAGACCCAAACCAGGAAATGAAAAGAAGCAGGAAAAACAGACTTAAAAGCAGAATATAGCATTTCAGGCATTCTGTTGATGTGATATCATGAAGCTCAACTGTTCTGTGTTGAAAGTGATGGATAAATATAACTGTGTCTAAACAAGTAGAGCTTACATTACAAGGATACGTGGCAGAAAGATACAACTAATTCGGCATGGCACGATTCACTCAATCGAATCATGATTCAGGGTTCATGATACAATTTGAATCACGATTTGAATCATGTCCAACACAAAATGATTTTACAGGGAAATGACTGATTTTTTTTAAAAATTTTTATTATCATTTCTCTTACACAAATCCAGCCTTTTCCTTTTTAACAACACTGTAGTATTTAATAATACTTTAAGAAATTTAATTTAATAATTTAATTTAATTTAATAATTTAATTAATACAGTAGATTAAGACTAGCAGCAAATGACAAAAAATTATATCAGTTCTCTCCTTTTTTTTTTTTTTTTTACAGTACTGTTTTTTCTTATCCTCTTTATACCTGCATAACAAATGACTGGAAAGTGGAAACTGTTTTATCAACTTTCAAATCTGTCAAATCCTGTTTTTGTTTTTTTTTTTCTTCTTCTTCTTTTTTTTACAATAGACCTACTGCCCTCTTAAATAAATCAGTACAGTATCAAGATTTTTTTTTTTTCCTTTAGTACATAAGTCAACTCTACTTTAAGCCTGAACTAATGTATTATGCAAACATAAGAAAACTGGTCTTTTTTCCTTACACTCTTTCCAAATCAATACTGTATCAGATAAAGATTTTTTTTTTCATTCTTGAGGTAGATAAGCCTATAAGCACAAACTAAGGCATATTTATTTTTGTCTGAACAAAAAATAAATACCAATTTTACCAATTTACCATATTAGCCCAAATATAGGACGACTCTGATTATAAGACGACCCCTATTTTTTAAACATCAATTTGGGAAAATAAAAATTTGAAGACAATGAGATTATTCATAAAACAGCTTTTTTATTGTACAATTACTATATATAAAAATCACAGAGATAACATTCTGCTGTAATATTAAACATTTGAATGATTTTATCTTTTTTTAGGAAGTATGGTACCATACTTAAGGTAAGGTACGGGTCAGGTTTCCATGTTATTTAAAATAAAGATATTTAATAAACTTTATTCTCCTCTTAGTGAATAATCAACAACCATGTAGTTCAATAACTGCATCAATGATGTCAATAACTGCATTACCATCAAAGTCGAGTTATATTCAGATTCAAGAACAACATTAACAATTCAGTCTGTAAAAAAAAAAATTCTGGACTGCAACAAAACTTTTTAATCCCTTTTGCTTGAGTCAGTCACGTGATCCTCCATCTTACATCAGATCTGCTCCGTGCGCTCACCGAGACGCTCAATTCGCTTACTGGTTACTTCGGTGCTGCTCCATCTAGTGGCACAGATTTGTAACAACAATAGCACGTAGCACGTCACACGTAGTGCTGCATATAGTGATGTTGAACAAGAACATAGTTTAACCCGAGTGCGCCCTCTGCTGGCCTGGAGGCCACATTGCGATTCATGGCTTTTTAAAATCGTTCTGAATCGTTTTTTTTTAAATCAAATTTTTTCAAAAATCGCAGCATGTCTACAACTAATCAAATACACTTTATTAGCCGATCATTGCCAAGTTGGACCATAAGCATAAAAGCATTTTTTTACACTTTGCTCCTCGATAGTATTTAGGTATGTGTTTACACAACATCTAGGAAAAAAAAAAATCACAACCATCTTACACTGCTTTCTGACACAAAACCCATCTATTTAAAACAGCAGCAGGAAGGAGTTAATGTTACCACTCAGAAAGACCTTTAAATACCATTAAATCAACACCAGCCAACATTCAGACTAATATGGGCTAAAAATGATACTAAAAACATCCAACCTCTGCTTCATCTGAGGCTGACTGGCTACTCACTTCTCTCATGGTTTCTTTTTCTACATCCAGACTGTTCAGAGTTGCAGGACTGTGAGAAATTTCTTCCTCAGCACAAGCAGCAAGCAGTTGTGTGATTTTTGTTGTCATTCCAGTTTCCTGTCATCCTTTTTTTTCCCCAGATTTGTTCCTGAATGAGTTCTCTGATGAATTGTGGCGATTACGTGTGATATATTGCATACCAACTGTGATTATTTAACTTAAGGTACAATTTGGTCACAACACACTCTGCCCTGTTTCAGACCCATCAAATGTTACCCTTCATACACTTAATCATGCTGGGGGATGGGGGCTACCGGGCCATAAACCATGCTTTCTTTAGTGTTTTGATCACATTCAGATCGACCACCTCAGCACCAGATTTCGTGGGTTCCATCTAAAGGCGTATCAGTAACTGTTTATAACCATCAAACTGGGAAGAGACATAAGGCCATTTCCAATGAGTGGAAAAAACAATGGAGAGGTTATTCACAAGGGGAAAACATTCAAGACGCTTGCTATTCTTTCCAGGACTGGATGTCTCAGCAAGTTCACCTCAAGGTCAGACTGTGCAATACTGAGAGATATTGCAAAAATCCAAGAGCTTCATCTCAGACTCTAAAGTCCTCTGTTTGCATGACAAATGTAAATGTTTATGACATTAATATTAAACCTGAACAACTGTTTGTTTGGAGGTTCTGGCAGGAGAAAGCCTCGTTTCTTTAAAAAGAACATGGCACCTCAGCTGAGCTTTGTAAAACTGTACAAATAACCCGTACCAGCTGTCAAACATGACGGAGTAATGACTTGACCTGGGCACAGTGGCATTAGAGTCAACCTGGAGCTCCTCTGTACACCAAAATATTATAAAGTCAAATGAGGAGCTTTTTTTTTTTGACAGCTGAAGCTCGGCAAAAGTTTGGTCATGCAACAATTATACCAAGCACAACAGCAAATCTGCAACAGGACAGCTGAGAAAGAAAACAAAACAATGGCCCAGTCAAAGTCAAAACTGCACTGTGCATGAATGAATCCCTAAAGCATTCATGCTGAAGCAGGGGAACATCTAAGACATGCAGGGTTGTGGAGTTGAAGACCCCTGACCTAAGACATGCAGGACTGGCTCTGCCCACCCTGGTCTAAACCGCTGATGCAAGGCAGGATGGATCCATGTTGTTTATGCCAAATACTGGCCCTGCCATCTGAATATCATCGTTGAAATCAAGGCTCGTCAGACCAGGGAAGGTTTTTCCAATGCTCTATTGTCTAATTTTGGCAGGTCTGCGTGAACTGTGACCTTGGTTTCCTGTTCTCAGCTGACAGGAGTGGCACCCAGTGTGCTCTGTTGCTGCTGCAGCCCAACGGCTTCATGGTTCAACGTGATTTGTGTTCAGAGGCGCTTTTCTGCATATTTTGGCTGTAACTAGTGGCTATTTGAGTTACCGTTTCCTTTCTATCATCTCGAGCCAGTCTGCACATTCTCCTTTGACCTCTGATATCAACAAGGCGTTTTCATCCACACAACTGCCACTCTGGATATCTTCTTCTTTTTCTGTCCCATCTCGGTAAACCCCAAGCATCCCAGTAGATCGGTTTGTGAAATAGTCAGACCAGCCCATCTGGCACCGGCAGCCATGACATGTTCAAAGTCATTTAAATCCTCTCCATTCTGATTCTCACTTTTAACTTTGATCCAATGCATTTGAGAAAGGTTGGTGATGGTGAAAGCCTTGTAAGAAACTAAGAGCCCGCTTTTAAAGGAAACTGGCAATCTATCCAGAATGTACTGTTCCTCTCAGCCAATGACAGACAGGCTGTGGTCCCCTGAAAGCATGAACAGGATAAAGAGGGCATAGAGAGTTAATTAATGAATTATAAAAATAACTAAGGAAGCTACACTGAGACAGGGATGAACTGAAGCATGATTGTAGCAAAAAAAAAAAAAAGATGATGAGTACTTCCTTTACACAAGATAAAGAGGCTGTGTAACTTGTTGCAGAACAGAAAAATCGAAAAATTGGAGAGTAGTTACGGTAAATGTATTTTAATTAGGGCTGGGCAACGATTAAAATTTTTTATCGCGATTAATTGCATTATTTCCCTGATTAATCACGATTAATCGCATTGTATACGAAAAATTAAATAATGGATTCAAAAGTAGTGTAAAATGCACTTTTATTTAAATGTTCTGCTGCCATATGAACTAAAGTGCCATAAATAAAATTGAATTGAATAACATTTGTTGTTCAAACACTTTTAACATCAGGACTTGTCAGTAACACATATTTAGTGTAAATCTCATCTTAAAAAATGTCAAATAAAATAAAGCTTATTGCCACTGCCAGGGCATTAATGCCTGTTTTTATGAAAAATAAAATAAGTATACAAACAAAATCCAACAAAATAATTGTGGCTCAGCACAATCAGAACATTAAAACAGGTAATTTCTGAGGTAACAGCAGAAACTTTCAGTTCAACTTGTCAGTTGTTACAAATAACCTTGTTTCTGTTGAATCCTCTGTCTGGGAGAACTTTAAAATGAAAATGTCCATGTTAAAGTTCAGTAACTATATCAATCCTTGTATCATTCATTCTTTCCATTTTCAATTGTTAATAAAAAAAAAAAAATTTAAGTGACATTTTATTACGTTTTTCGTTTTTAAATTTAACACAAAAAAACCGAAAAAATGCCTGTTTTTTTTATATTTCAATTTTAAACTTGGATCAAAAATAGGAAATAAAAAACGGGCCACAGAACTAAATTTGTTTTATAATCGAGGACTGGACTTTCTGTTGTCATTACACATCTGTGCCACTAGATGGAGCCGCACTGCAGTAACCAGCTAGAGAACAGCAGGACAGTGAACACATGGAGCAGATCTGATGGAACATGGAGGAATGACGCGAAGGTTTTGTTTCAGTCCAGATTATTTTTTTTGACAGAATTGTTAATATTGCTACCTGAGTTGCTACCTGAGTTGCTACCCGAACTTTTACCGTCCTCGATGTCTGTTTTAGCTTTTCCTTGTTTACCTGCTAATTGTTTTCCGGTTCCACAGAAGCCAGTAACAGACTTTTCAAAACAAAAGCATGTGAGCAACATGCGTTAACGTGCGATAAAATAAATGTCGGCGTTAATAAATGAATGAGTTAAGGTGATAATAACGCATTAACTTGCCCAGTCCTATTAATTATACATCTACGAGTCGACTGGTTGGGGTTTCCCAGGACCAGAGCCTTTTGCTAATCTTCTTATATGTTGGGGAGACAACCAAAAAAGGTCCCGTTTGAGGCCCATGTTAAGAAGAAAGTACATGAGCACATCCATTTGTGCATGTTCAACTCAAAACTGTCCTTGGATTCAGTTTAACAGGATACATGATCCTATTGAAAAAGCCACTGCCATCTGCAGATACTTGGCATGAGGGACTGGATGTTGTTTGGAACAATTTTTATGTAGTTGGCACATGTCAAGAGTAGCATCCATTAAAAAAAAAGTCTACATTTGCTTAACTGTTAATTTGTTCACATAAACATACATATTACCAACATTGTCACTGCAGTACCTTCAGGTGATTTTCCCAAGTTTGATGGCTTTGCTGGATATGTAGCCATGTTGTTGGGCTGGGAAAATGATGTCATAAATGATTTGTAGTCTGGTATTGTACAGGAATGTGCTGCTGCAGTGCATGCGGTGTCCTTTCGTCCTTTTGCCAGATGTCAGGATGTGGCATACAAACTCATTAGGATGCCAAGATGTCTCTGTGCCAGTGTTAACGGTCTCCACTTCGTGATTTTAAAACTAAACAACCCAGTTCTGAAAAAGCCACGGAGCCGCTAACGTGGCTGGATCTGCAACAGTTTAGGAATAATGGTCAGACTGCACAGAGAGTAATGATGCACAAACAGTGACAGCTATTACCTCAGTGAGTCATCAATCAGGGAGGGAATCCTGCTCTCTCCTTCCTGGGAACAACCTTCATTAGCAACTGTGTGTGTCTCTACTGTATCCGTGGGCAGGTCTGTGGGCGCTTATGCTTTAACCACATCATGATGTCTGCATGTGCAGGCATCCTTCTCCGCTTTATGACTGCGGGCAGCCATATATTTTGTCTGCATGTTTATTAGGTGGTATGGCTTTCAGTTTCTCTCTTTGTGTGCCTGAGTGCTTGCAAACGGGAGCTCTGCCTGGTTTTTGTTTTTCCTTTTACTGTGTCATTTCTTTTTGCTGCGGCCTGACACACAAACGGAGGCAAACTGATAATCATAACACCGGGGAATAAGGAGGAGAGGAATGAAAGGAAACGGGAGAGAAGGCAGAAAGAAACTGATGAAGAGGAGGAGGGAAAGATGGAAGCGACAGACGAGGAGGAGGAGGGAGGCAGTCAGCTCTCGTTTCTTTGGTACCTGTACCCATCGCTGAGGGAACTATCAGAATAAAGTCTTCCATATTTCCCTTTATGTGGATACGGTTTTCTCTTTCTACGTGTGTGTGTGTGTATTTGTAGAAGTGCTTAGTGCTGAGCTGAAAGTATTGCCGAGGGGGTCGAGGGCATATTTCAGGTCACAAACTAGCTAGAGATTTAATTTGAGAAAGAACAACTTGATTATGTTCTCTCAAGCAAAAACAGCTCAGTAACCAAGATGACAAAGGTGAACACACACACACACACACACAACAGTGCAGGGTTGCGGCAGCACATACAGATCAATGCACAGTGCATATTTGGTAAATACCTTCACTGAGGGCCGGTTTTTGTTCGTTTAGGGTTGTTCCCTCCCTCAGTTGCTTCTACTGAAACCTCCCGGAGAATTTCTACAAAACAATTCATCACCAGTTCACACGTTTAAGTATTCAGCTGCAACTAAAGACAAAACCAAATTAACCACCAACATTCCACTTTCTCTGCAGGCAGGCTCGACCTGTTAGTATCAAAGGAGCAAAAGAACAAAACCCTAACATTATTTAGCGTAAGTGCTGCCTGTTTTTGATGCCTCTGGCTGACATCAGGGAAACGGTTGAGCACATCCTGGACCGGTGAGCGTTAGGACTGTAATCCTTCCGGTATGAATGCAAGAAAAACATTGCAAAGAAGCTGATAAACGTGGAGTTTTACGCCAAAACTGATTTGTGGTCGGGTAAGACGACTGAGCCATATCTCTGTCACAACTGAACTCCTATCGGCTCACGATATGATATACAGTGGTACCTCTACTTACGAACGTCTCTACATTAGAGATGTAACGATATGGAAAATTTGATCTCATTTATAGTGACCAAATTATCACGGTTTACAGTATTATCGCAATATTCTTAATTGCTGTCTAAAAAAACACTTTTTAATAATTTCACAAAATCTTGTGATTTTCTTGTCATATTGAAACATCAGAAGCAAAAAT
Source organism: Hirundichthys speculiger (assembly GCA_018398805.1). Classification (NCBI taxonomy): domain Eukaryota; kingdom Metazoa; phylum Chordata; class Actinopteri; order Beloniformes; family Exocoetidae; genus Hirundichthys; species Hirundichthys speculiger. The sequence continues at coordinate 121,386 of JAGFBZ010000860.1, read as the reverse complement.
ATTATCAGAATGAAACTTTCACATTAAACGAAGAATCAACTGGCACCGGAAGAGGTTTTATTTTAAATGAACAAAATAAGTAACAGGAACAAAGCTTATTTGTCTGGTGCAAATTTAAATAAACACTTTAACAACCATATTAGGTCAAAATATGCAAACAATTATCAGGAACAAAAATTATAGTGCAAGTTCAAATGAAATAAACTTTTGACTTTAAACTGAACCTTAAATACGTATAAATGTTCAAATAAAGAAACAGTTGTATAGCAGGGTTTCCTGCAGGAAAAAACTTTGGCCGGGGGGTAGGGGGGGGTTTCAAGCCGAGAACGGTACCCGAGAACCAAAAAAAAGGATAAATTACTTAATTAATTAGATTGTTCAATTATTATTTTTGCCCTCAAAATATGAAAGAAGTTGCTTAACAACAAACATGATGATGGAAAACACTATAAAGTGTAGGCTAGCTCAGTTTCTTAACTAAAAGACTATGTCTCATTTACTCTACTACTGATCGATTGCATACCAGTAAATTACATAGTAGGCGTTACCTTTTTGACTGGGCGGACTGGTCATCAATCACCTCAGAGTGACAGCTGTCAAGTGAAGCTACGTGAGCTTGGAGTCCAGATGACAGGCAGTGCGCCCATTGGTCTTTATTTATTTAGTTAGTTAGTTTAAATACCTAATGTTCTTTTTTTTCTTTTATAGACAAAGTTAAAACATAATGTTGATTATATTGTGTGCGTGTGTCACTTTAATGAATTGTCGAACCAAAAAAAAAAAAAAAAAAACGGCAGTGAGAGGTCGCACTGTCTGGTCAAAACAAAAGCACCGGGTCTATTACGAATAAAGTTTACCAGAATCTCTACTGACTATAAATAATTACGGACCGACATAAAAGCGAGCGGAGGAAAATTTGTATTGAAGTGAGACGAGACGTGAGCTGTCAAACGTGAGTGATCGACAGAGAGGTTATCACTGTGTGTGTGAAAGAGAGAGAGAGAGAGAGAGAGAGAGGTGGCGCAGAATGCACTGCAGGCAAACAGCGCAGCACTAGAGAATCAACATTAATTCATTATAACACAAACCTATGTGCGCTGATCAGTTCTCAAGCGCTGCCGTGTCGCTTGCATGCATTGCATTTTTTTTTTCCTGACATTGTAGCCCGGGCGCTTGAGATTTCAGGCCGGGCGGGGCGCCTGGCCAAATAAGGTCTGCAGGAAACCATGTATAGGAGCCAAAAATGTTGTTCTGAATTGTAGTTCACTCTGTGTGTCTGTGGGTGTCGCTGTGTTGTTACCTGAGGGTCAGGTATAAAGGTAGCTGCCTGTTATTGGTTAGGTGTTGGACCCGGAAGGGCAAAAGGTTTTTGACCGCTGTGGTGCTAACTGCCGGTGTTATGGTTGTCGGATCAGTTATTGGAATAAATAAAAATTTTAACTGCATGAGAAGAACATCGTTCCGGTCATTTTTCAATGTCCTGCGTGCTATCACCGCTTTCCGCCAAGCTTACGTTACGATGCCGAAGTTACAAGCTACAAATTCACGTGAAACACGGTTGCTCGTCGCTCACAGACTTGAATGAGGCTGATATTACATATCCCGGTAATTGACCGCAATAATGAGATGATGTCAAACACAAACGGTAATCGTTATCGTGTAAAATTTTACCACGCTTTACCGTAATACCGGTAACCGTTCCATCCCTACTCTACATACGAAATTTTCTGGTTACGAAACGCCTCAACGAGAAAAATATTGCCTCGTTACGAAAGAAATTTCAGGATACGAAAGGCAAAAATACAGTACGAGCTGCTACTTGCAGCTCCCAGTTTACCAAACGTTAACGTACTTGTGGGCTCTGTATCTCGGTTTGAAAGCGGTGCGTCCGAGCTGCTTTGCCATTGGCTATGGCTTAGCATCTTCCTGGCATCCCATTGGCTAGGAGGGGGCCCTTGTCTGTATAAGCGTAACCCAGCAACCCAGGTAAACAAACAATTTTTATCTCCGCCAAGGAGGCTATGTTTTTGCTAGCGTTTAGTTGTCAGAAATGTGAAAAGAAAGAACTGATTTCATTTTGGATGTGATCCGGAAGAAATCCTGGATTCTGGATCACTTTCAAATTTTCAACTAGAAAATTTCGGAGAAATTTTGAGGCGTGGCCCATTAAGCCACCCGTCAGCGCGGTGACCAGAGTGGCCTGCAGAGTCCTGAGGGGTGGGTTTTGGGCCTTTTTTGGTGGAATTTTATGGAGCCCCTTTTAGGTCATAATTCAATGAATAAATGAATCTATTATTATGAAATACAGGCGTTTATTATTATGAAATATTTCCCATTATTATGAAATGCATGTTTATTGTTATTAAATATTTCCCATTATTATGATAATGGTTTCGTTTTTCATAAGAATGAGCTTTTACATAATAATGGCTTTGTTTTTCATAAGAATGATTTGTGTGTCAATCACAGCAGAGGGGGCGGAGCCATTTATGTGATTGGCTGCTAGGTCATAATTCTTTTTTTTCTTAATAATTTAATTTTTTCATTATAATGTTTTTTATTCATGTTTCATAATAATAAACATGTATTTCATAATAATAAATAATGTATTTCATAATGGATACGTATTTCATAATAATAAACGCCTGTATTTCATAATAATAGATTCATTTATTCATTGAATTATGACACAAACGGGGTTCCATAGCCGCAAAGCCACAGAAGCTCCGCTCCTGCAGCTTCGCTGTTCTCACTTCAAACGGACTTCCTGCACTGTGTGTTTATTTATTATTTCTTACTTATTTAAACGTAATAGTTTTTTTTTCCTGTTTCTTCTTAAAAAAAAGAAGAAAAAAGAAAGCGTACAATGTATAATTGCGTACGTAACAAAGAAAGATCTTAAAATGTTGAAGGAAAAAAAAAAAAAAAAAAAACATTGACGAGCCAGAGATTCGAACCCAGACTCCCCGATTGGGAGACGGCGTACCTAACCGTTACGCCACGAAACAGTACAGGACCTGGCAGCGCAGTAACAGTTTTTGTCTATCTATCAGTGCTGAGCCAGCCTCCGATCAAAGTCCGATTTCTATGCCCCCGAACAAACTACTCTGATTCAAAAACGAAATAAGTTTTTGAAAAAATTCTTGAACCGTGAGCGCCACAAGGCTTTCAGGATTACAGGGATATATCTTTTGTTTCTGAAATGCCTACGGTTTTTAAATGACGGCAGTGTAAAAAGATGAAACTTTTTCTTGTCAGACGAGAGAAATCAGAAATGTCCCCATTGAAATACAATGGAGCTGTGAAGGACCACCTTGAAGTCTAGGTTGATTTGACGGAAAACTAAACACCACACAGACACAAAAGTTACATCATCGGAAAGAGGACAAAAATGCCTACGTTTTGATGTTTAAATTATGTAGGTTGAGCAAAAGGAGTGGACGTGAAAAAGAGGAAAAGGCAGGTTTAAAAAGTCGGTTTCTTCTCCCACTAAGCTTGAGTGAGAGATGACGTCACTAGAGTGAGAGCAGAGTCTGAAGTAAACTGTAAAAATCATAAAACGTAAATCGCGATTTCTCAAAGACGGTAAATCACAACAATACACGGCTTCAGTATGTTATCGGTCAAAGTCTTGTGACCCGTTTAAACTTCGAATGGTGTCTCTGTGATGAAATATGGCCGTGCTAGACAGGTCCAAAGAGGGGTGGGTTTTGACCTTATTTTTCTGGAATGCCATTCATTTCTATGGGACCAAAATTGACAGTTTTTTGGGATTATCGTGAAAACCGTTTGATGGAATGCCACCAAAAGTCATAGCACACCGATCCCGATCGAGCCGGTCGTTTTGATGTATTTTTTATTGGGCTTTTCTCAAAACTGCGGGCCGTGAAAGCCGTCAAAATTTTGACGGAAACAGAAAAGTCGGATAGTAATAGTCGGGCTCCAATGCTTTGCATTGGGCCACGCCTAATAATTGTTGCGCTTGTCGGAGGTCTGCGGTCTCGGAGTGCTATTCTAGTTCTAACATGTATTTCTTACAGGCTTTTATGTAATTTCATGTTTTATCTATAATTTATATAAAAAATTTATATTTGAATTTTGGGGGACTTGTAACGGATTAGGGCATTTACATGGAAAACTCATCTCTACTTACGAAATTTTCAGGTTACGAAACTACATCCAGAACCAATAAATTTTTCAAGTTGAGGTATCACTGTATATTGATATTGATCTTACAATACATTTACATCATTTTCTGAAAGATTTTAAAGGGACAAAGTGATTTTGGTGACATCTTGTGAGTGTTCCAATGACTTTGTTTGAATTAATTGAACTGAAAGCATCAATTACACATTATATGGCTGACAGGCAGCTTGCAAATGCTGGACAAAATGAATAAAAGATTTGTTGAGAAAAATAGTTTCATTTATTTAAACAGTGCAAATTGTTGCTTGCAAGCTTTTAAAGGTGGGACATGGGGGTTTTAAAAGAAGCTTAGAATATACATACCCACAGCTGTAAATTCGATACTCTCTGGGAAATAAAATATCGATAATCGCAGAATCGATAAAATCTCTCAGCTCTATCACCGACTACGAAAAGGCATCATTTCCTCTTGACCACATGTGACAGAGCTCCAACACGTTAGAGATCTGATGCAGAGTGAATGTTGAAGTTGAGCTTGAAAGTCACAAACTAATCACGAAAGTCACAAAAAACTGCAACTGGATGTTCAGCCTTCGTCACCAGTGGCAACACAGAGAGAGGGGATACAAACAACAATGCACACTGCTGCAGTCGTTGGAGAAATCCAAAGGAAAAAAATCCCAAGGAGGAATGTGAAGAACACAAACTCCTCACAGAACGGCCTGAGTCAGGATTTGAACCAGGAACCACGTTGTAGCGTGTTGTTCCCACCACAGTTCTGTCCCTTCTGATGATGTACTCAAAAAACTTTAAGATCCAGTAAAGACCAATGTCCTGATACGCAGTAGCTTAAAACTGAAAGATGGTGTATCTTATTACCACATATATGAAAATTAGAAGTAATATGATTGGGATTTCATCTTACATCATAATTATTTTGTTGCCAGTTCTAAACTAAATGACATTTGAGTTTCTCAGTTATATAAGATCTCTAATATGTTAAGTAGGGGTGCACAATAATTATAACAGGAAATTATGACATCATTCCGATAAGTCCTGATATCATGACGAATAGCCCCGATAACATATATATTTTTGTCAACACGGCAGTGCCTCGCTCCCTCTGAGACCCGAATAACCAGCAGTGAAAGTTATGTTCAAGTGACGTCGGCATAATCAGAAAAACGATTTCTCAATAAGGAAAATCAAGAATACCCCCTCATGCCAGAAAATAACTTGTTAACTCGGTCATAAGTTTGGTAGTTGCTGACTTGAATTGATATTTGCAGTATTTTCCCACATGTTAAACATAAAAAATAGAAAAAAAAAATAGAAAAGATAAGGCCGAAAGAACAACTAGTAAACGAGGGAACGGAGAAATTTACGTTACACCCTGAATGCAGCCTGCAGCACAGTGTGCTGAAAAAAAACAAACATGGTGTTGATTCTATGGAACTTCGTTAAAGTTTCTGAAGAAGATAGTTCGCTGGTTATTTGTGACAAATGCTCCAAGCAAATTCCACGAGAAGGGAAAAATAGCACAAGCTTTAATACATCAAACCTGATCAACCATCTGAAACATAACCATTACTTTTGAAAGTTTTGAAATTGCACTAACGTGAGCTAACGTGAGACATTTCGACATAAAAACGAAATGTCGAGAATAAAGTCGAAATGTTGAGTATAAAGTCGAAATGCAGTTTCCAGAATTCAAGAATTGGTGTAGTTTCTTTTTCTGACTAGGTGCAATTTTTGACACAATATCCTCAATGTACAAATACTTATAATACTGTGTCTACGTGATAAAAGCACATAGACAAAGACATTATGTTGGTAGAGTAAAGCTGGTTTGAATAAATCTTTAATACAACTTTATTGTGGAAACTGCATTTCGATTTTATTCTCGACGTTTCAACTTTATTCTCGACATTTTGACTTTATTCTCTAAGTGAGGAATGAAAAAAAAAAATTGTCCACAATTTTTTTTTTTATAAGTGTGGCCCTAATACTCCGTCGTAAAGGTGCATTACTTTCTGATATAAAAAATAAAGGCTCCTTGAACTGATGGAAATACATGCATCAGAATTACAAACTGATGAAAGTGCATTCCAGAAGTTATACAAAAAATAAATATTAATAGAAAATTAATGCACTGACACAAGTTAAGATTCAAACATTTCTACCTTCTACCCATTTCACCTTTGCCCGTGGGTCATCTTGGCGCAAATTTCTTGAATTTTTTTCAAAAGCCTCACCGATGTTTGTAAGTCCTGGTGAATTGTTTGCAGCTGACTTGTTCACGTTATCGTTAGCTCACGTTAGCTTTATTCTCTAAGTGAGGAATGGAAAAAAAAAATCATTGTCCACAATTTTTTTTATCAGTGTGGCCCTAATACTCTGTCGTACCCCTTATTTAAGTTGTTGTGAGATATTAAATAGGTTTGTTTGATAGCTTTATGAAAATACTTGAGACGCTTGCCAGTAGTTTTTTATTGGAAAAAAATAAATATCTGTTCATTTAAATAGTCAAAACTGTTTTTGGTTTTGTTCATAGTATTGATGTAATGATCTTAGGTATATGTGTGCGTTATTGGTATCTGTTTTAAAATACAGTTATCGTGTATCCCTAATGTTAAGTGTGGCTCTATATCGACATGTATACAGAAGTTAGCTCAGTGTTGATAAATGACCCTCGTTCATCACATCTCTGACCTGTTTTTCTGCTTTTGACTTTAGAAACTAAAGACTACAAGCATACAACATCTAAATCTTTGGCTGTGGTGACTGTGAGAGGAATTTCTACACCTGAAGAATAAAGAAAGATTATAATACCACCTTCCACTACATTCATTTAAAAATATTTTGTATTGTCTCATAATATCAGAGGACAGCAATGTTAAATAAATGGAGTATTCTTTGAATACTGACCACTGGACTGATTGCTTGATTTTATCTGTCTTGAAATGATGACTATTTTGCTAGAAAAATGGATGTAAGGATGTAAAATGGATCATCTCACCCCGTAGCGTGAGATGATCAATCATCAGGTGTCCAATAATGGCCACGTGGCCAAGTGAAGGTGAAACAGAACAAATCTCTTCCCTCCTTAAAGTAAGCCGTCCTTGAAACATAAATGACACGAGTGCCAGAACTGAAAAATAAGCCCGCTGCAACAAATGTGGAGGGAAAGTTTTGACTCTTCATTGAAATCAGGAGGGCAGGCCAAGCACACATTTTTCAGCACCTTTTTTGCTCTCGGCACAGAGTTGCCACAACAGTCCCGTCTGCTCAAGGGCACATGACTGTTTCTAATTGAATTTCTCTGCCTAGATTTTCCTGGAGGCTGTCAGATTTGAACCAGCTTCTACCCAGTCAAAAACATCTCTCATAAATATTCTCCTCATACTTTAATAAAAATCAATTTTTTATTAAATCCCAGAGAGAGTAGCAGAGAAAAGGCAAATAAATAGGAAATAATAAAGAGATAATTACCAATTAGTCATGCATTTATTAAAAAAATATTAAAGCGCACACACATTTTGATGGAAATGTTCTCAAACGTCTGAGTAGAAAGTGGATATTTGAGGTTTAATTCAGTATCACAGCCTCAACAGGATAAATTATGTAAGACAGATGTGCGTTCACACTGCCCTCTGCTGGTGACTGAAGGGACTCAGAAGCAGCACACCACTTTATGGTTATCTTGACAATTTAAAATCCACTCTTTGCTCACAGAACTTATTTAAATAACACTGTGTGAAAATGTGGATAAGACCTCAGGTGACATGTATACACACTGAAAGGTGTGTAATAAGAATAAAAAATTAAAAAAAAAAACATCCAAACAAAACTGGTGATTGAGGCTTGTTCAAATAGTGCAGCACAAGTCACTCAAGACAGGATTCCCTTTGACCCTAAATTTCCCCAACATGTTTCCTACTTTCAGTGTCATATCCGCATGCCCCCCCCCCTTCACACACACACACACACACCACTAAACAGGAAATGTTTTTTTGTCTTTACATTTTTAAAAGCTCTCCAAAGGAAAGCAGTGCTGACACAGACACTTTTTGAACTTTCAAATGAGTGAATCACATGGGTCATCCTGCCTTTTTCTGCAAATCGGTGTCTCCTGAAACGAGACCACGAAACACGTCATGCCAGCGATCTGCCTTTGATGTTTAAATTCAAACTTAAACCGACGCTCCAATCAATACGCTAAAAAGTGGTAAATCACATTTTCATGACTGAATGAAATTAATAATGCTCTAGCATTAGTCAGGGGTGGACCGTATTACTCTCTCTCCTAGGCAAAATGTCAAATTTATTATTTATAGATTAAGGGTCAGGGTAAATCCAATAAGACTGCATGTGCTACTCATTTTATCTGATGTGTTCAAAGAATTCATTTTGAAATGATTACCCGTGTCCTTTGGAGAAAAATTATAATTTCCTGATGTTCATCATTCATGATCAAGTCCACAGAGGTGGTTAATTTTAACTGCTAGGACTACAGACTCCTCCTCTGAGCTATTAATAATTTTGCAAAAGTGCATGTCACTATTATCACAATAGATGAAGCCATCTCATGTTGAATGGACGTCCTTCCCTCTGCTTGCACAGAACGACTTTTTAAGCGTACCACTCTGCAGCAAAGCTTTAAAATTCTCATGCACCTACAGAGAGCATTAAAACGCTGCAATAAACTACAAAGGCACCTTGTTGTATTGTGCTCCAAGCAGGAAGACAGCAAAGACTGTTAGTGAACAAACACTAGGTGGGATTTCCTCTCCTCCTCGCTGGCTCCCGCCTCACATTGTCCATTTACAGATGCTTTACACACACACGCGCGCGTGCGTGCGTGCGTGTATGAGTTTAACATAAATTAAGGGTTCAGAAGACAACTGTTATATTTTCAGAGAAAATAAAGAAACTGAATATTCTTCGATGGGCTCCAGACTTCAGGAAAACAGGCCTGCAAAGGATTTTCCAAGTAGTTAAAAAAAAAAAATAGTTATGGTTTTATTTGCAACCAAGTCACTTTGCCCACATACATTTTCCTTGTTCTGGTAGCTTTTCCTACCTGCTCCACCGACCACCTCTGTCACATGTCCTCCGTCACCACATCCAGAAATCTCCTCTTTGGTTGCTCCCTTTTATCCTGCCTGCCGTCTCTATTCCAAGCATCCTTCCACCAACGTATTCTTCATCCCTCCTCTTCACATGTTTACGCCTTTTTCGACTTCATCTCCAAGACGTCCAACCCTGGCTGTACCTGGCTGTTCAGCTCCAGCACCTGCAGGCCTGCTTCCCGTCTCCACGCCATAAAGGAGGACTGCTCTCACTACCGATTTGTAAACATTTCCTTTTACTGTCACTCTGTCGCAGACACTTTCGATCTCCTGAAAATGGAGCTGCTTTGCTTAAAATGTACTTCCTAAAGCATAAATGTAATTTTTGGAAAACCTCTTAAAGTAGAGCTGAAGGTCGATACTTTGATCACATCTTGACTGGAATATTTTGTGTTGGTGTAATAAAGGAAAAATAATAATTAAAATGAACTTGGTTATGGTACCAATACTTCTATGTCTGAGTCCACAACTGTTTTTGAAATCTGATACTATATATCGGGCATAAAACTCAGTACATACAGTACATACAGCATCCTGCGTGGTCAGACGGTCAGCGGTAGTTCATGTGCCGCCATGATCCAACTTTGCTATGGAACAGTGGAAAACTGGTCATGTGACCACTGGGGCTGGCATCTGCCTTACTGGTGTTACGGGATACAGGATGCACAGAAGACTGATTTCCCTGTGGGTGTTTTTAGCAGACTGTGCTTCTATCTGAATCCTGCTAAATAAAGTTAGGATGCACTTCTAGTGTGGGATGTAGTGCTGGGCAATATGACAATATATATCGTGGGGACGATATAAAAGTGTATATCGTGCCATTTCTCTTCTATCGTTTCTATCGTTTCTATCGTTTCTAATCTAATTTTAGCAATTATTACAGCAAATATGTAATTAAATAACCTGCAATGATAAATTTGATAGAATCATATCTACTTCTACAAAGTAGCCTTTTATGTTTGCACTTTTATTCATGGTTAATGCCTTAAACAGAGTTCTCTTCAACCCTGATGTTCACTTTAGACACTTTATATTGGTTTGCAAACTTTGCACTACAAGGTTACAGATTTCAGAAAGTTGAAAAATAATTTGTGTTTATTTTTTATAGCTGAACTTTAGTGCAAAAATGTGTTTTTCCTCTCAGAAACTATTGTGCACTTTAAAAAAAATGTGAAAGCTACTGTACCTCTGTACCTACCTGTTTTTGCTGCACTAAAATGTATGTTTGTGACAGTTCAGCTAAATGTCCTTTCAAAATAAAGTTGAAAAGTAAGCAATGAAACTTTTTCAAACTTTTCAGAGAATAACTGAAAACATACTTTATTATGGTATATCGTGATATATATCGTTATCGTGATATAAAATAGTCCATATCGTGATATATGATTTTTTCCATATCGCCCAGCACTAGTGGGATGTAGTTTTAACAGACAATGAGCCTTATATGAAGAATAGAGCTGAACGATTTTATCGATTCTGCAATATATATATCAATATTTTATCCAGTATCGAGTATCGATTTTTCAGCCGCGAGTATCAATATTCTAAGCTTCTTCCAAAACCTCTGTGTCCCACCTTTAAAAGCTTGCAAGCAACATTTTGCACTGTTTAAATAAATGAAACTCAACAAATCTTTTATTCATTTTGTCCAGCATTTGCAAGCTGCCTGTCAGCCATATAATGAGTAATTGATGCTTTCAGTTCAATAAATTCAAACAAAGTCATTGGAACACCCACAAGATGTCACCAAAATCACTTTGTCCCTTTAAAATATTTCGGAAAATGATGTAAATGTATTGTAAGATGAATATCGATATATATCGTATCATGAGCCGAATATCGTGTATTGTATCGTATCGCTACAGCCCTAATGAAGACCTACTTTAGCCGAAACGTGTCAGTTTTATTTTAATATGTAAAATAAAGACATCTACTTATCAATCCACTTTTCAAATTATTTATTTTTACATCAAACTCTCATAACTTTACATAATTACATAGTGTTCAGCTGGCCAGTTTTTGTAAGCCATTTTCTGTTTTAGAACAACTGTTCACTCCGAGCAGGAAACCCTGCCCAAGACCGAAATCATGTAATCATACACTGCTCAAAAAAATTAAAGGAACACTTTGAAAACACATCAGATCTCAATGGGAAAAAAAAGTCATGCTGTTTATTTATACTGATATGGACTGGGTGATGTGTTAGGAACAAAAGGATGCCACATCATTTGATAGAAATGAGAATTATCAACCTACAGAGGGCTGAATTCAAAGACACCCCAAAAATTACAGTGAAAAAATGATGCGGCAGGCTAGTCCATTTTGCTGAAATTTCATTGCAGCAGCTCAAAATGGTATTCAGTAACTTGTATGGCCCCCACGTGCGTGTATGCATGCCTGACAACGTCGGGGCTCCTAATGAGACGACGGATGGCGTCCTGGGGTATCTCCTCCCAGATCTGGACCAGGGCATCACTGAGCTCCTGGACAGTCTGAGGTTCAACCTGGCCGGGCATTGTCGTGCACCAGGAGGAACCCAGGACCCACTGCACCAGCATAGGGTCTGACAATGGGTGCAAGGATTTCATCCCCATACCTAATGGCAGTCAGGGTGCCGTTGTCTAGCCTGTATAGGTCTGTGGTCCCTCCATGGATATGGACCAGACCATCACTGACCCACCACCAAACCGGTCATGCTGAACGATGTTACAGGCAGCATAACGTTCTCCACGGCTTCTCCAGACCCTTTCACGTTTGTCACATGTGCTCAGGGTGAACCTGCTCTCATCTGTGAAAAGCACAGGGCGCCAGTGGTGGACTTGCCAATTTCGGTGTTCTGTCGCAAATCGAGCTCCATGGTGCCGGGCAGTGAGCACAGGGCCCACTAGAGGACGTCGGGCCCTCGGGCCTCCCTCATGAAGTCTGTTTCTGATTGTTTGGTCAGAGACATTCACACCAGTGGCCTGCTGGAGGTAATTTTTTAGGGCTCTGGCAGTGCTCCTCCTGCTCCCCCTTGCACAAAGGAGCAGATACCGGTCCTGCTGATGGGTTGTAGACCTTCAACGGCCCGGTCCAGCTCTCCTGGAGTAACAGGCCTGTCTCCTGGAATCTCCTCCATGCTCTTGAGATTGTGCTGCGAGACACAGCAAACCTTCTGGCAATGGCACGTATTGATGTGCCATCCTGGAGGAGTTGGACTGCCTGTGCAACCTCTGTAGGGTCCAGGTAGCGCCTCATGCTAACAGTAGTGACACCTGTGCAACCTCTGTAGGGTCCAGGTATCGCCTCATGCTAACAGTAGTGACACCTGTGCAACCTCTGTAGGGTCCAGGTATCGCCTCATGCTAACAGTAGTGACACCTGTGCAACCTCTGTAGGGTCCAGGTATCGCCTCATGCTAACAGTAGTGACAGTGACCCTAGCCAAATGCAAAACTGGTGAAAAAGAGTCAGAAAAGATGAGGGGAAAAAATGTCAGTGGCCTCCACCTGTGAAACCATTCCTGTTTTGATGGTCGTCTCGTTGTTGCCCCTCTAGTGCACCTGTTGTTAATTTCATTAACACCAAAGCAGCTGAAACTGATTAACAACCCCGTCTGCTACTTACCTGACCAAATCAATATCCCAGAAGTTTAATTGAATTGATGCTATACTCTGATTACAAAGTGTTCCTTTAATTTCTTTGAGTAGTGTAGTTTTAAAATAGTAAAGTGATCAAAGCTCTCAGGCTGTGAATTCCATGGAAACAACCAGCACAGGTGAAGACAGTTTATATAATATTCTATTTAAAAAGCCTTCAGTGAAAAAGACTTGGTTGGCATCAAGACATAGACGACAGGTGTCATCTTTATCCTCATGCTCTAAAACGTGACATAAAGAGTAAGAAGGGCTCAACTCAAGCTCATCTCAGTTTAGCTAACCCACACAGATGCATCTATCCAATTTGGCAAATCAAGGGCTTTTAAGGGGAACTGATGGAGCTGGAAGTTAACTGGCTGTCTAGTGTTTCTGCGTCTGAGCCGAGTGATTAATGACTTCGCCAGTAGCTTCTTCATTCCACTGCAGTTGTGCCACACAGTGCCTAATGAATGACACAATTAGCACCATTACCAAATTTCCACGTGTCCATGAACAGAGCAACAGACTGAAATAGCAGAGAGCAAGTGTGACGTGCACAGAAAGATACTGAGACAGGCTCTGCTGCACATGCTGTGCCAGACAGACTTCAACCAGTGTGGGTTTTTCTGGGACAGATGCCGTCGCCGATCTTTTGTTAACCCCCCGACCCGACCATTAAATTAATTTAAAATCTGTGCTGAAGCATGCTTTCTGGTCAGACACTGTTCAAATCCAAACAGCCATGATCTAAATAACTTTTAAAACCCCTATAAAATAAGGATGTATAACTGTTTTTTAAAACCGATACCGATAACGTTCAGCTCCTAAAGGTCGATACCGATAACCGATAACACACACATATACCTAAGATCATTACATCAATACTATGAACAAAACCAAAAGCAGTTTTGACTCTATAAATGAACAGATATTTATTTTTCCAATGAAAAACTATTGGAAGCCTCTCAAACATTTTCATAAAGCTATCAAACAAACATATTTGATATCTCACATCAACTTAAATAAGGTGCATTACTGAATGACATAAAAAAATAAAGGCTCCTTGAACTGATGGAAATACATGGATCAGAATTATTAACTGAAAAAATGCATTCTTCAATGACAATTTAAAAAAAATGCACAGTGCATAATGTACTGACACAACTTAGACTTGTCTGTGCAAATAAATAAATAAACTGAAAAAGTGCACACCATGGTAACAAAAAATTACGTTTAAACTTACGGATTTTGGTCTTGTGGTTCCATTCAAATGGATGCCTTTAATTAAAGTAAATGAGGTTCAGTAGTTGTTTTCTTTTTTAATCTCATGGAAGCTTTAGATGAGAGAGATGATGGCGAGGAGAGGAGAGGGGAGACTCGCTGCTGGCTTGCTCACGTTAGCTCATGTTAGCGCGATTTCAAAACTCCATGTAAGCGATGGTTATGTTTCAGGTGGCTGATCAGGTTTGACGTTTTAAAGCTTGTGCTATTTTTCCCTCCTTTGTTTGGAGCATTTATCACAAATAACCAGCGAACTATCTTCTTCTGAAACTTTAACAAAGTTCCATATAATCGCCGCAATGTTTGTTTGTTTTTATCAGCACACTGTGCCGCAATGCTGCATTCAAGGTGTAATGTAAACTCCTCCGTTCTCTCGTTTGCTATTCGTTCTTTCGGCCTTATCAATTTTTTCTATTTTGTATGTGAAACATGCAGGGGTTAAATTGGGATTGGTTATGTGGGGGGGGCTCTGCCTCGTACCTGCCCCAATATACTTTTTGGAAAATAACTCTCTAATTTGATAACCATATCATATTGCACAGAGATATACACCTTATCTGTGTTTTGTAGGCCTATGTGTGTCTTGTAGTGCCCCCCCCCCCCCCCCCCCCCCCCACACACACACACACACACATTATGGCAGTTTGAATGTAGATTGGTTGGCCAATGTAACAGATTGTACAGGTTGTTTTTTATTATCATACATGTTATTTGCTGAATTCTAGTGCATTCGAATAAGTTGTTAGCTGACTTTACAGATGTAGGTTGAGCAATATCATATTAAATCTTGTCACATGCCTACAGGTGAAAAATGTGAAAGAGAAATGTTCAGTGAGAAAATTTGAAGGCTTGCACAATCTTAAACCAAAACAGCTAACTTTAACTGACACCTCCCCCTTCCCCTGGCTAATTTCTGTCCATAACTGGGAACTATGGAAATTGAACTCACCAAATGCACAGACAGTTCGTTCAAGCACCTCTTTTAAATGTCACGTACCTTGTCTGCCTGCCTCTACTCGCTCTATGCCACTTCAACCGAATTTATAGTAGACAGTCTCAACTACCACTGAGGAGAACGGAGCCTATTGAGGAGGGAATTGTTGCCAGACAAATAAGCTACCTGGACCTTGAAAACAAGCCCCAAACAAGCAACTACGGACCAAAAAAATAAATGAATATAAAACGTGTTTTATAATGGCCAATAACAGAGACAGATCGTCCGTAAAGGTGAAGTTCAGCAATGTCAACAAAAATAGTTTATGAAAAAGGCTGCTACAAGATGCTCCCTTCGATTTTCTCTGCCGCGCGTTGCCAGATCTGCTGTGTGCCTGGTGCATCATTGATGGATTATCATATGCAGGTAAAAGGGGAGACGGTGTAAGGGGAAAATTATAAACAAGTCACAACGCTGAAATACAAGCCCCAAAACCTGCAAACCACGACTTCAGATTTTTTTTTTTTAAAGCAAGCTCAAAAAAAAAAAAAAAAGAAACCCTAAAGTCCCTTATAAAAAGCGGAATTGGCAGCCCACGCAGTGTTCCGGAAACCCGAATCTCTGATTGCAAGTTCTGTTCTAAATAGCTTTGACAGGTCGTCTTGTTATCAGGAAAACTATGATCTATCTCACAAAAGTCATGGGTTTATTGATTAGTAAAACAATATTTAATTTAGGGATGTCCCGATCACGTTTTTTGGGTCCCTATCTGATTCCGATCTTTTAATTTTGATGATCGGCCGATTTCCGATTTTTTCCGATCCGATTTCACTTTTTTTGAGTGGGCAAACAGAGTTTAATTTCCTATGCATTTTATTTCCTGTGTACATTAATAAATAGGCCTGCATCCAAGCTGAGATTAATAGCTTTTATCATCTCATAAAATAAACTAACTTATTTAAACACTCTTCTTTCTTTCTTGTTTGGGAGAATTATTATAAAACACATTTAGTTACAGAACAGTGACTGTTCAACAGTCTCAGTACCAAAGAAAATAGCACTTCCATTTAAATAGCAGCAGGTGAACTTGGCTAGCAGTTTAAGGCAATGAAAACACTAGCAGAAGTCTTTGCAATCAATGAAATCACATCAGAATAAAAATAACATCAAATATTAACTTAACTTCTTTCAAGACCCGCTGCACATGTTCGCGCACCTTTGTGTCCTTTGTCGTTCATGTAATGACGGGAACGAGGCTCGAGGTAATTAATGAGCCGGTTAAATGCCTTGTATTCCACAAACTGAATGGGCTGGTCGTCCTCAGTAATACATTCCACGATTGGCTCTGTGATTTTTCGGTGTCCTTTAGCTCAGTTTAACTCGGTGTCCTTTCTTTTAAAAGTTTCACAGAGCGTTTGCTGCCGAAGCTGGTGCCGACGGCAGCAGCTCTGAAGCTGCAGCCGTCGGCACCACGGCACCTGACAGAAGGCTGCGGTGATCGGTGCTGCGTGATTTTTTAAGTGTCTGATTAAATTGGTGGTGTTGTAAACTTTCTTCTTACTTACCCCTCATGATATATCAGCCTTCCACACGTTTCAAGTCGCAGTCGAAGCGTCGGTCTTTGTAATTTTATAGTGCTGCCATACTGCTGACATTTTTGCTAAAGTTTAGCCTGACGCCGCCGGTCTTAAAACTTTTAAGGTGGATACAAGACAGCGCTGCTGGGAAACTTCATTTCACTGCAAATTATTAAATGTATATAGTTTAAAAAATATTTTTGTTTGTGTAATATGATTACTTTATTAATTTGTGTTAATCAGGATCACTTTTTGAGGAAAAAAATTATGAAAAAAAGATCGGCGTGTTATAATAATGTTGATCGGCCGATCCGATCCACCTTAAATTTTTAAGATCGAAGATGAAAATCGTATGTGCCGGGGCTCAGCCCCGGACAGCACCGGCCCAATTTAACCCCTGGAAACATGTGGGAAAATACTGCGAATATCAATTAAAGTCAGCAACTACCAAAATTATGACCAAGTTAACAAGTTGTTTTCTGGTATGAGGGGGTATTCTTGATTTTCCTTACTGAGAAATCATCTTTCTGATTATGCCGACGTCACTTAAACATAACATTCACTGCCGGTCATTCAAGGCCCAGAGGGAGTGAGGCACTGCTGTGTTGACAAAAAAATATCGGGGCTGTCGTCATGATATCGGACTTATCAGGGATGACGTTATAATTTCCTGTTATCAGCCCGATAGTTATCGGGTTGATAATTATCGTGCAATCCCTAATATAAAATCAAAATGATCTTGTTTAATTGTGGTTCACGCTGCCAGCTCGTTTCTGCCCTGCTGAATACCACACAGACCACCAACGATGACATCACACGAGCATCGATTCAGGGGAACCGTCATCACGACTCTGAACATTCAGTTTTCTCCACCGCTGCTCCGAAGAGCAGCCGTGCATGTGTGAACACACCACGGCTGCAACACGTGTGCTCCGCCTTACAGACGGTATAAATATATCTGGACCAGCCCTCAGCGACATGCCCCATAGGTTTCTGAGGAGCGGGTTTTAGTACCTTTTTGTGGAATCTATGGAGGACATCATCTTGACGGGAGCCGACTTTGCCCCCACAGCTGCAAAACCGAGGTGATTAAATCCTTTCCCATGGCCAGAAGTAGTGTGGCATATATTACTACCTCCCATGGGGACAAGGATGTAAGCTATTATAACAGCAAGAGAGCCTTTTATTGTGTCCCACAGGCTGTGGTGGACCTTAATTTCTGATAAGCATGATTTTATGAAATAATTAGGCCCAGCTTATTATTTTTGATGGGACTGCAAACACCAGCCCTGCACAGCAGGACTGGACGAGCTACAAGCCATTCTGTAGACTCATTAAAAAAAAGAATAAAAAGAAGAATCAAAGAAATGCAACTTTTGATCCACACACTGTAGATCTCATTTTAAGACCCTTCGTGCAAAAAGTTAAAGTCAGTGAGTGAATATGTGCTAAAAGAAAAAGGTGAACCGTGTCCACACTCAGAAACTTCTGTAATAAAGGAGCAAGTGATTTTTGTGACATTCCAGTGTGAATAATGCATTTATTTGACCAATAAAAAATGTAATTTTTAAAGGCTGACCTAACAGTCACCGCTCACAGCAGGTCTGAATGGAAATCAGCCGTGACATTTCACTTTTTACCAACTGAACAATTAGTGCCTCCCTAGTGGGGAATTAACTGTCAGTTAATTTTGATTAACTGACAGTAGTTTGTAAAAATCTGTCTTCACTTTGACATGAAAGAGGCTTTTTTTGCAAATTCTTGTCCAATTTATTTTGCCCATGATTTCATCTATAAAGGGCAATGAAAGGCTGAATATCCAAGGGGGGGTAAATACTTCTAATAGGCACATATGTATATAAAGGTTTTAGAGTAACATCTGCTTCCCTCCTAATGACGTCTTTTTTATTTCAAGCAGGATGACGCTGAACCACCTACTGCAGTTACAGCAGCTTCATCAGAGCTGAGCTCACCTGCCTGCAGTCCAGATCTTTCACCTGCAGAGAACATTTGGAACATCATGAAATGAAAAGCACGCCTAAGACGACCACCAACTCTTCAGGGGCTAGAAACCTCCATCAGACAAGAATGGGACCAAAATCCAACTCCAGAACTCCAGAAACTCAGAACCTCGATGTCCAGACATCTTCCAACTGTTTAGAGAAAAAGAGGAGATGCTCCACCGTGGAGAACATACTCCAACTATTTACAGACCTGCAGCAGGAATCACATTTGAAATGAGCTCATTCAGTGCATAAAATCTCTAAGTTTAAATATTTGCTATCCATGTTCTGTAGTGAATTAAATTTTGGTTCAAGTCTTTTAGTTTTCATTTTTTTTCAAATTTAAGAAACTTTTCTTTAATTGGGGTTGTATTTAATTGCCCCAGCATCCACAGATGACAGGGGCTTTTCCATATCAGTGTCAGAATACCTGATTATTTATTATCAGAACGTAAAACCAATTTTAACAGATAAAACGAAATTTGTTTTTTGAAAAAAAAAAAAAACCAGCTACTCAGGCTTTAACTCATTAATCTTGCTTTGTTGTCATCCCTCAGGACACCTCGCTAACCTACCTGGAATATTCATCTCATTAAAATCACCTGTGTCTTTCTTGCTATAACAAACCAAAAATAAACTACAAAGATTTATTGTTTGACAGATGTTTTCACAAAAACAAAGACAGTTACAAGACAAACCTATAATAAACATGCCATCATCACAGTCGTAACGACAGAACGACTACGTTGACCAGCCATTCATAGTGCTGAGATAACCCACACCAGTAGATAACGTCACAAAACATAAAGATCTGTAGCATCCTGTTCAGAATGTAAGCCATAAAACATCCCTGTGGTATGAACCCTACACTTTTATTTCTGAATGTGAACAGCACGGTACTAACAGGGTCATTGATGTATTCTCAGCAGAGCAGGTCAGCATGTAGAGCATGTCGTTAACAGCATCAGAGATAGAGGCTTAAATCCCAGTGGAAACGAAACAACATGTATGCACTCTCAAGTCCATGAGGAGCTCAGGATGAGAGTACAGGCCAAATGGCATATAAAAAACTGGTAATCCTGCAAAGACGGACAGTTATACAATATGCACTGAATGATGTAGGGTAAAAAAAAAAAAAAGAGAGAAAAAAGAAAGGGTGCTTTTTGGAGGATATTTCAAGGTTGAAATAATGAAAATGAAGTGAGGCTCTAAAATTTGAGGACTCT
The DNA here is from genome assembly GCA_018398805.1 of Hirundichthys speculiger. Taxonomy (NCBI): domain Eukaryota; kingdom Metazoa; phylum Chordata; class Actinopteri; order Beloniformes; family Exocoetidae; genus Hirundichthys; species Hirundichthys speculiger. Next base: position 101,471 of record JAGFBZ010000860.1, on the reverse strand, counting down.
GAGGTAACTAATTAAAATTCCAATTTAAAGCAAAGGAGGGCTCAAATAGCATAAAAATGACTGCAGGTGCTTTGGACTGATGAGGCAAAACATGAAATATTTTGCAGTAGCAGAAGGCAATTTGTTCACCATCTAGAGCCATCTAAATGACCCAAAATTCATTTTGCAGCAGGACAACCAACCACACAGCAGGGCATAAAATCGTGACTAAATGTTTGCCAAATGCGACCAAATTTTGACCACGTCGACCATTTTTTTCTGCCTTGTCGTGGCGAGGGCCACAAAATCCACCATCAGCTTAGAAAAAAAAACTTCTTTTCTATGATTTCTGCACATTTGTCATGTATCACCAAGGCTAACATATCTAAATAATTTAGAAACAAAGTTTATTTGGTGAATAGTGGCCATGTTTAGGGTGCAAATCGTTTGCCAGAAGTCATAACTACACATGCGCCTAACCCAGCGACTGACAGATGGACAAAACTAAAGACGGATGAATACAAAAACCTATCACTGAATCTACTCCACAGCAAAATGGATCGTATTGGTAAATAATCTATTATAAATACACAACAGAATAGTTAACAAGAAAGAAATTATATTAGTTTTCATAGTAAGCATCATGGAAACAATAAAATGCGCTTTCATGCTTGTAAATCAGACCTGTCAAGTATCTGGTTTTGGCCGGGAAAGTCCCGTATTTTACTCTTCTCTCCCGCCGTCCTCCCGTATTAGTATTTTTCCCGTAAATCTCCCGTATTTTAACCTGAGTTATGAGAAAATAATAATACCGCATCAGGCGGAGTAAAAAAATCAAACATTCCCAATCTGAGATCTGTCACTTGCCTCGCGATAACTGCCACAGCAGCAGCTACAACAGGTACTGTAGGTGGTAGATGTCACGAGGTTAGTGAGTGACATTTGATGAGTGACAGCGCACGAAAAAAAAAAAAAAAAGATTGTTACAGAGATTGCGCTCCTCTCTCATGTAAAATAAACTACTCTGGACCAGTCCACAAATACACTCCTTCCAAAACAGTCATAAAAAATGCAAAGTCTGCAACAAATGAGTACAATAAGTCATTAAAAGAGTAAAGAAAAGTAACGTGAAATGAGATGAAAAACTGTAAAAGAAGAGCAACATGAAATGAAAACAATGTGTGGAATGAAAATCAAATGTAAATGTAAATACAAGCAATGTTAAATGAACAAAAAAATAGGTAAATCCCTTCAAATAAATACTCTTCAGATATGCCCCTTTTGTGTTTTCATTTAGGCTATAATGAATGTTCACATTACGTCAATGTGGCTTTATGCACAGCTGCACTACTTCCTGAACTTCAGCCAACTGCTGTTTCTTGTGTACCATTAACTGACAAACTGATTAATCCAGGTGTGTCTGACCTCACAGCAATGGTCAGACACACCTGGATTGATCAGTTTGTCCAATAATGGCACACAGGACACAAAAGAGAGAGCTGGCTGAAGTTGCTAAACATGCTGGGAGCGTCCATGATAATGTCAGCAGTCTACGGGGGCGTATGGGGCGACGAAAAACACTGGTGACCAAAATTGCTAGCTAGCTACCAACTTCAAAATCCTGGTAGCCAGGGGCTATTTGGTAAAAACTCTAATTTTATCCCCAGCACAGCCAAAGTCATCAGAAGCCATCTCCAGCCTAATCCTCAAAGCTCAAATCAAAGAGTCCCAGAAGTGATGGTATGGCTCGCATAGATCCCTGATCGAAACATCACCAAGTCTGTCTGGAACGCCATTAAGAGACAGAAGGATCCAAGATCTTTAGAGCAGCTTACCTCCAGAGCTCCATTCAAAAAAAAAAAAAAAATCACATGCTAGTGTACCAAGATGAACCAATGCTAGTTAATTAGCAAAGGGAGATCGTTCCAAATATTGGTTTGATTTAGATTTTCCTCCTGTTACATCACTTTGCTTTTTGGAAGTTGATGGAAATAAAGAGTTAAACTTGACTGAATTGCAGTTCGGCAATGACTGAGCTGATCATAATGCATGCAGGGTCAACAGCTAGCACAGGTGAACTCTTGTCGTTAGGCAACATGAACAGAAGCTCACAGTCAACAGTTACATGTGCTGCGATGCTTCTTCACAAGCAGCGTGTCAACGATTGCATCATCTGTTGTCAACAAGCACTGCAGTACCTGCTTCTTTAGTATTACCACTGTGTCTGAAAGTCCCTATTTATTCTGAAATCCGTATATAGACTCTGGAATATGTTCCTGCAACCATGTCACAGTGACACGATCATACCATATTTCCAATTTCAGGCTTTTTTTATTTCATTAGATAGTAACATCAGTGGAAGAAATAAACTTCCTCCTTTTAAGACCCTGTTTTGCTCCAACATTTTTGATATTTTCTCTTCAACTTGTGTGAATTTGGTGTCATAGGGTGCTTTCATACCAACAGGCCATAGACCACTTAGAACACTGGCATTGAATTAAATACAGACTTTTATTTCTGTTGGATTAACATTGAGTTAAAAATTTCCAAATGGAATAACTGTGCAGCTGTGGCAGCTCACATTCAGATGTCTGCTGTGGAGGAAACCAAGGAGATCTCTGTCTCTGGTGTCAAGCTGTAAAAGGTTGGATGCAGGAATTTATTTCCGATATGTCTGAAACTGTTGGTGGTCGAGGAGGGACAGGAACATTAATTCTTCGTGATCTTTAAGTGCGCATCTAATGATTCGCTCTGCAGTATTTTAAAAAGCAGATCAGCTGCACCAAGATGCACAACTGGTAACAAGGTGGAAGATTGCGTTCTGTTAACTGTTTTCACTCCCTCGCCGGTGTATTCAACAGCAAAACCAAAATGCTCCCACACGGGTGATTTAAAAACGTTTTTCCAAATTTCTCCGCTACCGCTGGCCATGCCTGCTTGTTGTTGTTGTTGTTGTTGTTTTTTTCTGCGTCTATGACCTCCAGCCAACAGACCAAAGTGTAATAGGCTGGTCACTGTGAGTGAGCAGGCGAGTGCACATTGACATGCAGTGCTGTTGCCTAAAAGGCACGCACGCTCACGTGCAAGTCCAATGCAAAGTTATTGGAACATAAATACCGCGGGACATAAAAGCATCCTGTGTCCCGTGCGAGTCGTACCGAACCGTACCGTATTTTACCGAGTACCGTTGCATCCCTAAGATATAGATATATATAGAGAGATATATATATATAGATATATATAGATATAGATAGATATATATATATATATATATATATATATATATATATATATATATATATATATATATATATATATATATAGATATATATATATATATATATATCTATATATATATATATATATATATATATATATATCTATATACACACACACACACACACACACACACAGTGGAGGAAATAAGTATTTGATCCCCCACTGATTTTGGCAGTTGTTATACTAAGAAATAAACGAACAGTCTCAGATTTTTATGGCAACTTTATTTTAACAGTTATAGAAAGAATATTGAAAAAAAATTAGAAAATTACACGAAATGAAAAATAAAAATGAATTTGCAAGTCATGGAGGGAAATAAGTATTTGATCCCCGACTCACTGAAGTAATTATCTGCATGAGAGACACCTGTTCCAAATAGTCACCTGTATAAAAAGCCACCTGCCCACAGACTCAGTAATACTCCACCATCTCCACCATGGGCAAGACTAAAGAGCTGTCAAAAGATGTCAGGGACAAAGTTGTTGAACTCCACAAGGCTGGAATGGGCAACAAAACCATAAGTAAGAAGCTGAATGAGAAGGTGACAACTGATGGTGCAATTATTTGGAAGTGGAAGAAGTACAACATGACTGTTAATCAACCTAGGCTGGGGGCTCCATGCAAGATATCACCTGGTGGGGTCTCAGTGATCATGAGAAAGGTTAGAGATCAGCTGAGAACCACACGGGAGGAGCTGGTTAATGATCTCAAGGCAGCTGGGACCACAGTCACCAAGAAAACTATTGGTAATACACTGAGACTTAATGGTTTAAAATCCTGCAGTGGTCCAAGGTCCCTCTGCTCAAGAAGGCTCACGTCCAGGCCCGACTCAGTTTTGACAACAAACATATTAATGACCCAGAAAGAGACTGGGAGAAGGTGCTGCGGTCAGATGAGACTAAAATTGAGCTCTTTGGCCTCAACTCAACTCGACGTGTTTGAAGGAAGAGAAATGCTGAATATGACCCCAAAAACACCATCCCTACTGTCAAGCACGGCGGTGGAAGCCTTATGCTTTAGGGGTGTTTCTCTTCTAAGGGGACTGGTCGACTTCACCGCATCGACGGGAAGATGAACGGGGCCATGTACCGCAAATCTTTGGTGACAACCTCCTTGCCCATACAAGGACATTGAAAATGGGTCGTGGATGGGTCTTCCAGCATGACAACGACCCAAAACATACAGCCAAGGAAACAAAGGAGTGGCTCCATCAGAACCACATCAAGGTCATGGAATGGCCTAGCCAGTCTCCTGACCTTAATCCTATTAAACATCTATGGAGAGAGCTGAAGCTGAGAGTTTCCAAGCGCAAGCCTCAAAACCTTCAGGATTTGGAGATGATCTGCAGAGAGGAGTGGAGTAAATTACTCCTGATGTGTTTAAACCTAGTAAGCAACTACAAGAAATGTCTGACAGCTGTGCTGCCAACAAGGGTTTTGCCATCAAGTATTAGATCATGTTTTGCTACGGGATCAAATACTTATTTCCCTCAATGACTTGCAAATTAATTTTTATTTTTCATTTCATGTAATTTTCTCAATTTTTTTTCAATATTCTTTCTATAACTGTTAAAATAAAGCTGCCATAGAAGTCTGAGACTGTTCATTTATTTCTTAGTATGACAACTGCCAAAATCAGCGGGGATCAAATCTTAATTCCTCCACTGTGTGTGTGTGTATATATATATATATATATATATATATATATATATATATATATATATATATATAAATGAACCAGCTGCTCTCAGGGACACACCCAGAGCGGCTAACCCAAGGCCAGACAGCCCTTATCATCAAGAACCCCCAAAAGGGAATAATGCCATCCAACTGCCAACCTATAACCTGCCTCAGCACTACATGGAAGCTGCTTTCAGGCATCACAGTAGCTAAGGTGAGTAGGCACGTGGATCAGTACGTGAGCAGGGAACAGAAGGGAACTGGCAGTAACACCAGTAACCAAGAATCAGCTACTGGTTGACAGTCAGTCAGCTGCGACTGCAAGTCCAGACGCACCAACCCGTGCACTGCCTGGATTGATTACAAGAACGCCTGTGACTCAGTGGCTGTATAGGATCAACAGGACACTGGCTAACTTCATCCAGAACTCAGTGACGCTGTGGAAGACAACTCTGGAGGTTAACTCAAAGCCAGTGGCACAGGTGAGCATCAAATGTGGTATATACCAAGGAGATGCCCTGTCCCTCCCTGCTGATCTACAGACCTGAACCCCCTCAATCAGATCATAAGCAAGAACGGCTGCGGGTACAATTACAAAAATGGGGCAACCATCAGCCACCTCTACATGGATCAAGCTGTACACATAAAATGAGCGTGAAATCAATTCCCTGAGTCACCTCACCAGGATCTACAGCGACGGCATCAGGATGTCATTCGGACAGGCTGATGGTATCTTGGAGAGGAAAGATGATCAGAACCGAAGGAGTTGAACAACCAGAAGGCAACATAGTAGATGTTCAGCTACAGATACCTGGGGATCCCCCAGGCAGATGTCAATCATGAGGAGACAGCTCGGAGGTCAGCCACAGCCAAATACCTACAGAGGCCTTACCAGTTATCAGATACTCTTCTGACATATCTTGGCCACTGGAAGAGATGCAAGCTCCCGATGTAAAGACAAGGAAACTCCTTACAACCCACCTCAAGTCCAGCATCCTGAGGCTGTACGCTAAGCGAAGGAGGGGGTGAGGCCCTGGTCTAGTGAGCGTCAGAGCTACTATCCAGGAGGAAACAACAGGCCTCCAGGAATACATCAAGAAGATGGGTCCCACTGATGACCTGCTAAGTGAATGCTTCAGGCAACCGAAAGCCAGAGGAGGAACCTGAGGGGTTGTCATGGACGGATAAGCCCCTGTACGACATGTACCACCACCAAACTGAAGAGGTGGCTGACATCAGAAATACATGCCAGTGGCTGATCATTGCTGCACAAGAACAGGCCCTAAACACAAGATCTATAGAACCCAGGGTCTACCACACCAGACAGGACCCCAGATGTGTAAACCTAACCCTACCACACCAGACAGGACCCCAGATGTGTAAACCCAACCCTAAAACAGTGCAGCACATCACAGCTGAGTGTAAGAGGATGGCAGGTAAAGCGGACATGGAGCGCCACAACCAGGTAGCAGCATGATATACAGGAACATCTGCACCAGTATAGACTGGAGGTCCCAGGGTCAAGACGGGAGACACCCCCAAAGATGATTGAGAACGAGCAGGTCTAACTATTGATGGCTAATCAGCCTGGCATAGTGGTGGATAGACATCAGAGGACACCAGCAGAGGTGGATGTGGCCATGAGAAGGAACATGAGAAGCCAGAGAAATACCAAGGGCTGAAGGAAGAGCTGGAAAAAATGTGGAGTGTGAAGACAGCAGTGGTGCCAAAAGTGATCGGGGCGCCGGGAGCTGTAACCCACAAGCTGGATCGGTGGCTCCAGCAGATCCCAGGAACATCTGAGATCTCTGTCCAGAATAGCGCATTACTGGGAACAGCTAAGATCCTGCAGAACCCTCAGGCTTTCAGGCCTCTGGTAGAAGACCAGAGCTGGAAGGAGACAACACCACCCATAGGGCTGGGCCAAAAAATCGATTTTTATATTAATCGCGATTTTTTTCTGGAGATTTTAAAAAATCGATTCTCATACAAGAATCGATTTTTATTTATTTAGTGGTGGGGTAAAGAGTTCGGGTGGCTCCGTGGAAATACTCTGCTCGCTGTCTCTTTTGTCATCTACACTTCCGGAAATAGAAGCGCGTGTGTCACCATAGTTACCAGAATGCCGGCAAATTCACGCGACAAAATGGCGGAGTGCAGTGACTGGAGTACTTTCACAGAGTCTGAACTCTTTCCCACACCGCCCCACTTCACATCAAACGTATGGACTTTATTTGGTTTTTATAAAAAGCACGCGGCAGGAGAGCTGGATATGAGGAAAGCCATATGTAAGCGTTGTCGCAGTCAAATCTCTTACTGTGGTAACACCACGAACATGACGGGGAACATCCTTCGCTACCACCCAGAGAGGTCGGAGCTCTCTGACAGCTGGGTCCGCGTTTACTCGAGAGTTAAAGATACTGACGGTGGCAGCTAATGTCAGGGCTCGGGCAGTTAAATGATTATTCATTAACGCTGCGTGTTTGTCATGAAACAATCGTGTTGCCGTAGCGTGTTGTTACCGGTTTGTTTACCGGCAGCTGTAAAGCACAACGGATCACCAACATGACAACGCTGCATGAGAACATATTCACGACGCATCCTGACCGGTGTAGGCTATTAGTGTTAGCAGTTGCTACCAATAGCATCTGTATCCACAAAGAAAATAACGACGTGGATTTATTGTTGTTTACATCACGTAGCCTATGTAGCAACTGAACTGGGTAGAGGAAGACAACTTTAGGTAAGAAAATCAAGTTTTATTTAACGCTAGACAACTTTTAAAATTAGCAACTATAGGCTGTATTGTCTCGGTTCTATTCGGGTAACTCGGTTCAGTTCGTGGTCGGAAACTAAAGACTCGGGTCGGGTCGTTTACGGGTCCAAATATTGCGGGTCCATTCAGGTTCGGACTCCCGAACTTATGATAATAGCTCGGGTCGGGTCGGTTTCGGGTCGAATTTTCACGGCTCCGTTCGGGGTCGGGTCCATGAAAGTGGACCCGTGAAGACCTCTAAACCAGAGGTCTTCAACCCTGGTCCTCGAGGCACCCTATCCAGCAGGTTTTAGAGGTTTCCCAGCTTCAACACACCTGATTTTAATTAATGGTCATTATCAGGTTGTCCTCAAAGTCTGCACAAGTCTGTTGATGACACAGCCACTTGTATCACGGTGTGAAGAAGAAGGGGAAACATCTAAAACCTGCTGGATAGGGTGCCTCGAGGACCAGGGTTGAAGACCTCTGCTCTAAACTACAGAAATTGCACTTTTTTTTTTAAAATATTAAAACTTATTTATCCATCCATCCATCCATCCATTAACTCCCGCTTGGTCCGGAATCGGGTCGCGGGGGCAGCAGCTTCAGCTGAGAGGCCCAGACCCCCCTCCCCTCGGCCGCTTCCACCAGCTCCTCTGGGAGAATCCCGAGGCGTTCCCAGGCCAGCTGAGAGATATAATCTCTCCAGCGGGTCCTGGGTCTTCCCCGTGGTCTTCTCCCAGTTGGACATGCCCGAAACACCTCCCCAGGGAGGCGCCCGGGGGGCATCCTAACCAGATGCCCGAACCACCTCAACTGGCTCCTCTCGATGTGAAGGAGCAGCGGCTCTACTCTGAGTCTCTCCCGAATGACTGAACTTCTCACCCTATCTCTAAGGGAGAGTCCAGCCACCCTACGGAGAAAGCTCATTTCCGCCGCTTGTATCCGCGATCTCATTCTTTCGGTCACTACCCACAGTTCATGACCATAGGTGAGGGTTGGAACAAAGATCGACCGGTAAACAGAGAGCCTTGCCTTTTGGCTCAGCTCTCCCTTCACCACAACGGACCGGTACAGAGCCTGCACCACAGCAGACGCCGCACCAATCCGTCTGTCGATCTCCCGCTCCTTTCTCCCATCACTCGTGAACAAGACCCCGAGATACTTAAACTCCTCCACTTGAGGCAGAACCTCACTCCCGACCCGGAGGAGGCATTCTACCCTTTTCCGACTGAGAACCATGGTCTCAGATTTGGAGGTGCTGATCCTCATCCCTGCCGCTTCACACTCGGCTGCGAACCGCTCCAGTGAGAGCTGCAGATCAAATATAAAATATATATATATATCATATAAAACTTATTTAATCTTTATATTTGTATTATTATTTCATACTTGAAATAATAATATAATAATAAATATATATTATTATAATATTATATATAATAATCAATAATTACATATAATAAATATAATATTTAATATTATTATTTTTATTATATGATTTTTATATTTCAATAATTGAAATAAAAAAATCGCAATACTTGGTAAAATCGAAATGCAATACTCGTTTAATCAGAATCGCAATATAAATCGAATCGGGACCCAAAAATCGTAGGAGAATCGAATCGGCACAAAAGTGTATCGGCACAGCCCTAACCACCCAGGTGGGCGACGGGAATGTAGCCTCCCCCTCCGCCCCATCACTTATGGATAAGACATCTGATCAATAAGCAATGAAACGATGCATTTTAGTACACTTGGATTTTCCTCTGTGCGTAAAGAAACCAAACCACTCTGAAACTGCGATACGTTCACAAACTCAACAAGCGAAAGGTTTATTCTGACTTTAGAAAGCCGACTTCCTCAGATGCTGAGTATTGTCAATAACCTTCCTGTATATATAAAACAAGTTTACAACTAAGCTCATTTTGTGGGGTTTGATTCATTTTTGTTTTTAAATCCTTGATGCAAAATCCCCATGTTTGTACCATTGTGCTTTAGAGATTTAAATCTAGTGTGATATCTCCCTCCTTTTATTCCCTTTTTTTTGTTAAGCCATCATCAGATTACAGGATGATATTTGCACATCCTTCTCTATGACTCTGGCGATTGCAATTGATTAAACTGCAGATTATTTTGGCATATAAAATCCTCATCTGCAGCTCTATATTACTGTGCTTAGAATCAGAAAAATACCAATGTTCTCCGAATGCTTTGTAACTGTTTAGGTTCAAGCTGCTTGTTTACAAGCGCTGTGGCACCGATCACGTTGTTTATTCTGTTTGTGTGCTCGATCTGGTTATGAGTTCTGCTGTAAATCTCATAACGCGGCATGTCTGGGGTGAGCACCTGCTCTGATGCCAGTGCAGAATGTGTGTGAATTTATAGCAGGGAGTCAAGTGCACCAACTCTGCAATACATTACTCTGACTTTTTCCTCACTGTGGTATTAAGAAGAATAACTTTATATTAAAAATTGCCTGTCCCTCCAAATATATCAGGTTAATTTGTCAGAACAGAAATTACTTAACTTGTGCTACCTTTCAGTTTTATTTCAACTTCAAAAAAGATACTTATCGGTATGACTTCTAAATACTTGAAGGAGACGGTTTAAAACAGGGGAGTCAGACTCATTTTCACTGAGGGCCACATCAGCATCACGGTGGCCCTCGAAGGGCCAGATTGACAACATGAACGTAACAAAATGCAATGTCGATCAAAATAAATTAAACTACACCTTATTATATTATTAAATAGGCGTTTCTGTATTTGTTATGTATTAAAGTTTCAAATATTTAAATCACTATATTAAACTGAGGGTTTGTGGTTGTAACCCTGCTCTCACACAGGTGATGTTTACATCACTGAGAGCATCCATTACCTTGGTTTCAGAAGCGGAAAAGATTCTTTGTTTTTCTTGTGGGCTAAATGTAGCATACTTAGCTCCATGTTCAAAATGCTGACAGCAAACACGACTGCTCTTTCACCACTGACACCACCTTATAACACGAAAGACATACTGTTTTGTTTTGTTTTTAGATATGTTAGGGCTAGTTTGGAGAGGTTTTTCTCAAGTCCATCAGTTCTGAAAATCGTCTTGATGTCTTGCTCATGTGGGCATGGGCGTAACCACGCATTCTTTGGGGGGGTCATGTCCCCCCCAATACTGGGAAAATACCAATCTGTCCCCCGCAATATTACGTGTAAATATGTTAAATATTTCCTCATTTTATGAAACCTGGCTCAACAATCCATCTCTTGTTATTTCTGAATATTTACCGATGAATTTATTTCCGTTTATAAGGAAAACTAAAGTGTGTGACCACCTCCCTCCCAGTTGTACACTTGGTTGTGCCCATTTAACGCCTCTCGGTTTGAAACACTGGCTCCGACAGAGGAAACAACAGAGCGTTGAATGTGAAAGAAAGGAGGGAGTAATGTCTTTACCCAAAAAGCAGAAAAAGCAGGACATAAGAAGTTTTTTTCAGACAGTAAGCAACTAGATAGCTAAAGAGGAGTAATGTTGACATACTGAGAAATGAAAATTGTTTGTTTGTTCAGTCTTGTATGCACTTTTACTGTTAAACTATTTTTTTTTTTACTGTCAAATGAATAAATCTGTATATATATTCAATTAACATCAATATTTTACATTTAATTCTTTGTACAAATCTATGATTTCATTCACATTAAACGTTTCAGTATAAATGTGCAGACATTCATTTTGAGACAAATCAACAAAATATAAATTAACTTGGAATTAAAAGTCCATCGTGTGCTATGGACTTTTTGTTGTTCCAATCACAATATTTACATCCAACATGCTTTAGGCATGTAATTTTTATTCGCTACTATCTCAGAGAAATTGCAGACTATTCATTTAAATGTGATTTCAGATGGTCAATAAATAAAAATCACTGCACTGTGGGAAATTCACCCTTAAAAAAAATTCTGGGGAGGGCTCTCATATGGACCCCCCCAATGTCTCTACCATGGTTACGCCCTTGCATGTGGGTAATGATGAAATGCATTATGGGAGATGCAGTTTATTGTCAATGTGCGCTTTAAAGTGGTGTAAGCTTATTTTAAGTCTTAAAATATTGGTTTAAAATTTAAGCCAATAATACACAAACTCTCGAGGGCCACATACAATGACGTAGCGGGCCACTTTTGGCCCGCGGGTCTTGTGTTTGACACATGTGGTTTAAAAGATTAAGTCTTTTTTTCCCCACTGTTCAGTTTTTCTCTTCAGTTAACTGTCCCTCCTCTGACTGTCTCATTTGATTAAATAAACCATCTCAGCCTCTCTTTCACCCCCTCTACCGCACATAACACGGGTCACTAATTGTAATGTACCTTCCATTTTACATGACAAGTAACTAGTAATCTGCATTAATTCACAGAAACTGATATATTTCTGAACGAGGTTAAGAGTAAAAGCATTGTTCTCACTGCAACAGCACAGCATTACTACTGACCTGCTTTAGAAATATAATAAAATAAAACCTTAGCATCGAGGTCAGAAAATAAACATCCGCTATCTTACCTTTACTGAATCGATTTTCTGACATTCCCCCAACCTCCACATCGACTTTTGCAGTTTTCATGATGTTCAGTCTCCAAAAAACGTCGAAAATATCTTCAGTTTTTTTTTTTTTTTTTTTTTTTTACAGCACGTGAAAACCGAAGAGCTGCTCTTAGAGCGGCAGCTACATTTAAGAAAAAATAAATAAGATAAAATAAAATAAAAGTCACGGCAAAACTGTCAAGAAGTAATTAACGGTCATCACCAGGTGTTGATGAGTGCACGCGCCCGCGGAGTGCCTGACGAGCGACCACGCCTATCGCTCGCTGCAGGACGGTGGGACTCCCGCGGTGTTTCTAATGTGGCGGCTCGTGGCGTTGTCACAAACATTAAAGTTGCCTCTTAAATTCATTTAAAGTGACGCCGTCCAACAGCGAGAATGCTGGACAGCTGTGGGTCTGCACGTGACGCTCACACTCCGTGACAGAAAACTCACGCTTTTTCTCGGTTGACGGATTTAAATATTTCCTTTCATTACAAATGAAAAAAAAAAGTATTTTTTCATTATCATTATTATTATTATCTTTTTTTTTTCTTTTTTCTTTTTTTTTTTGGGGGGGGGGGGGGGGGGGGTAGGGGAGAAAAAGTCTAGAATAGTGGTGTTACTCAGTCCATCCAGTCAACCCTCCTCAGAGGATATCCTCACCTGTTCTTACCTGTTCTCACTTGTTCTCCTGTTCTTAACTGTTCTCACCTGTTTTTAACCATTCAAACCTGTTCTCACGATCACACCTGTTTTCACATGTTCTCACATGTTCTTACCTGTTCTCATGTGTTCTTACCTGTTCTTACCTGTTCTCACCTGTTCTTACCTGTTCTCATCTGTTCTCACCTGTTCTTACATGTTTCCCCCTGTTCTCACCTGTTCTTACATGTTTTTCCCTGTTCTCCCCTCTTCTCCCTGTTCTCACCTGTTCTTACCTGTGCTCTCACCTGTTCTTACCTGTTCTTACATGTTTTCCCCTGTTCTCACCTGTTCTTAGCTGTTCTCACCTGTTCTTACCTGCTCTCCACCTGTTCTCGCCTGTTCTTACCTGTTCTCACCTGTTCTTACATGTTCTCCCCTGTTCTTAGCTGTTCTCACCTGCTCTCCCCTGTTCTTACCTGTTTTCACCTGTTCTTACCTGTTCTCCCCTGTTCTTAGCTGTTCTCACCTGCTCTCACCTGTTCTCCCCTGTTCTTACTTGTTTTCACCTGTTCTTACCTGCTCTCGCCTGTTCTTACATGTTCTCATTTTTTCTTACATGTTTCCCCCTGTTCTCACCTGTTCTTACATGTTCTCCCCTGTTCTTTGCTGTTCTCATTTGTTCTTACCTGTTCTTCACCGTTCTTATCTGTTTTCACCTGTTCTTACCTGCTCTCACCTGTTCTTACCTGTTTTTACCTGTTCTTACCTGTTCTCGCCTGTTCTTACCTGTTCGCACCTGTTCGCACCTGTTCTTACATGTTTTCCCCTGTTCTTATGTGTTTTCCCCTGTTCTCACCTATTTTCCCCTGTTCTTACCTGTTCTCCACCGTTCTTATCTGTTTTCACCTGTTCTTACCTGCTCTCACCTTTTCTCACCTGTTCTTACCTGTTTTTACCTGCTCTCACCTGTTCTTGCCTGTTCTTACCTGTTCTCACCAGTTCTTACATGTTCGCACCTGTTCTTAGCTGTTCTCACCTGTTCTTATGTGTTTTCCCCTGTTCTCACCTATTTTCACCTGTTCTTACCTGTTCTCCACCGTTCTTATCTGTTTTCACCTGTTCTTACCTGCTCTCAGCTTTTCTCACCTGTTCTTACCTGTTTTTACCTGCTCTCACCTGTTCTCGCCTGTTCTTACCTGTTCTCACTAGTTCTTACATGTTCGCACCTGTTCTTACCTGCTCTCACCTTTTCTCACCTGTTCTCACCTGTTTTACCTGCTCTCACCTGTTCTCGCCTGTTCTTACCTGTTCTCACTAGTTCTTACATGTTCTTACCTGCTCTACTGTTCTCCCCTGTTCTCACCTGTGACCAGTGTCGCTTGGACCAGGTCTTCCCTCACATACTTCACTAACTTTGATAATTCAGGTCGAGATAATCATCCACCAGAAATGACACATGAGACCGTTATGTTACAGATTGAGACAAATTGGTTTAGAATGTGATAATAAATTATATTTGATGTCTGATGCATTGATCGCTCTGTATCTTTTAGGATTTTTTTTTTTGTGAAATATCGTTGACATTTTGAAAAAAAAGACGTGATTATATGTGATGAAACTTACACAGAGGAGGCAGAGGGAGACTTTGATTTGTAATTATCTTACCTCCAGTATGTTGTTCAAATGTAACCATCTAAACAATGTTTAAAATAGTGTGTTTTTTTTTAATGTGCAGAATTAACTTTAAAGAATCAAAATTATAAATGCATATCCAGACTATTAAGTGAATTATTTTGGATGCCAGCTGTGCAAATTATGGTGTTTTATGCTGCAGCAGCTATTAAAAGGGTGAAAAACTGTTTTCAGCTGAGACTTCTGATGGTACGTTATAGATGTTCACAGTTTAATGGATTCATCCCAAGATCCCTCAGGTACATCCACCTTATAAGAACAAATTCATAGAGGTTATTGGAGAACATTTTTTATGATAAAGCTTTTATTAGTCACAACTGCAGTCCAGTCTGTACTCTCTGCTGTAGATGAGGCGAAACAGGATGCAGTCTTAATGAACTCCCAGCTCTGCAGTCATGAGTAAACCAGCCTTTTATAATCCAAAAATAGCTTGGAACTGAGGTCTCTCGTCCGTGTTGGAATCAAAGGAGCTCATTCTGTCTTCATTTCCAGCAGGGTGCAAAGCCGTCTTGTTCTTGATCTTCCCAAACAGACAACTGCAGCGACTGCTGCCAGGAACCGAGACACGGCAGCGCTCACCAGCTCCATGTCAGCTGTGGAGCAGATATTCAATCACACATCAACAAGACGCCAAAAACACGTCTGAAGAACGATTTTAGTGCCTCCAGTCTTGGTGCAAACACCAACCAACTTCAGCTTCTTTGAAGTCAAAGTTAATTATTTTCCCTGCTCTTGTTTTATTTCCTCTACTGCCCTTTTTATGGGTTTCATTTTTCTCAAGACATAGAAATTTATGCTCTAAATAGAACCAAATAGAAACAAAAAGACTTTTTTTTATCTTAAAATAACATGGGTAATTTCTGCCAAAAATAAAACAAAAGAATAAATTACAGTGATCCCTTATTTTTCACGGTTAATGGGGACCAGCGCCCCCCCGCGAGAATCAAAATCCGCGAACTGAGCCGGAGCCCCCCGAACCTAAATAATGTGTTTGAAATATGTTTAAAAACCGCAAAAAAGTAGCGAAACAAGAAAAAGGCTCAACTGTGGTCTTTCTGTTACCTTCACAGCCTCTGGTCTCTGAACCGTAGTGAAGAAACCGCTCTTTCATCTAACCTCGTTTTCATTCTGCCGTCCCACGACACACACACTACATTACCCATAAGGCCACCTTCTTAAAGGGGCCAGGCTGGCTCACAACATTTGTTTGCTGGGAGAGAACACGCTCAACATCCTGTGATGTTTCCGCAATTTTATTCTTGATTTTTTTTAAATATTATATATTTCTGAAGAAAAATCAGCGAATAACTAAAACCACGGAATTAAACCGCGAATTGGCGAGGGATCACTGTAAACTAAAAGAGCTGATATGAAGCCAGAAGGGAAAATATTTTCTTTCATCAATAAATTCATTAGTGCCTGGAAGCTGATTAACGTCCTTCCTTTTCACCCTCCAGTGATTCCTCCTTTTCGGTTTCTCTGCCAAATCAGTGCATCGATACCCTCCGTCTTCCCTCCACGTGTCTCGTTTCACCTCTCTCTCTCTCTGAGCTGGAGGATCCCCCCCAACCCCCCCACCCCCCCCACCCCACCCCTCACTGTCCCTAATAAGCCGGAACGAGATTCCTTGGCTGACAGCGGTTCCAGATGGCATCATGGCTCTGTGGTTTCTGGCACCGAACCCGCCACCAGCAGAGGAGGATGTCCCGCCGCCGTGCCCACGCGTCAACATCAACACCAACATATGGCGGCGTTATGTAATGCTGCATCTTCTGCCTCATGCAGCAATTTACAGCCATCGCTCAACAAGCTCTTTCTTTTTCCATGTCGTTCCCGAGCCAAAACCTGCGTTCAAGGATTGTTTCCCTCTCAGCCGAGCTCACTGACTAAACATGACAATCTGTTGAGCTGGTGAGAAGATCCTGATATTCTCGTCATCCGTGGCTGGAAGTCAGCTCGAAAGCATACTTGGAGGGCACAAAATTTGCTCCGCTCTTAAGTTCAAAGCATCAGAGAAGCTACTCACTTGTAAGGAAGGGGGAGAGGGGGAGAAAATGGATATTCCTCTCATGCAGGAGCAAGAAGACCAAACTGGTTTCCTGAATTAATTTGCCATAAAATGTAAAAAGTTACACTAGTCGAGAAACATGATGTGATTAAACTGATTGCACACAAACAGTTTTTCATTTATTGTGCCTTTATTAAATATATCCATCAAACGTTCACTGTGCTGGATTAGAAAAAAAAAAGGAATAAAAGTGAACGATTGAGGTCAAAAGTAGACGCACCACCTCTGGCAGCGCCGACTTCAAACAAACACTTTCGGTAACTTTGTTATACCTGCACAACATCCTGGAGGAGTGTTTGACCTCAGACGTGTCTGCAGGATGTCTGGCATGAAGGAGTCTCTTCAGGTCGTTCCACAGCATCTCTCTGGGATTAAGCTCTGACCGGGTCGCTCCAACCGGAGAATCTGCTTTTACTGAAGCCATTCTGTGGCGGGTTTGCTTTGATGTTTAGGGTCATTGTCCTGCTGCATCAAATGTCCTAACCGTAACCCACCCTGGCATTATCCTGGAGCACAATGTGGTAAAGCTGGGAATCCGTTTCAGCTCCCAGTGATGCAGAGATAAGCTTCTTCATTATTACTGATGGTGTTTTGATGTAAGCACCGTAAAGGGCTGTGTTTACTCTCGGAGCAATGTGTCCCAGTTAGCTCGTTGCAGGTATGCCGCAGTTATTTTTGATTTATGCCCAATTTCTGCGCTATGTTATTCCACGCCACAACGCAAACTTATCTCTTGCGTTTTTCCACTTCCTCACCGTCTCGGTGAGGAATGTTGGTATGGCGAATTATCATTATCTCGGTACGGCGGTCATACAAACAAAACAAACCGGTAAGGTAACAAGCCAGAAATACGCGTCGTGAAGAGTGGATGTAGAATTGACCAATCAGAGGCCTCCTTTCTCTCCTCCCTGCGACGCTATGCGCCAACTGTCGCAATACGATATGTATCGTGATACTTGGGTCACGACAGATGATATCACGATATATTGCGATATTCTACCCAGTTAATATCAAAATTAAAAGTAGAGATGAAAAATCAAGTTGCTGTATATGTTCATCAGATGATATTGATCATTCAGAGGACAAATTGAGTCAAAACTATTTGCTTCAAAACAACCTATTTATTGTTTATTATTAGTGTTTTTGGACATTTAAATGAATGAATTAATTTTCCTAAAAAAATCCATATTAGGAGCTGAAAAATCGATATTATATCGGGCGGCCGAAAATCGTTATATATTGCCAAATCGATTTTTTTTTCACACCCCTAGTCTGCGGTCACCTACAGTTTTGGGGAAGTGCACCAGAGTGTCTGTGGAGGGTGGGGGGGGCATATCTGCGTTATCTGCATCACACACGCAGACGACCTGATTTCTGAGCATAAACCAGACTTAAGTTGAGCAATTCAACTTTTGTCTCATCGGTCTACAAAACATTTTCCTCATAGCATAGTAAATTACCCAGGTGCTCTTCGGCGAACGTTTCATCATAGACACCATAGTTGGTGTTCAATGGCTCACGTGTGAAAGACTGGTGGTAGAGATGTTTGCCCGCTCCAGTGTCTTCTCAAGCTGTTGGTTGTTCCTAGTGGGTTCTTGTTTTGGATGAGCACCCATTTCTAGGAAGAGTAGCTGCAATACCAAACTAGGGGTACATGATAATTATCAACCCGATAACTATCGGGCCGATAACAGAAAATTATGACGTCATCCTGATAAGTCCTATATCGTGACGAATAGCTCCGATAACATATATTTCTGTCAACACGGAGGTGTCTCGCTCCCTCTGAGCCTTGAATGACCGGCAGTGAATGTTATGTTCAAGTGACGTCGGCATAATCAGAAAAACGATTTCTCAGTAAGGAAAATCAAGAATACCCCCTCATGCCAGAAAACAACTTGTTAACTCGGTCATAATTTTGGTAGTTGCTGACTTGAATTGATATTCGCAGTATTTTCCCACAAGTTACACATAAAAAAAGGAAAAAATTGATAAGGCCGAAAGAACGACTAGCAAACGAGGGAACGGATGAATTTACGTTACACCTTGAATGCAGCATTGCGGCACAGTGCGCTGAAAAAAAAAACCATGGTGGCGATCGTATGGAACTTTGTTAAAGTTTCAGAAGAAGATAGTTCGCTGGTTATTTGTGACAAATGCTCCAAGCGAAGGAGGGAAAAATAGCACAAGCTTTAATACGTCAAACCTGATCAGTCACCTGAAACATAACCATCACTTCCATGGAGTTTTGAAATCGCGCTAACGAGAGCTAACGTGAGCTAACGTGAGCTAACGTGAGCTAACGTGAACAAGCCAGGAGCAAATCTCCCCTCCCCTCTCCTCTCCTCCCCTCTCCTCTTCTCGCCATCATGTCTCTCATCTAAAGCTTCCATGAGATTGAAAAAAAAACTAAAACTACTGAACCTCATTTACTTTAATTAAAGACATTCATTTGAATGGAACCACAAGACAAAACCCTTTAAATGTAAGTTTTTGTTACTGGAGTGCACTTGTTCAGTTTATTTACACAGACAAGTCTAACTTGTGTCAGTACATTATGTGCATTATTTTTTGTTGTCATTGAGGAATGTATTTTTTCAGTTAGTAATTCTGATGCATGTATTTCCATCAGTTCAAGGAGCCTTTATTTTTTATATCAGTCAGTAATTAACCTTATTTAAGTTGATGTGAGATATCAAATAGGTTTGTTTGATAGCTTTACGAAAATGTTTGAGAGGCTTGCCAATAGTTATTCATTGGAAAAAATAAATATGTGTTCATTTAAAGAGTTAAAACTGTTTTTGGTTTTGTTCATAGTATTGATGTAATGATCTTAGGTACATGTGTGTGTTATCAGTTATCGGTATCGACCTTTAGGAGCTGAAAGTTATCGGTTCTCGGTAGGGTTGGGCACCGAAAAACGATTCCAAGAAGGAATCGTTTCCTAACGTCCAGTTCTGGAATCATTTAGAAGATTTCTGAATTTCGATTCCTTTTTTTGGTTCCTAAATGTCCGTGCTTTTTTATGTAATTACATTTTTTTTTTAATTTACTGCACTAGTTTGTTGATGATACTCCGCCCGGTGTACTCAACTCCACGCTAGTGTCGACGTCACGTCCGTCACCGACAGGACTTCACTCGCCACAACATGGATCCCGCTCTTGTGTTTGGCTGCATTTCAGTCTGGGAAATGACGGCTACCTGGCGCAGTGCAACATCTGCGTTAAGCATGTTACTGTCAAAGGAGGGTGCACTACGAACATGGCAAAACACCTTCGCCTGCATGGCATCACAAAAATAAACGAGTGTACCGTATTTAATTGACCTTTCGGTAAGCACCGCCCCCTTCCTAGTTACTGTTGCTAGGTCAGACAAACTTGCTGCTCCTCCGTTAAGGACTGTGTAATTCACTATTTTTCTGATGCCTATCATCAGTGTTAATATTATACTATAATAACGCCATGGTGAAATATTGCTGCTGGGGACCTGCAACAGTGACTCGAGGTGTCCAGAACGTTTGGAGGAACATTTTTATTCCCTTTCCCAACCCGAACAAACAACGTGACACCCCATTCACGTTGGCTGCGAGGGGTAAAATGACAGTGGAGCAAACACACGAGTGCCACAGAAAAGTAACAGCCTATGTGGTGAAAAGGCTCCTTGCCTTCTCAGTTTTTTTAATGAAAAAAATTCTATTGTTAGATAAGTCACGATCTGTTGACCTACACATCAAAGAATCGGAATTGAGAATCGTTTTGAACAGGGATCGAAACAGCGAATCGGAATCGGAATCAGAATCGTTAAAATCCAAATGATGCCCAACCCCAGTTATCGGTATTTTAAAAAAAAAAAAAAACAGTTATCGTGCATCGCTATACCAAACTGCTTAAACACAGTACAAAGCAAGCACACGTACAATCACTCATTCACACACACTTATGGGCCCCTCCCAGATGGGGAAAACAGAATCCATATGAGCTGTCCAAACATACATATCTAAGCACACACACACACATACACACACACACTCCTCAGTTGGGGCTCACTCCATTGGTTGGTCTTAACTGCTTTGTAGTATTTTTAGGCCTGTTATTCCAGTGCCTGTCCTGGCAGGCCACTGAGAGTATATAAGCCTCCCCCCCTGCAACTGGGGACCACTGAGAACACACAGTGGAAACATCTCTGGCCGACGCTCCTGCACGCATTTCAAATCCACTCAGGGTAAGTGAACGCCTCACAGATATTCAGCTGAACAGCAACAGTTCAACCGAGCCAGAGAAAGTTCATCTGGTTCACTTGAATCGGCATCTTTCAATCACGACCGTTTAGAGCGGAATCAAAATGTAAAATTACCTCCTTTTGCTTGAAATAAGTTTGATGATTTGATGGAGTTTATTTTAGATTTAACTGAAAAAAACTGCCATGATTAGATTTATCCCCCATCACGTGGGGGGTTTGCTGGGACGTTCCTTTTGATCGTGCTCCAGAAAAGTGTCAAGGTCAGGGTTAGCTGCTGCTCGCTGCCTGCAGCGACTGAGCTGGACAAGTGCTCACCACCACGAGCTCGGGTCACAGTTTGAGCCGGCCCGCTGTCCCTTCAAGCTGTTTTTCCACAGATTTGTGTGTTGATTATTTATAACTCCCAGTGCACGTTGTCATCGGCCGTTCATCACGCTGATGAAGTTGAAGTGTCACACGGTTAAGACTTTCTTTGTGCAGTAGCTGTGACAGTGATTAATGATTGTAATCTTCATGTTCATTTAAGGTTATGAATAGATGTTATATAATTGCAGATTTGTCACTGTCTTACATGGACTATGGTGTATAGAATAATCCCTGTGCCCCTTCCAAGTGCAGGATGTGCTGGAGAGCTATGGACCTTCGGCAGTCGCGTGTCTCTTCTTAAGCAGAACAGGATACTGGAGTTCAAAACAGGCTACTTTAAATTTAAAAAAAATCTTTCTGCTTTCTCTCTCTGCTCAGGGAACCATGCGTCCAGCATGACGTCTGCAGAAGTTGCAAACCAGAAGTTCTCCTTTCCTTTCAGCTGTGTTGTGAAACTTTCTCCACAGGAGAACGTGTCAGAGGAAGGATGTGAACAGGTGGAGGCCCAGGTGCTTAAAGGGAGTCAAATCTTAAGCAAACCGAGCCCCGTTGCTCTTCTAGGTGCCCTTGTGCATAATGAGAAGCGAGGACGAGAGAGCACGAACCCTCCACCTGGGGGGGGCATGGCGGTTGCCCAGGTGTCGGTCTCTGCTGAGGCTCACCACAGCACCGTGGTTTCCAGGAAGAGCATGTTTGAGAACCTGAAGGTGGAGAGTGAAGATCAGCGGCCGGCAGCAAAGAGGCAGCTGTCGTCTGAGAGTGCAGCCCGGACTTTTACGGTGGTGAAGAAAAGTGCCGTGAGGAAGGAGGCGGAACAACAGAGACACCTGCAGCAGAAGACACACCTGGGCCAGAGGGCGACGCCGTGTGCTGCCGTGAGAGGCAGAAGAAAGCGCAGAAAGGACCTCTTCACAAGCTCAGAGGTCTTCCACAGGCTTGATGCGCATGTCATCAGGACAGGAGCAGAGGTGAAGACAACTGCTGTTCAATATCGCCCCTTTATGCAAATCTGCAAGGATTCTGCTTCTTAGTTCTTTAGTCTCAAAGGTGTAACCAATACACAGCTATTTTTGTATCCACACTTATGTGAAAAGAAAGAAAAATCTAATGCTTTTAATTCAATTCAATTTTATTCAATTCAATTTTGTTTGTATAGCGTCTGTTGCAATGTCAGTTGTCTCTAGGTGCTTTACAGAGACCCAGATCATGACCCCGAGCAAATATCATCAACTAAAAATTAGGGCTGGGCAACAATTAAAATTTTTAATCGCTATTAATCACATTATTTCCCTGATTAATCATAATTAATCGCATTGTATACGAAAAATCAAATAATGAATTCAAAAGTAGTGTAAAGGTCACTTTTATTTAAATGTTCTGCTGCCATATGAACTAAAGTGCCATAACATTTGTTGTTCAAACACTTTTAACATCAGCACTTGTCAGTAACACATATTTAGTGTAAATCTCATCTTAAAAAATGTAAAACAAAATAAAGCTTATTGCCACTGCCAGGGCATTAATGTCATCTTGTTCTTATGAAAAATAAAAAAAGTCTACAAACAAAATCCAACAAAATGATTGTGGCTCAGCACAATCAGAACATTAAAACAGGTAATTTCTGAGGTAACAGCAGAAACTTTTAACGGGGAGTTTAACTTGGCAGTTGTTACAAATAACCTTGTTTCTGTTGAATCCTCCGTCTGGGAGAACTTTAAAATGAAAATGTCCATGTTAAAGTTCAGTAACTTTATCAATCCGTGTATCATTCATTCTTTCCATTTTCAATTGTCAATCAAAAAATTAAAACAAAAATTAAAAAGTGACATTTTATTACGTTTTTCGTTTTTAAATCTAACACAAAAAAAGAAAAAAATGCCTGTTTTTTTATATTTCAATCTTAGACTCAGATCAAAAATACGAAATGAAAAAACGGGCCACAGAAATGAATTTGTTTTATAATCAGGACTGGACTTTCTGTTATCATTACACATCTGTGCCACTAGATGGAGCCACACTGCAGTAACCAGCTAGAGAACAGCAGGACAGTGAACACATGGAGCAGATCTGATGGAACATGGAGGAATGACGAGAAAGTTTAGTTGCAGTCCACAATTTTTGTTTTCAAACAGAATTGTTAATATTGCTACCTGAGTTGCTACCTGAACTGTAAAGTACAGAGATTTTTACCGTTCTCCATGTCTGTTTTAGCTTTTCGGCATGTTTTTTCCAGCCAATTGTCTTCCGGTTCCGCAGCAGCCAGTAACAGGCTTTTCAAAACAAAAGCATGTGAGCAACATGCATTAACGCGCGATAAAATAAATGTCGGCGTTACTAAATTAATGAGTTAACACGATAACGCGTTAACCTGCCCAGCCCTACTAAAAATATAATATTGAATCCTAAACAAGGTTAATGGCAGGTAAAAAGCTCCCACAGTGGGAGAAAAAAAAACTTTAAGCCAAACAGTGGGAAGGAAAAACTCCACTTTAAGAGGAAGAAACCTTGAGCAGGACCTGGATCATATGGAGGACCTTCCTGATGAAGACCAGCCGGGTAAAGAAAGAAAAAGAGAGGAGAGACAGGACAGAGAGAGGATGGAGGACATAGAGAGGAGAGCACACAAATGACTGAATGAAATGACTACATAAACAGATGCAGGTAGCAGCACTGAGGTCTTTAGAAAAAAAAAAAAGAAAAGGCATGGTGATGCTTTGATCAACACCTACTATAATCAGGTTATGATTTTCTACACAAAAAAAAAATGATTGAGGGTTTCTGACTTTTACAGGCGACTGTGTAAACCAGTACATCTTCATTTAATATACATAATATTTAATATGAGGCTGAAGGAGGATGAAGAAAAAAAAAAGATTGTGGCAGTTTTTTTTTTTTTACATAAAAGTTTGAGAGACTTACTGAAGGTTAAAATACAAAGACTCCATCTCACGAATGGCCTCTAAATATCAACCCTGTTTCTTGACTACGCACTTCTCTGCTTGTGTCCGTTAGCTGAAGGAAAAACGTGTGTATGACGTCAAGAAAATAGTCGAAAGCATCACACAGGAAGCCAGAAATGAGCTGGAGAGACTGCGTGCCATCTGGGTCTGGCTGTGCCACAACATCGGTGGGTGAGACATACCAACGAATATAGCAGCATGTTAGTGGTTAGCGGGACCATCTACCATATTTCTGCCTCTTCGTTGTGCTCGTAGAGTATGACGTGAGCGGGTACCTTGGGCGCTCAGAGAAGCTGAGCTCCCCGGAGGAGGTGATCGCGGCTGGTCGGGGCGTTTGCTGTGGCTACTCCAGTCTTTGTTCAGAAATGTGCAGGTGAGCAAACCGCAAAACACAAACCTCACATTCTTGGGAGAATCTAAATCGGGGCTATCACATGCTGCAAGGCCCCTATCGTAAACTTCCTACTAGCCACTACTCACTCACCGCTACCCGCAAATTGTGGGTCTAGGAACCTCCGCTAACCGCTAATGCAATCTTCCACTTCCTAAAGCTGCTACCCGTTACAGCTGCTACCTGTTACAGCGTTGCCAGGTGGGAAATGTAGGATTATCGTACCAGAGACTTTTATCGTATTTTAAGAGAAATTATCATACATCTGTCATAACCAAAATAACAAGCCCAATGATGCGCTATAGTCAAATTTAATCACTCTAGCGTTAAAAAGCTGGCGATGCTGACCATTCAGCCCATTCAGCCTATCATGCTCGTTGTTCTGAGACAAACATTCGTATCTCACACTCAGCAAAGCATGATTGGCTGGAAACATGTCACATGGGAACAGATGCCTTCAGGGTTCAAAAAAAAAAAAAAACTCTGCGGCAGGCAATAATGTGAAATAGTCAAATTAGCGTAGATTTGGCCTTTTTTTGGATTATTGATCGTACATCGTACAGAGGGCCAAATTATCGTACAAATACAATAATTATTGTACACCTGGCAACGCTGCACTGTTATGCCGACTCCCTTACTCACATTGTAGGTGTGGCAATGGGTGTGTCTTCTGCGCTTTCCGCAAACTCGGTATCTTGCGATCAGACCACCCGCTACCCGCATGTTGGCGCGTACAAGAGCGCGTCCAAATAGCATCAATGTGCGTCCACCTGGTCACGTGTGGACGTGCCCAAACAGCTCTACCTCTCGAATTAACTCTTGTATAAAAAGCGTGATTTGGCCTCAGTTGAACCCCTGAGAAAACGGCAGAGATCGTCTGAAACGGCTTGCTCACCAGTTAAACAATAGACGACTAGAGCGTGTTTACTGGGAGCACATCAACTATCTGAGACTTTCAGGTAGCTGATAGGAATTGTCTGTGTAAAAATTTCTATATGTATATATATATATCAGTGCAGAGGAGGAGGAGGAAGGAAGAGGAGGAAGCTCTACAGCAGAGTCCCAGACGAGCTGCACATGAGAGCTGCTCTGATCTGGATAAAAAGATGCTCCATAGCGGTTTGCGGGTAGCGCAACCTGCTCTTAAAGGCAATGGCTGCTGACGCACTGATTGGTTTAACAGGTGGAACACCCTAATCACTCCTATGGATAATGTAGCGGGTAGCGCAGGTGGGATAGCGGGTTTAGCAAGGTGTAAGATTGCGTTCTTTGCGAAGGAATGCCTCTCCTGCTACCTGCTATCCTTAAATAGCGGCTCTACCAGATCTGGCGGAAGATCAGGCCCCTAATCTCTTAAATTACAAATCACAAATACAGGAAATGATCTTTGAGAGTTTTTCTCAACCACATAGTTGGTCTCTGTGCTGCAGGTGACCCCGTCTGTCTTCTGTTCAGTCCTGATCTGGGTAACTACTGTTGAAATTAACAGAGTTCATAAGACCTCAGGTTGCAGACCAGAAAGCCAACAAAAAGAACTAAATTATACAATGAAGTTATATATACTCTATATGGACACTGAAGTATCTGTTATAGCTTTGTTGTTTATTCGCTCTACTATATTGATCAATAGCGGCCTTGAAAAGCTTTTGTTTCATTCTGCCATAACTCTGCCTCAGTAATCATATATTCAGAAAATATGTATTCGAGAAAATGTTTCAATAAACAAAGCATTACATTTTTCAACAAACATTTCATTGACTGACATCGGAGATGCTGCTCCTTCTCGTTTATTCAGCTCAATGCATTTCGCATCTCTCATCCCTTCTGAGTTCAAAGACGAACGTGTTCTTGACTACGGGGCAGAAGGCATGTTGAGTTTGGTCTGTGTTCACAGAGAAGTGGGCATTGATTGCCAAGAGGTGCCAGGCCACAGTAAAGGCGTTGGGTACTGCCAAGGCCAGAGCCTAAAGAACGTGAAATCGGATCACCTGTGGAACTCTGTGCTTCTGGAAGGACAGTGGTTTCTGCTGGATGCCTGTTGGGGAGCTGGACGAGTAGATATGGAACATGAAAGCTTTGTCCAAAGGTGAGGAAAGGAAAGAATCCCAACGCATCCATCATGCGGCGGTGCGCAAAGAAAAGCTTTTATGAGACGACTTTCTTGTACGACGACTGATGAGAGTTGAGTCTAAAAATGAGCCTAATGTCTCCATCTCATGCATTAAAGGTTCGACGATTTCTACTTCCTGACGGAGCCAGAGGAGTTCATCAATTCACATTTCCCAGATGAGGAGAGGTGGCAGCTCCTGGACGCGCCCATCCCGTTGGAGGAGTTTGAGAGGAGGGTCTTCAAGACCTCGGCGTTCTTCACCATGGGGCTCAGGCTGATAACTCCTCAGCACTCTCTCGTTGTTACAGGTCCACCATTAGCCTTACTTTTACACACAAATTAGAGTATGTTTTGATATAGTTTTCCTTCAGGAATAAATATGAAAAAGTATTTTCTTATTTGGACTTATATACAGTAATCCCTTATTTTTCGTGGTTAATGAGTTTCGCGGTTCACCCGGAGCCCCCCGAGCCTAAATAATGTGTTTAAAATATGTTTAAAAACTGCAAAAAAGTAGCAAAACAAGACAAAGGCTCAACTGTGGTCTTTCTGTTACCTTCACAGCCTCTGGTCTCTGAACCGTCGTAAAGAAACCACTGGTATTGTGCCATTTTTGGCGCTAATTAGCGGCTAACACGCTAACAACAACAAAAGAAAAAGTGCGGTTTTCTCTGCACGGAACTTATAACATCACACAGGTTGTATTGTTGGGCTCCTGTCGGTTAACAGAGAATATAAATCTATACACGCTGGGCTGCTGTTTATGCTCACAACACTTTTCATCTAACTCTGTTTTCCTTCTGCAGTCCCACGACACACACACTACATTACCCATAAGGCCACCTTCTTAAAGGGGCCAGGCTGGCTCACAGCATTTCTTTGCTGTGAGAGAACATGCACAACATCCTGTGATGTTTCCGTGATTTCTTTTATTATATTATATATTTCTGAAAAATCCACGAATAACTAAAACCGCTGAACTTAAAGTGCGAATTGGCAAGGGATCACTGTAGATTTAAACTTTGTTAGCCAGCATTGAAAAATGTTGCTCATCTACTTTTTGAAGATTTTTTTTTTTCATCCTTATTTGAACTTCTCTCTCAGATGACGGTGAGGCAAACGTGTCTCTTGGCTTCTCCAAACCAGCAACCTTCACCTACGAGATCAAACAGCACTGGGAGCTCCTCCACCACGGAGCTTCAGAGCAGAAAGACTCGAGCAGCTCCTCGTTTGGCCTCCTAACCATCTCCCCTCAGAGGATGAACCTGCAGCTGCTGCCTCCTGCCAGCGGCACGTATGATGTGAAAGTGTTTGCGAGGCCTGAAACGGCTACCACGCCTCTGATTTGGGTTTGCTCCTTCACGCTGGAATGTCCAGCCCCCAGGGCTCTGGAAGAAATCCCAGAAAACCCTTTCTTGTCTTGGGGACTGCAGCCTATTGCAAAATCCTTGGGTATAGCAGCCAGTAACCAGAGTGGTGAGGTCACTGAGGTGGACGAGGGTGTCTTTGACCTGGTGCTGAAGACCTCCAGGCCTCTCATGGTGCTGTGTGACCTGATCCACCCCCAGATGGAGGCTGCTGTAGCCAAGCGCTGCCTGGCAACGCAGATTCAACCAGATGTCCTGACTTGTCACATCTTGTGCCCGCTCCGTGGCTTCTACCGGCTGTCCGTGTTTGTGCGGGACTACGAGAAAACAGAGGTCAAGTTCCAGAACGCCGCAAACTTCCTGTTGCACTGCAAAGGGAAGGTCGTCAGCCCGGACGAGCTGTTCCCCCCTAACCTGGCCTCGGCGTGCGGGCCGGGCACCCGGACGTCCGAGGCAGGGTTGTCAAAGTTCAGCCACAACGCTGCCGTCGTGAGCACCCAGCAGGGCAAGTGCAACATCACCTTCCACAATCAGCGGGACCTGGAACTTCACTGTGTGCTCTGCAGAGAGAACAAGACGTCGGCGATGTCGCTGTCCCGTCACCTGTTCTGCACGTACACAGACAGCAAAGTGACGGTCAGCGCCAGCCTTCCTGAAGCCGGAGTGTATCGGCTGGGACTCTACGCTCGGCTCAGCCCCGGCGAAGAGTTCAGCCCCATGTGCGACTTTGTTCTGAGAAACACCTGCCCCACGTGCGGGCCCCCTTTCCCCTGCGTCTACTCGGCCTGGAGGAAAGGCTGCGTGCTCTTCGAGCCCCGCGGGGGCCTGCTGGAGCCTCTGTCCCGGGTCCACTTCAGGGTGCGGGTTCCCGGGGCTCTGAGGGTAAGTGTGGTGGGAGAGACGCGGACTGAACTGAAAATGAACAAGAGCAGAGTCTGGGAGGGGTTGGTTTTCACTGGAAACGGCCTCCAGGAACTGAAACTGGCCGCCTCCTTGAGGGAGTCTGATGACATGGCCGTGTTGATGACTTTTAACACAAAACAGTTGAACGACAAAATGTGAAATCGCAGCTGTCTAGTGAAGTTGCCGTTAAAGCTCTGATGCAAACGACTGTGATGTCATTTGCAATGTTTAAATGAAGCAACAAAACAAAGAGAGAATCATTTTGATGCAAGTCGCAATTATGGATCTAAATCACATGTGTCAAACACAAGGCCCGCGGGCCAAATGTGGCCCGCCACATCATTGTATATGGCCCTCAAGAGCTTGTGCTTTATTGGCTTAAATTTAAACCAATATTTTAAGACTTAAAATAAGCTTACACCGCTTTAAAGCGTATATTGACAATAAAATACATCTCCCATCATGCATTTGGTTGTCACCCACAACGATAACAGTATCTCACCATGAGCAAGACACCAAGATGATTTTCAGAACTGATGGATTTCAGAAAAACCTCTACAAACTAACCCCAATATGTCCAAGAAAAGAGAAATTGATGCACAAGGAAGACAGTTTCATGAACGACGAGAAAACGAATACAAGTTTGTATCTCAAGGTGAAACAACAGTACGTATTTTGTGTTATGAGGCGGTGTCAGTCGTGAAAGCTAAGTATGCTAAATTTAGCCTACAAGAAAAACAAAGAATGGCTTCCGCTCCTGAAACAAAGGTAATGGATACTCTGAGTGATGTTTACAGAGTCCGTTACCATGGCAACGGACTCTGTAAACATTACCAGTGCGAGAGTAGGTTTACAACCATACCCTGAGTTTAATATAATAATGAGTTAAATATTAGAAGTTTTAATATATAATAAATGCAGAAACAGTTACTTAACAATATAAGGCGCAGTTTAATTGATTTTGATTTACATTGCATTTTGTAACGTTCATGCTGCCGATCTGGCTCTTCGATGGCAACCATGATGCTGATGTGGCCCTCAGTGAAAATGAGTCTGACACCCCTGATCTAAATGTAAATGTTCATCTATGAAGTTTTCAGTCAAAAAAAAAAAAAAAAAATAAAACTTTTGAGCCTGATGTTTAGTGATGCACAAATCCTGCTTTTCCACTCCCCGTTATTGAACGCATCAATTACCCATTTACAATGCTGGAGGTTTAAAAAAAAAAGTCCATACATGAGAATTTATTACTGTTTTATCAGCTTAAGCACATTGTCTTTTTCTATTATTGTGACTAAGATGAAAATCAGATCACATTTAATTGCAAATGAATGCAAAAAAAACTGGTTAAAAAGGCCTCACATACTTACTGCCATCAACTACGGCTGTGCAGGCAGCTGATGTGCGACTTTAATTGAGAAGATCGGCCTCTTGCATCTGCCCCGTCAGTCGGTACCCAGTCCGGCTCTGGCGACAGCATCAGCACCGATGTCCGATAACGGCACCCGGCTGTGATGTCATGTGGCTCAAAAGTGCATCACAAGTATTATGTTATGAAATGGTGTCAAAAGTTATGCAATAAAAATATGCAGTGAAGACAGCACTTACATCTGGGCAAGTCTCTTGTTTTCAGCCGTCATTCCTGTTTAAATTTACACATTCATAAAAGAACATGCTGCACATGAACCTGTTCGCCTCCGAGTGAGAGTGAAAGGAAAGAGAAGCCCTCTAAAACCCAGATGAGTAAAGTTACGGTGTCTCCATTATTGTGACCTGGGTCCGTTCGGCAGGCTTCGGCTGACGTTAGCAGGAGTGATGAGTGTTTACATGCGGCTGTCATAATAGTCCACAAATAGCCCCGGTTCAGCGCCTCGGTTACAATACAACAATAGGAGGTGGGGTGGGAGAAAAAAGGCCGGTTACTGGTGTGAAGGAGATATGGCAGGAGTGGTTCAAGTGACTTAAGTGTATATCTGGTGGGTTGTGTTGACTGGAGTCGCCGGGGAGCAGCGAGCAGCGCAGTGGTGCATGGAGAGAGGTGAGGAAACGCTGATGTCAGAGGTTAGCCATGTGGAGGCCTCTATCTGCCCGGCAACAATGCAAGGACGTGCACGGACTCGCTCCTTCTTTTCAGACCCACGGAGCACGAGGAGATGGAGGTATATCATGTGAGAGGCAGGATTTCTCACATTCGCCTGCCTTTATTTCAGGCGCCCCTTTCCTATTTAATAACTTTTAATGCACAAAACAAACATACAAGCTCTTTCCACACAAATACGTGCACGCGCAGGCACGTGTTCCCTTGATCAGTTTAGCCCAACTTCCCCAAATTTGATTTACATGGGAAGTTTAATTCCTCTTTAATTCAGAATTAAAATTAAATCTGATTTAAAATGATTAAAAGTTACCATGTAAACACCTAAATCCGAATGAAAATGTCAATTCCGAATTAAACTTAATTCCGAAGTAAGTGGCTGGTTTATTCTGATTTTAAATCAGAATAGAATAATTCCGCAGTCATGTATACACTCATTCCTCTTTAAATTAATTCCGGTCTTTCTGCGCATGCTAGTTCTCTTGCCTGTCTGTCGCGATGACGCTTATATTCCGCGCTGGCCTTGTTTTCGAAACAAAGTTTCAAGATGGCAGCACGCGGTAAACGGTGGTCAAGACCAGAGACGATTTATTTAATAAATAGCTTGGAGGAACTGGAAATAATAAAAAGAACAGATGGCAGGAAACATAAAAATTGTGAGCTTTTCAAAGTTGTAGCGGCTAGGTTAAATGAAGGAGGTTTCTCCATGTTGTTGCTAATCGAGTAAGTTTGTTTTTTTTTCGGGACGTCCGCCTCCCTATCCAATCAGAACCCTTCCCTACCCCCAGACCTTAAGTGGAATTGGATAAAGCCGATCTAACGTGTCTACCATGTAAACCTCAATACGGAATTACTATTTCCATGTAAACTCGAAGGAAAATAGTTTAATTCGGAATTATTTAATTAAAAATAATTAATTCCGAATTAAAAAACATCATGTAACCGTGGCCTTTGTGTCGCGTTCACATCAGGAAGAGGCAGATCAGCATCTCCTGGACAGAGAACATGCGTCCTCTCTACTTTGAAACCTTGAACCTGCATCCACCGAGGCACAGAGCACTTAAAATCCAAACAGCATTAATGAGAAAATAAACGACAACTTCCATAGAAATATTTTTATTTATAACACGGTGCAATAAATACTACAACAATTAGTTTATAAAAGCATCAGTCACAGGATAAAAACAGAAGTTACAGTGGTTTTGTGCAAATGCAAGATAGTTTTGCCCACTTTCTGTGAACACCCTCGAAACAACATGTGGAAATCAGTTTGGCACTTCTGAAGTAAGTTTATTTTTTTGCCTTTTCTCACAATAGAGATCATAAAAAGTTATTTTTACTCTTGTAACTTTAGGCGGCCATCGTGACATGAAACACCTCCCAGCTTCAGTCGTAGCTCTTCCTCAGCGTGAATTACAGCCTCTGTTTAGCACGTAGCAACGTAGCCATTTGCCACGTGGCTGCACACCAAATGGCTACATTAACCACAATTTCACCTCCATCTATTTCTGTAACACTTGAGTTTGAGAGGGCAAACGTGGAATCTCAGGTGTAATGATCACAGCTGAGCCAAGTCCACGTGGACTGTGGGGAAGCAGAGCTCGTTACTCCCTTTTAACCTCGGTGTGACAGAACAACCTAAACTATTAGCATTAACAGCCCCCCTGAGGACACTGATGTATTTGGTCGGTTTAAAATTCATTTTCAAGCTGCTGTTTTCCATTGAGAAAAAAAAAAAAAAAACAACAAAAAAAAACAGCCTATAAAAGTACCAACTTCTTCTAGAAGTGCATTTCCACACAGCGGACTCTTTTGAAAGCAATCTTCAAAAGCAGATAGAAGCGAAACCTCTGACTGCTTTATCAATGTGCAGTACAAGAATGTCACAGTCCCCGATTAATTAACACCAAACTTTGTTTTTGTCCTATAACATCAGCTACAAAACGGCTAACCTCGACACACAGGATGACAACGCCAGGGTGCTCAGTGTGAGCAGCGTAGCAGTCACGCTCAGAGGCTTGTGGGGGGGCTCCGTGGGGGTCCCGTGTACAACAAACAGGGATCACTCCGCTTTAGTCACACACTCAATTTTTGCAGAGTGGGTACACTCTGATACGAAACTTTATATCCCATCTAGGGCCGCTGGGCTTAAAATAAAGGTGTGAGATTTACGATTCTTTATATTAAGATATGGACTTGAAAAGAACATTTATAAAAATAGGGCTTTCCCTTTTTTAATCTCTAAGGAATAAAGTGCACTTCTTTAACTTGATGAACAAAAATAAAAAAAAACTACAACCACATGGAAATAAATGACTAGCATGAGACTGTTGACAGTCTTGCCATTTCCCCCAGGCCCTTTTATAAAATCTGGTTGCTCGGTTTGTAAAAACACTTAGATGATGGCTCCCTCCACGTGCCCGTGCCCACTGTACCCCCTGGCGTTGTAGAAACACACCGTTTTAAAGAACAACTCCATGTATTCCTTTCACCAACGCTGTTGAAGGACGGATGGTCGCCTGACGACACCTCCACCCTCGTCAGGGGGGAGGATGCAGCTTCAGTGTCTGCTGCTCTCAGCTGCAGTCAAGGCACTGCTGGATCAGAGAAAACTGATGCCTCAAAACCGATCAGATTCTCAGAGTTATTGTGTTTTGTTTTTTTAAAAAATTGCATCTGCTTTTGCTTCTTGAAGCTTGTGCGAAAGTATTTCTTTTCTTTTTTTTTTTGCTATATGCAGAGCTCTGTCTGCAACAATTCACAGTTTTACAAAAAATACTTTTTGTCGCTTTGAGGTAATTCAAATTCTTAGCAGGTATGTAAAATAAACGAGATTGTTTTCTTTTTGGCGTACCAGTTTGGTGAAAGGCAAGTTTATCTGAACATACATGGTATCATATTCATATGACATCTCATCACATGCAAGCGCGTGCACACACACTGGTGCTGGTGCTTGTGTATAAGTGAGTCTATATATTTGTTAGTGGTAATTGGATTTAAATATCACAAACGTGTTACATAACCCTCATCTCTTTAAGGACGAGCTTTTAATCTCTTGGCAGTTTAGGGTATCACTCTGACTTGCACCAGGGTTCACAGTTCTGGCATCTTCAGTCTCCCATACATCTGCCTCACAACAATTTCACTGTCAATCAAGGTAAGTCTGCAGTGTTACGTAACGACAGAACCATGACAACTGTTGCTCCAAACAGATGGCTTAGAGAGTGCACGTCGGAAACGCTGAAAAGAGAATCCAGCTTAAACAAGAGTTATCGTTTTGTCACCAAAGGATTAAGCTTATATGCTATCCTGTTCCGTTTCTAAAAAGCCCTCTGTAATCTGTTTGAATTTTACCGTGCGGGTCATTTGTAAGCAGAGGTAACACTTTTATCAAGTAGCCTTTAATTGCGTCGAGCCCTTTGTTATGTGAGCTATGAACACTTTCAGCAGGAACCCAGCGGAGCGCAGACTGAGAATTTAGCAGCTCTGTTTTCCTAGCTTTGTCCTTAAAGAGCTTGTGGAGGGTAACGTAAGTAGATTATATAAACACACACACGGAGCAACTGCACTTTTTTTAGAATATAAGAGAGTTAGAGGCGTGTTTCTGAAATGAGAACCTTCTTTATGCGAACACCTCTAATGCTGGCTGTCAGGAAAATCCCAGAGTCACTAATATTCTAGATGTGCTTTTATGTTATGTGTGAATTGATACAACACATGAATAGCCTGAAAGACAGCAGGAGCATCACATGGTCAAATGACTAGACTTCATGGGAGAAGGGATGGGGCCAGCAGTGTCAGGCTGGGTTTAGTATCAGGGTCATAAGACATAAAAAGTCATTTAGGTGAAAATAAACAGCTTCACGTTTGTATGGAAATTGACAAAATTACTGCCTTTCAACTTTTTCTTTTTTTTTAAAGAAAATATCAATATCATTCAGTATTCCCTACTGATATTATCATCTGGCTCAATGAAAATGTTGAGCACAGGTAAATGTTTAGGTCCAGTGTAATACCAGTGTATTTTCCTTTATAGCTTCCAGTAAAGAGGTTGTGATTTGTATAGAAGATTGTTATTGAGTAGGATCATGGACGGATTTAATTACTTAAACAAACCTGGACCATAAGAGTCAAATATTGTCTCGCCTGCTCGTTACATTGCTAACCCCATTGTGAATAAAAGCCATCAACCATACAAATCCCATTGCAGGGTTCATACATATTTTCACCTTTTATACTCCTCTTGTGTTTTTACTTTGAAATGTTTCTTACAAATTAGAATCTTTAATTTAAGCACATCTTTTGAAATATAAATATGCAGCTCAAAAAAAAAAGGCTGCTTATCAGTTACATTTTCTGACAGATCAGAAATTCAAAACATGTGTAGGAACCCTGAGAAGAGAAAGACATGCATAACACACACACAGAGCAGAAAGTAGAAACGTTACAGTCTTAGTGACATCACTCTAATGACTCCACTCATGTGTACCCAAAATTAACCACACTATTACTTAAATCGGGCCATCCTGCCATTGTTTCACCCAAATACAGTGGCACAAAAAGGTTAAATAACAAGAATGAAATCCAGAAACAACAATGGTACAATGAGTGATCCACAGCTGGCTGCACAGCTCCCTGTATCAATATCACTATTA
This sequence comes from Hirundichthys speculiger, assembly GCA_018398805.1. Taxonomy (NCBI): domain Eukaryota; kingdom Metazoa; phylum Chordata; class Actinopteri; order Beloniformes; family Exocoetidae; genus Hirundichthys; species Hirundichthys speculiger. Next base: position 65,720 of record JAGFBZ010000860.1, on the reverse strand, counting down.
GCTAGCAGCGCTATCAAATGTTGAAGTGCCACGAGAGCAAAGGTTTTCAGGTAAATGTAGCCCGTCTTTTCTGACAGCTTTAACGGTTTTGGAACAACAAAACATTCCCGCTGGGACAGAATTACTTTCAGAACACTGAACCATTAGAGTCACTTCAGGAGTCTTGAAGTAAAGCTCTGGTATGACTCATAGCTATGTGAAAAATGGCATCATTTATCAAGTGTGTGGCCAGCAGTCTGTCCAATGTTTACAGCTCTAAAGCCAAGCACTCCCTCTGCCGCAGTGTGGCTTTCAAACAAGCTGACAGGTGGACCACGGATTGGGTGACAACAGAGGAGGAGCAGTTCTTGAAAAACCCCACGAGGGAGACGACCACGAGCACACGGCCATTCATGCTTGCCCAGAAATAGAGGCATTAATTTGCCAACTGTGATAAACAGAAAAGCACAAGCTGTGGGAGCGTGTGGTCGGAAATCCCCTTCGATTGTTAAAGTTCCACAGCATGCAGACTCAGGGAATCTGTTTTTATGTCTCTGAATTTTCTGCAGATCTCTCTTGACATGTCTTAATTTGACTTCAGTCGCCACATTAAATAACCTTTTCATTTGTTAACGATTACACCCGGCTCATCAAATTGATGACGGCACTGTTGGTGTCGTAGTGGGAAGTCAGGCAGGCAGCCATGGCATGACATAACTTGGTTCTGATAGATGATGACCCTGTTCAAAAGTTCAACTCCACTTATCCTTTGCGTGCCATCAAATTGGAACGAAATGACATAACAAATTGTGGAATGTAATGGACCTTTAGCAGCAGATGTTGCTGAAGATGCGAGCGGTGTGATCACTCATTGACAATTACAGAGGATTGGTCAGTGCGTAACCTCTGTGCCCCCCCCCCCCCCCCCCCCCCCACCCCCCCCCCCCCCCACAGTGGTCCCCCTTATGATCGAAAACATGAGAGATGGCGTGAACATACGCACACAGACGTTACGGATCAAACAGGTCAGGCTGTTCCTGCAGCTCCAGCTGACCGTTGAATCGTTCAATCTCTTTGTTGGCCTCAGCGACGTATTCATTAATAAATTCGTCCATGTCTGAAGTAGTGCTAATGTAAGGAAACGTGTACGTAGAACAGTAAAAACAGACGAGGCGCATCTGTGTAATGTGCCTTCAGTGATTCACATTTCCTGCTTGTAGACCAGGGGTGTCAGACTCATTTTCACTGAGGGCCACATCAGAATCATGGTTGGCCTCGAAGGGCCACATTGACAGTATGAATGTAACAAAATGCAATATAAATCAAAATAAATTAAACTACACCTTGTTAAATAACGGTTTCTGTATTTATTATGTATTCACGTTTCAAATATTAAACTCATTATTATATTAAACTCAGGGTTTGTGGTTGTAAACCTGCTCTCTCACAGGTGATGGTTAGAACCGGAAGTGATTCTTTGTTTTTCTTGCAGGCTAAATTTAGCATACTCAGCTCCATGTTTGCTGCCAAAACGCTGACGTAGATTATGCTCTTTCACGACTGACACCACCTCATAACACAAAAGACAGACCAGCTGTTTCTTCACCTTGAGGTACAAACTTGTTTTTGTTTTTTCATCGTTCGTGAAACTGCCTTCCTTGTGCATCAAATTTTCTTTTCTTGGACATGTTGGGGTTAATTTGTAGAAGTTTTTCTTAAGTCCATAAGTTCTGAAAATCGTCTTGATGGTTTTGCTCATGGTTATATACTGTTATCGTTGTGGGTAACGACGAAATGCATGATGGGAGATGTAGTTTATTGTCAATATGCGCTTTAAAGCAGTGTAAGCTTATTTTAAGTCTTAAAATATTGGTTTAAAATTTAAGCCAATAATGCACAAGCTCTCGAGGGCCACATAAAATGACGTAGGGGGCCACATCTGGCCCGCGGGCCTTGTGTTTGACACATGTGTTGTAGACTAATTCACGTTATTTTAGGGTAGCTGCTTTGATTTTAGCCGAAAAAAGAAAAGGACAGGTGACGACGCTTTCAACTCTGCTCGTCTTTTGCGTGGCCTTTTACTGAGCGTGACTGACAGATTAAGCTCAAACAGGGAGCAAAAATAGCAGGTAACCACGATGAAAAGGATACTGGGATGGAAGTTTCTTTTCTCTCCAAAGATGTCAACATATTGACAGCCATTGTAGAAGTAGCCTGCTGGCAATGGGTCCAAGTGTCTGGTTAACTAAAAGAGAAATATCAAAGTTTAACCAAACAGAGGTCAAAGAAGAACCCAAAAACCAAATAAAAACACTTTAGACTACAGTAGGACAACTGGAAAATGCTCCAGGTTCAACATAAAACAATTCTGTTTATATTTTGTACATCTCTGCAGCTTATAACTTGTATTGCATTGTCGGTCTGATTTACATTCATTTTTCTAACAACTACTCTTTATATACTCATCTTGATTTAGTCTTTTTGAAGAAAAAAAAAAAAAGACCACAGATTAACAACAATGCAGTTGTGTACCCATAAAACTCTTGCTGACATGTAATTTAATTCTAAAAAATAACTTGGCCATGTGCCCTTAGTTTATGTAATAATGTCTGTGATGCATAAATATCACTGTTCCTGTCTTTTTGCATGTATGCGTCTTAGTTGGAGGCTTTCATTAGTTGTTTATTACATTAAAACTATTAATTTGATTTTGTAATTATAATGATGTCTTGTGCTGTGGAGCACAACTGAAAAAACAACAGCTCAGTGGACACTCACATGTATGCTCTTGATTTCTTCTGGTGACAGGTTATTTTTAGTCTTCTTTGCTTTTTTTGTCTGCCTCTATAAATATCAAAGAGAAAAACAATGGACTGGGGTTATAAAACTTTATATAAACTAAGAATAAAAACGAAGGAGAATGTATGTTTGGTAGATTATTTCTTTGTTGTAATGATAATTTCTTTGTTGCTTTGTGTAAATGATCTTACGCCGTTGGAAAGCTTGTTTACTTCTCTTTTAAATGCTTCCACATTTCTAAGGAACATGCACTTGTCGGATGAGCTGGAGGAGTTGCACCCATGAAACGTGGCCAAATACAGTGATCCCTCGCCAATTCACGGTTTAAGTTCCGCGGTTTTAGTTATTCGCAGATTTTTCAGAAATATATAATATATAAAAAAAGAAAAAATAAAGAAAAAATTGCGGAAACATCACAGGATGTTGTGTGCGTTCTCTCACAACGAAGAAATGCTGTGAGCCAGCCTGGCCCCTTTAAGAAGGTGGCCTTATAGGTAATGATATGGCCTTATGGGTAATGTAGTGTGTGTGTGTCGTGGGACGGCAGAAGAAAACGGGGTTAGATGAAAAGTGTAGTGAGCATCAACAGCAGCCCAGCGTGTATAGATTTACATTCTCTGTTAACCGACAGGAGCCGAACAATACAACCTGTGTGATGTTACAAGTTCCTGCAGTACCAGAATAAAGTGCTCGATCCATGCAGAGAAAACCGGACTGTTTCTTTAGTTGTTGTTAACGTGTTAGCTGCTAATTATGAGCCAAAAATAGCACAATACCAGCGGTTTCTGTACTACGGTTCAGAGACCGGAAGCTGCGAAGGAAACAGAAAGACCACAGTTGAGCTTTTGTCTTGTTTCACTGCAGTGTCTCGCTACTTTTTTGCGGTTTTTAAACATATTTTAAACACATTATTTAAGCTAGGGTGGCTCTGGCTCCAGTTCGCGGATTTTGATTTTCGCAGGGGGGCGCCAGTCCCCATTAACCGTGAAAAATAAGGGATCACTGTAGCCTTTTTGTTGTTGTTGTTGAACGTACTCCTGTTTTGAGCTTCTGGTATCACCAGGTGCTGATAATCAGGTTCCAATCAGGCACCTGGTTGTCCTGAACATGTGAAGGACCCTTATGCTCAGCCTGTAGCACTTGGTTCGTAGGGTCAAAGTGTGGAGAAGGTGCAGAGAACTCTTTGGTCATTGCTGGAACTGATAGAGCAACATGTTTTGGTGGAAGAGGGGTGATGTTGGGGGGCGGCATCTCCCTCACTGGAAAAATGAGGCTTGTCATCACATCTCAGTGCAGTGAGGGATGGAGATGAAATTCTGCAACTCATGGCAATGCTATATCTCCACAGTCTGGGACTAAACTAAACTCTGAGATGACAACACTCACCCACACAGGAACCATTTAAAGGGAAAATAATTAGTATATGGTATAAGATTTATCATTGTTTGGAACAAAAAAATTATCTACCAAACACAAATGTCTTCACTTTTTCTGCTTATTTTATATCTTTATATCTCAATAGGCAAGCCTAATATAACATGATGACAGATACATGAGTCTGAGTGTGAAGTATTATTAATGATGGTGCAGCTACTGAAACCGATACCTGCTTGGCACAAAGTCTTAGCCAGTCCTTGAGTCCATCCTCAGTGAGGTCAACACCATCAAAGATCAGGAAACAGGGAGTGTTCGTCTCTTTGGAGCCTGCGGTTCGGGGGCCCGTGCTCTGGTCTGGGATGATACTCAGACTCCCGCTCAGCACATTGTAGCACAACTCCACTGCCTGGTCTGAGTCTGGTGGTTTCAGAGGTGACGAGATGAGTTCAGATTCAAGTCTAACACTCAGTTCACACCTGGTGTAACACCTGCGCCAGCAGCTTTTTACTGTACCAGAAAGCTGTTGGTGGAGTGTTAATGTGTTAACGTCGATGGATTCCTTTTGATTTCAAAAATGGCCCACAAAACTCAAAACAAGATAAGTCAAATAATAAGATTCTTATTCAGCTAAATGGAAAAAAACAAAACAAAGATAAACAAGAAGGATGATATAAATGAGTGACATAGATTCATATTAAAGGAATTTTATTATCAGTTGTCTCATTCATTTCATTCTGCACCATCCCAACTCAACAGAAATCTTCACACTTGCTGAATATCTCACAGACACCTGCACTTGGTCCTCATGCAGCAACTCTACACAGGTGAATAGTATGCAAAGGAAATCAAACCAGTGAACTATGAGCTGAACTCTAAACAACGGACAACAACCGAGCAGTATTCCTACCGTCAAAAGCTTCTTCCCTGTCTTGAGAGCAACTTTTTTTTCCTCAACAACTCCCAAAGGTGGGAAGTGCACATATTTACCAAGGGAAGAAGTCACATTTGTTAAGTTATGGGTCTCTAAAGCACATTATTTGGAATAAAAAAAAATAAATAAATAAATGGAAAATTTCAACAGTTAGCAAAAGTTTAAATGTGCATTTTTGCATACAAAAATAAAAAAAGAACAAAAAATAAAATGAAAGTGTGCAACTCCTACCAGAAAACCTGACTTTTCCCCAAATGTTGTAGATGTTTCCTCTGAAGGGACTCGGCTGTAGTGATGACCTGATTGCTGTAGAGTAATTAAGAAGGTTAAACAGTTAGCACTGTCAACCACAGGATTTAAGGGTAAACAGCAACAAAAATTTATTTTTTCCTGAAACTCAAAATTGGTGGAATCTGTAAGCCTCTTCTTTGGGAATATCAATCATTTTACAGCAAAGGCAAAGAGACCTCAACTATTTCCATATATAGAGGGAGAGACAGCTTATGTAATAAGCAAATCCTTCCAGCTCATATCTGGAACTAGTATCATGTCTAAGAATTAAAAATAAGGATGGGAGGGCTTCTTTCCTTCTCACCTTTACAGCGGGTGACAAAAAGAGGCTTCTCTAGAGGCTGTTTGAAAGCCACGCGCTGTTGGGTGAGGAACAGAGTCCCAGAACCAGAGAAGAAGCGCCCTTTGTACCTGGAACATAAAACATGTGCTCATATAAAAATGGAAAGAAAGTTAGATTTCATCTCTAGACAGAAAGCTGCCTTCTCAACCAGCTGCCCACAGGAAAGAGACTGGTGTTTGGGATTTTCTCCAGTAACTGTGGGAACAAACAACAAGTCTGTAAATGCACATGCTCACTCATTAGCAGGTACACAAGTTTCCTATCTTGGTCTAAGCATTAAAGGCGTCTTGGATTGTGTGAAATGCATCTCACACAATCCACGTCCACGCAGACATGTAGTGCACACAAATTAATCCCTGCAGATGAGAACAATAAAAAAAAGTCCAGGTTCTGGCCAACTAGCCCTCCGTATGATCTGGGGGGGAGGATTTAGCAGAGGTTCATATTAGGCTGACCACTGAGGCATGAAGCCTGACTGGACAAGGTCCAGAAGAAAAGAGACTCTTTGTGTACTTGGCAACTGTATAGCCAACAGTTTATTACTGTGGAGCCGGAGGGCAACTGCTGATAGAACCTGAGATGCCCTGAGGGCCTTTACAGCAATCAGCAGCCGGTTCCCCCACCACTCGAGATGGGTGGCAATGTAACTACAGGGAGGCAGGGGTGAGCAGAGCACAAGTAGGAACCAGTCTGTCCCTGAGAGCTGTGGAGACAGTGGGACAAACAAGCGCCTTACCATCCAGGGTAGAGAACATAACGTGCTCTCAGCATCTGTGGCTCATTGAAGCTCCTCTCAGACAATATCACACTCACATCTTCATGTCTGATAAAAGAAAAAAGGAAAAAAGGCCTCCTTACTACTCAGCTTTCCCAAATCTACTGAAATTTATTTATAAAAAAAAAAAAGCAAAGTCACATTGATACTAGAGCTGAGTGATTTTATCGATTCTGCGATATATATCGATATTTTATTGAGTATTGGTTTTTCAGCCATGGGTATCGATATTCTAAGCTTCTTTCAAAACCCCCGTGTCCCAACTTTAAAAGCTTGTAAGCAACAATTTGCACTGTTTAAATAAATGAAACTATTTTTCACAAATCTTTTATTAATTTTGTCCTGCATTTACAAGCTGCCTGTCAGCCATATAATGTGTAATTGATGCTTTCAGTTCAGTTAATTCAAACAAAGTCATTGGAACACTCACAAGATGTCACCAAAATCACTTTCGGAATCTTTCGGAAAATGATGTAAATATATTGTAAGATGAATATCAATATATATTGTATCGTGAGCCGAATATTGTGTATCATATCGTATCGTGAGATTAGTGTATCGCTACAGCCCTAATTGATACTATGCAGAGTACTGGGAAATATTCATTGCATAATGCTGCACTATGGAGAGTACTCTGACCCACAAGATTTAAATAAAGATTTCTTTTTAAAAAGCAGAATAAAATATATTGTGGAGTGAGTATTTTCTGCAAACACCAAAAAACAATCAAATGAGCGTTTTCAGCATTGATCATGATTCTGTGGGCGCCTACCTGGTGACAGCTCCTCTTTCTGCCAGTATGAAGGCAGCCGTGGGGTTGGCAGAGCGTACCAGCTGCTGAACATGCTGCATGAGAGGGTGTTTCTGCTTTGCTGTCAGCCCAGTGAACACCACTGTACTCACAATACCTGAAATACATCACGGCACAAAGAGAATGTGAATTCTAGGAAAAAATGGATCACTTTCCTAAAAAACAAAAACAAGGCCATGTCTTTATGTTTGATTTACTGGCAGCTCCAAGCTGCTACTTTCGACAAAGAAGCTGAGCTTAAACATCCAGTCACATGAGATGCAATGGGATTCCTGAACCCATCACGTGTCAGTCCTATAAATTATTTTTATTACAGTATTCAACAACAGAAAACACTGCAAATCTCCTATCACAGCAACACATAAGTAGAGGTGTTTAACCTCTCATCACTGAGTTCGATAGGGAATACGCAACCAGCCAACGTACTTGAAGCCAGTGTTAACGATACCTTCTCATTTTCTAAGCAGTCAAATGGTGTTTATGCTTGAGGCTGAACAGCACTGGAAGACATTTAACAAGTCAAAAAAAAAAGTTCCAATCTTTATATAGTACTGACTCGAACATAAGACCCCCCCCCCCTTTTTTTTCAAGACACATGTTCTGGGAAAATAAAAATTATATGAGCACCAAATTCTGTCTTGTCTTAGGAAGTACTTTTTTTTTTTTTATACTTTTATACTTTTGTTCCAAGAGTAAGTGCTTTTCCATAAGCTAAAAACAAAAGGATGAAAAGACTCCTCCAATAAATTCCTTGTCCCTGTTTTATTACATCCTGTTCAACTTTCAAGGTCTGTTTCTTTCTGTATTGAGTTTTCTTTTACTTGCTTGGTCCCATCTCGCCTGATTGCTCACACCTGTGCCTCATCAGCACCTGTCAGTATATATAGCTGTGATTTTAGCCTCTTTGTTGTCAGTCTGTCTGTTTTGTCGTGTCTCCTGGATTATATCTGTTTAACTTTCATGTCATGTCTTTGCCCATTTGGATCATTTGTTTGTGAGTTTTAGTTTTATGGATGCCCTACTCTTTTTTTTTGTAAATAAATGCCTTTAATTGGATTACTTCTTCCTCCTCTGCACCTGCATTTGGGTCCTCGTTAGGGATGCACGATAACTGTTTTTTAAAATAGATACCGATAACCGATAACTTTCAGCTCCTAAAGGCCGATACCCAATAAAACGCACATATACCTAAGATCATTATATCAATACTATGAACAAAATCAAAAATAGTTTTGACTTTTTAAATGAACAGATATTTATTTTTCCAATGAAAAAATATTGGCAAGCCTCTCAAACATTTTCTTAAAGCTATCAAACCTATCTGATATCTCACATCAACTTAAATAAGGTTTATTACTGACTGATATCAAAAAAAAAAAAAAAGGCTCCTTTAACTGATGGAAATACATGCATCAGAATTACAAACTGAAAAAGATTAACATTTAAAGGATTTTGGCTTGTGGTTCCATTTAAATTAATACCTTTAATTAAAGTAAATGAGGTTCAGCAGTTTTTATTTTTTAGTCTCATGGAAGCTTTAGATGAGAGGAATGAGGGAGAGGAGAGGGAGGGGAGGAGAAACTCCAGCTGGCTTGCACACGTTAGCATTAGCTTCCGTTAGCTCACGTTAGCGCGATTTCAAAACTCCATGGAAGCGATTGTTATGTTGTAGGTGGCTGATCGGGTTTTATGTATTAAAGCTTGTGCTTCCCTCCTCGTGGAATTCGCTCGGAGGATTCATCACAAATAACCACCAAACTATCTTCTTCTGAAACTTTAACGAAGTTCCACGCCGCTATGTTTGTTGTGATCAGCACAATGCATGCTGCATTCAAGGTGTAACGTAAATTCCGACTTTTCCTCATTTGCTAGTCGTTCTTTCAGCCTTTTCTATTTTTTGTTTTTTTATGTGTAACATGTGGGAGAATACTACGAATCTCAATTCAAGTCCACAACTACCAAAATTATGACCGAGTTAACGAGTTGTTTTTTGGCATGAAGGAGTATTCTTGTTTTTCTTAATTGAGTAATCCTTTTTCTGATTATGCTGACATTACTTAAACATAACATTCACTCCCGGTCATTCAGGCTCAGAGGGAGCGAGGCACTGCCGTGTTGACAGAAATATATGTTATCGGGGCTATTCGTCGTGATATCGGAGTTATCGGGATGACGTCATAATTTCCTGTTATCGGCCCGATAGTTATCGTGCACCCCTGGTCCTCGTCACACTAAATCTTAGCAGTGTGACTTGAAATGTCTTTATCCCTTGTATGCAAGGCTGTTGGACTGACAAATGTGGCCCCTTGCCAAAAAAAATCCTCGATCCACCGCTGGCGACATTTGTCCCAGAAAACAGTTAAAGTCCATTACGGCCCACCATTCATCTCCACCAGGTCATGTTGGCTTTAAATGTGTTCTAACAATGTTGTCAACTGAGTAATTGTTCAACTGAGTAATGATGGACAGTTTCTCATTTGTTTTTCCTGACACGTACCCACTCAGCCTCATGGAAGTTAACTTTTTTTTTTTTTTTAAAACCATCAGCAATTTTCAAAGCATTCTTTTAAGGTTCTCCATTGCAGTGCATTATACTGGGTGACACTGTAATTTAAGTTATTAAGTGACTCAGACACGTTTATTACCATAATCAATAGTTGACATTTAAAGTTTTTCTCATACAGGGGGTGGACAATGAAACTGAAACCTGGTTTTAGAGCACAATCATTTATTAGTTTGGTGTAGGGCCTCCTTTTGCAGTCAATACAGCATCAATTCCTCTAGAGAATGACATATTCAAGTCCTGCCCAGTGGTCAGAGGGATTTGAAGCCATTCTTCCTGCAGGACAGTGGTCAGGTCACTATGTGATGCTGGTGGAGGAAAACGTTTCCTGACTCGCTCCTCCAAAACGCCCCAAAGTGGCTCAATAATATTTAGATCTGGTGACTGCAGGCCAAGGGAGATGTTCAACTTCACTTTCATGTTCATCAAACCAATCTTTCACCAGTCTTGCTGGGTGTATTGGTGCTTTGTCAGCCTGATACATGGCACCACCTTCAGGATACAATGTTTAAACGACTGGATGAACATGGTCCTCCAGACTGGTTCGGTAGTCCCTGGCAGTGACGCGCCCATCTAGCACAAGTATTGGGCCAAGGGAATGCCATGATATGGCAGCCCAAACATCACTGATCCACCCCCATGCTGCACTCTGGGCACGCATCAGTCTGGGTGGTCCGCTTCTTTGGGGTTTCTCCACACCGTAACTTTCCCAGATGTGGGGAAAACAGTAAAGCTGGACTCATCAGAGAACAATTCATGTTTCACATTGTCCACAGCCCAAGATTTTCACTCCTTGCATCATTGAAACCAATGTTTGGCACTGGAACGAGTGACCAAAGGTTTTGGTACAGTAGCCGGCTGTTTATACTGACCCTGTGGAGCTCCTGACGGACAGTTCTGGTGGAAACAGGAGAGTTGAGGTGCACATTTAATTCTGCCATGATTGGGCAGTTGTAGTTTTCTGTTTTTGGGATACAATCCAGGTTAGCACCTGAACATCCCTTTCAGACAGCTTCCTCTTGGGTCCACAGTTAATCCTGTTGGATGCGGTTCGTCCTTCTTGGTGGTATGCTGACATCACCATGGATACCGTGGCTCTTGGTACATCAGAAAGACTCTTCATCACAGATGCACCAGCAAGATGTGCACCACAATTTGTCCTCTTTTGAACTCTGATATGTCACCCATTATGTTGCATGGATTGTAATATTTTGAGCAAAACTGTGCTCTTACCCTGATAACTGAACCTTCACACTCTGCTCTTACTGGTGCTGTGTGCAATTAATGAAGACTGGACACCAGGCTGGTCCAATCTAGCCACGAAACCTCCCACACTAAAATAACAGGTGTTTCAGTTTCACTGTCCAACCCCTGTATGTTTCCTCAGTTGTGGCCTCACTGGTCTAAAACCCTCTGGCACTCTAATGTTACATGTTACCTTCTTGTTACATGGTCACATTCAAGCTGGTGCTGGGGTCACACAACAGCGGACTCCGGTCCGGATGGTTCTGTCCGGACCCATGACCAATGCAAAAAATAAGTAGTGTCATTTTCACAGAGCGGTTTTGAACGACTGTGGACATTTACAGTGGGTGCTGCTACTACAGTTAATACGGCAATCTAGAGCCAGTAGTCAGAGACGTAGCTTGGAAACGCGTGTTTGTTGTCGGCAACAAACAGCATAAGTCCGTCTCTGACATCGCATCAACTAGAATACAGTGGCCACATGCAAATTCTCTGTGCAATTCAAGATTAGATCCCCAGAATTCATTGCACCCCAAACTGAACCACACCTACATTATTCTCAGCAAACCCAAAATCAGTCACACAAGCACAAACTAAAGCACTGACGTTTGCAACAGCGCAGGAAGAAAGCAAAGTAGATACCACAGAGACATCATGGCTTGCTCGAAAAATGGAAAGGTAGACACTGAAAACCGTTGTTTTAAAGAGGAATGGACAGCAAATTATGTTTCTACTTCCGGTCAGCAGTTCCAAGCCTGTCTGCCTCATAAACTCTGAGATCGTGGCATTGATTCAAAGTGGGAACGTGAAACGCCGCTATTAGAAAAAACACAACACTTTTTTTTTTTTTTTTACATTTTTTTAATTAATGTTTCCTGAATGTACATGAGTTTATTTCTTGACATAAAGAGGCCTTTAATTCAAGAAGAAAGAAGGACAGCTCAAAGAAAAATGTTTTATGAAAAAGTCAACACCCTTTTTTTGCACTTGCACTATTATTGGACTTGCACTATTATTGATTTTATTCTGACATTTCCATTTGGTTGACTTGAGATAAAAGCCTTAAGCTTATTTGACTGCATGGGACTGCTTTTATTTATGATAAAAGTTATGGAATATGTTGGAATATTTCCTGCATTTGAAGTTGAAAAAAAAATTTGTTACTTTTTCAAAATGCGGGACTTTGGTTCGGACCTCCTACTTAAGCAAAATTTAGTAACTGGACCTCTGTGACTTTTAACTGAATACCTCTGGTCTAGACCCTGAAGACTGGATGACCTAACTTTTTCCGATATCAAATGAACCACATAACAAACAAACAAACAAATAAGAGGTTTTATATTCGGGTCGGTATTTAAAGTTGATAGAGACATTTATTTAACCTTTTTTTTTTTTTTTTTTAAAAAAAACTTCCTTTATACTGAAATACAAACATTGATAAATTAATTCACTTCATTGTATTTATTGATTTTTTTGATAAATCTATCAATAATTGCTTCATTATACATTAATTATAAGCAAAGATAGGAAAGATCTTTATCACCAGTCATTACAGTCATTTTTTTTAAAGATATATCTCCTATCTGAGAAGGAAGGACAGGACTTACCTTGACTGCACTGCTCCAACAACTTTGGAAAGGCAAACCTGAAGTTAAAAACAAAAAACAAAAAACAAGTTAAATATTCAACACACTTGAGAATTAAGTGAGGAAAAAAAACTGCCAGAAATCAGTCAAATGCAACTTAGTTTGCCAGAGATGGTCACTGCTGAACTACGATTCAGCTGAATTGTTTGTTTACCCAAGGAATGACATACAAGAGGCGTGTTAGAGTTTATTCAGTAAACAGTACTGCTCCACACATGTCTTGCTGTATTTTTGACTGATGTGTGCATGGCGAAGCTCTGTAGTAGTAATAGCAAGGCTAATTCCATATTATAGCCCATTGCTAGCAGGCCCATTATCCATCACGAGGCATTTTTAAAGCACACCATTACGATGACTGACAACAAACCAAAGTAAAAGCTTACTATAATCTAATCTGCATAATTTCAACAAATAATTTATTCCAAGTGTTCAAATCGATCAACGTGACACACCACTTTCTGGATTTCCATTCGGAGCCAAGTTTTTCCCAGCCACAGCAGACTTACAGTCAAAGGGAGCCTTCAGGTGGAGGGATCAGTGATTTGAAAGGCATTATCTTTCCTGTCCTGATGTAATGAACTGTCCACATCCATCAGAGAATAGATCATGACTGACTGGTGAGCTTCACTGAGGGGGGTGTGCTGGTTACACATGGGGATCTGGAGGATTAAAGGGCTATGTTGAAGGGGTGACAGGCAGGTCAGGCCTAAGCTGGGCTAACCTCACCCAATTAGCACCAGAGTAGTGGTCCACAAACCTCCACACGATCTTTAACAACAGACAGTCAAATGAAGGTTGATGAAGTTTCCTCTCATGGAAAATTCAGCGCTCGCTTCACTGTTGACCAAGCTTCTTAGAACACATTTTCCACTGTAGAACTAAATAGGCTTTAACATGCTTTAGCACTAAAACATCTAAGATATAAAGTGCTTTCCAAATTAAATGAATTAAATGTTCTGTTTTTGTTTACTTGGACATTTACAAATACTACGCAGCGGAAAAACCAAATTTAAACATCTGCGACTGGAGACAAAGTCAAGCGTGTGCTGTAACGATCCACTAGACTCTTGACAGGCATCAGGTCGACCCAGCTTGGCTGCGCAGCGGAAAACAGCATATTAACCAGAGTGGTATGTCATATTGTGTGGAACAGCTCAGTCAATCTACAACTGTGAGAAGCTCTCTAAGCTACATCTAAAGCCTGCAACAAAAGCAGAGTGAGATTAAATGTACGGCTGATCCTCTCGCTATAACAAAAAAAAAAAAAAAAAAAAAAAAAAAAAAGGGCCCAGGCCTTGAGTTTTAATAGCTAAAAGTATCACGTAACCATGTCCTGGAAACATCCAGTTATTCTACAATTAACCACTATACAGCCATATCTGTAACCTTCAGTCCATAATGCACTTTTAAACATAACTGAGTGAAACACCCAGTATTGTTCTGTTTTAATTTAAGTGCACACACACCACCTGGCTGGAAAGAAAAAAAAAATCACTTAAACGTTTTACTAGACCACCTTTCCTTTGATTATGGTATGAATTCCCTGTGGCATTGTTTTGATAAGCTTATGCAACATCCAGTATTTATTTATGTCTGGAGTAGCACAGTCTTTCCACAAAGATCTCAGATTGATAATAGGAGAGTCACCTCACTGCATCAAGTTTTTTGCAGCACCTCCCAAAGATTCTCAGTGCCGTGAAGGTCCGAACTCTGCGATGGTCAGTGGTCAAAAATTATTAATCACGTTCCATTCACTCGACTCTTTCACACTTTGAGCGTGATTAATTCTGGCACTGTCTTGCTGGTCATTCAGTATGCTGGGGTAGTCAGACCACCTCATTTATGTGGCACATAACCTTTTTAAAACTAGACCAAACCAACTGCAGCAACCAGGATGCTAATACTGCCCCCACAGGCCTGTAAGATAAACACCAAGCACGATCAGTGCATCCCTTCATCTGCCACTCTTCTTACCCTCATCCTCCTATCACTTACACTTAACACTGGTTAAATCTGGACTCAGAACAAAACACATCTTTTAATTGCTGCCAAGCGAAAACATGGCTTTTTTTGTTAAGCCTCAGTGATAAATGTTTTTTGGTTTTTTTTTTGCAAAGCAACAGTTGATTAGTTCCAGTACTGTCATTCCTGTGGGGAAATGTTCTAACTTTTACTATTGTACATTGTTAAACGTTGTAACACAGTTATTCTGCCTGCTTTCTTCAACTGGATTTCGATAAAGTTTAAATGATCTCCAATCACAATGACTGGAGATTGTTTTTCCAACCACTTTTCCTCTTGATAGATAATTCTTCACCATCCTTCCAGGTTTTAAAAATACTATGTATACTTCTCTATCCAATTTCAATAGTTTCCATAATTTTCTTAATTGTTTTGTTTGCTTGATGGAGACCACTAATTTGCCCCTTCTGAAACAGTGAATCTTTTCTAATCCAACAGCGTACATCTGCTGACATGGCTGTTTAAGAAACAAGAAGCTACTCACTATATCAGTTACATTTAAATAACATGTTAGCAACTGAAACACATTAATCACTGCAGCATTGTTAAATACAAGTTACACACTTTGTTTTGACCAGGCAGTATACTGAAAGTGTATAGCAACCATTCTCAAACTTCAGAATACCAAGGTCCAATTTGAAATGTGAATAATCTCCGCGGCCCACCGAACGAAACCTTTAATCACAACTGTGGTCAACATACAGAACTAGAAGCTCCGTTCAGACATTAATGTAAGGGCTCAACAAATAAGGTGACACTTGTCATATTAAGTTAAGATGACAGTAGAATAACACTTAACTGGTTTGTTTTGTTACTTCTTAATTTCTAAAATCATGTTGTTAATATTTTACAGTAATTAAAAACATTTTTTTTAAAAAGACAAAGAATTTAAAAAATATTTGTTTAATTCTAATGAGTGCTCACGGCCCACCTGCAGTACCGTGAGGGCCCACCAGGGGGCCGTGGCCCACACTTTGGGAATCACTGGTGTATAGAATAAAAAGTGCTGTTTGAGATGGGGTGAGTCTATGAGGAACCCGATTTGTGGCACTTAAAATGAGTTAAAATAAGGTTAAAATGTGTTACAAAGGATGCACACATTTAAAAAAAATTTTCAAAACCTGGCTTGGCTTTATTGTTTATTGAAAGTAGCAGAGATGAGATCCTGAAATCTTACCTATGCTCCATACAGGCAGCGAGCGGGTTCACGCAGGCGGTGACAGCACCAATGGCAAAACATGCTTGAACCACTGGGTCAGGATGGAAGAGCACAGTCTGGACCACATCCAGAACATCTGTGTATCTGTAATAAGAGACATTTTTATTATAAGTTTGAATTCTCAAACATGAATACTAGGGCTGTCAAAGTTAACGCAGATTCTGTTTAACGCTACTATTTTTTTTAACGCAAGATTAACGCACACGTTTCTGTAAATATGACCCTCGGCCAATAAGTGTATTTACAGTCAACATGTGGGACAGACATGGTGACAGAAAAGGGTCTTATGAACGGTAAGTTTAGCTTTAAGGTGCTGCCAGATGGGCCTAAAAGGTTATTTGTATTTACTGTCGCCGTGAATTGAGTTATCACCACAGGGGACGGTGAAGTTAGTTTCACGTTTGACATTCGCTTGTTTTTTTTCTCTTTAAACTTTCATCATGAAAACGGCACTGATTTCATCCAGGTTGGTATCATTTTGTAGATATAAGTATGCCAGACATTTCACAAGTGTCATCAACCCTCCAAGCTCAGTGAGTGTGGATAAAACTCTAAGGAACAGCGCTGAATGTCCTTCTGAGTACCTCGCTGCTGCCGTGGAGTTTAGGGACCGTCAGCAAATTACTGCGGTCAAGCAGCAGCCCGACAAAATACACTA
This sequence comes from Hirundichthys speculiger, assembly GCA_018398805.1. Taxonomy (NCBI): domain Eukaryota; kingdom Metazoa; phylum Chordata; class Actinopteri; order Beloniformes; family Exocoetidae; genus Hirundichthys; species Hirundichthys speculiger. Next base: position 49,061 of record JAGFBZ010000860.1, on the reverse strand, counting down.
AGAAGCTGATGAATTAAGCCCCCAAAAAGTACGGCAGCATTGGTGGAACTTCCAGTTTTCAAACTAAAGGCTTAAAAAAAAAATAAAGCAGATCCCTGTGACCCTGTATAGGACAACATGGGTATAAATAATGCATAGATAAACAGAACATTAAAAAAATGCGATGAATGTGCAATTAATTGTGAGTTAAATATGAAAATCTTGCGATTGATTGTGATTAAAAAATTTAATCAACTCATAGCCCTAATGAATACTTAAAAAGGCACTTACTCTGATATTCATTAGACTGACATTAGTATCACTGAATGATCCGTGTCAGACAACTACTTTCACATTATTGGATTTTCTTCTTGACCACTCTTTATTTTGGTCGGCATCTTTTCTTACCCAGGTGACAGTAGCAACAGACGGGGTTTGCTTCTTGTGCCGCTCTGGTTCTTGAGGAAGCTTGACAAAAACTGCTGGAGGTGTGAGGCTGAGAAGCTGTCAGGCTCGTACACCACCCACCTATGTGTGTAATGATGGAGACACTTATACAGTCTGTTTGTACTGCAAGTCTTTTGTGGTTACACAGTCATGGTGAAGTCTAATACCTTCCAAATTCCTTATGCAGCTGAACTAGGAAGTTGCAAAGTCTCTTTTTATGACTTCCTGGCAGTCCGGTGATAATGGTGATGACAATCTTTAAACACATTAAAAGATCCTTATGACATGTTTATTGTACAAGTTTTATCATAATTTAATTAGGATGTAAAAGAGCAAGGCAACCAGGAAAATGGTTTACAATCTCTACATTTTTCAAAAAAAGATTATTTCCTGCACCTTATGTCAACATACTCACTTTGTCTCCTTGACCAGCATCTGGGTTCCTAAACTCTACAGAGGGGAAGAGCGCCTCCAGGTGGTCATACAGAATCGGTTCCTGGCTTATGTTGCTCAGAGCAAAGTGCTGAAGAAACCTGGTGAAAGTCAGAAGATAGAAATCAGATACATAAAAGGTTTCTAAAGAAAGCAAGTTGTGGCTACTCATGTTTTGTTAGGCATTTGAAAAAAAATGCATTTTCATATTGTCATTAACTGTGTTTGAGAAATTTAGTGATAGCATGGTCTTTCTTTTATTCAGACCCGAGTTGCCCTCTGTGTTTACTGCCTTTTTATTGACTTCTGTAAAAACTGTAAATAACCAACCCACAGTAACTCCCACCCTCCCTGCCCAGCTACTGGAGCCCCCATAGGAAGTACAGCTGAGTTTCCCTCCAGACATCAGTATCAGCGTATTTATATATCCCATCAGGTCTTGATGGGTTAAAGCTACATAAGTTTGCACCTCCTGAGACATGAAGCACTCAGAAATCAAACATATCATGCAAAGTTGTGCCAAGGAGAGTTTTTATAAGCGCTGTGCATGAAGTGTAATTATACCATGGAACAGATTTGCGACAGATCTGGTAAAACCAAAAATCTGTCAACTGAAACTGTGTAATTCTATTTTTATTTTACCTATCATGGGATGAAAGAAACTGTTTACGATTCTTATTTGAACACATAATGAAACTACATTGTCTAATATATATATATATATATTCTTAAAGTATAACAGTCCTTCAAAGAGTGGACATCTTAAAAAAGGCATTAATGCCATTTTGAGAATACAGACTCAAAGTTTAGCAGCACTAAGCATTCGGCCTTATAATTTGCTTAGCCCGGCTCTGAGGCATGCTGAAATGTGTGTGTACTAACATTTCCTGTTCTTCCAGCTGGGAGTATGACGTTTTAAGACTGCGTTTGGCCAACGGTGGCTCTTGACTGTCGTGTAGTTTCTGCAGTCTTCTATGCCTGAAGAGAAGAGTTATTTGAATGCATTTTTTTTAAAGACTTGATAGATAAATGTGACAACAACTATCTATAAAGAAAAGATTATGCTTTATGACAACTAACACCAGTAAAGAAAAAGAAAAGTACATGTTTATGTGGTTTGAAGACAGGTGCTCCTGGTCCAACAACTGTAGTGACAGCATTGATTCAGAGTTTTTGCACATTGACATAACCTACGAGAAAAGAGAAGGTTAGTACAAATAGACGACAATTATAATGATTTTAAAATTAAGAAGTAGGCCAACTCATATTTTTTTAATTAAACATATAGATATACTGCATGCAAGGATCTGCATAACTTACAGACATGTATAGGAACTTATTAAAATGTCCCAATCTGACTAAGGCAGGTTAGTCCAGATCAACACCAGGCTCCAACAGAAGGGGTTAAATTGGAGGAATGTTGACAAAAATATAAAAATACCTGCCACATATATAGTTACTTACCTCCTTTTTGGTAGATATGACAAAATAAAATTCTGAGTCCTGTCACGTTTTAGCACTGGTTCATGCTAAACTATGTGATATTGTCTATAGTTATAATCAAAGAGTGAAGCAATTATTTGACCTCATGAACTGACCTGTTTTTTCATATACAAGTCACTGTGACTCTTGTAAGGACCCTGTGAGTTTGACAAAAGTGGAGTAGTGCAGAACATTTGTATATGCCATATGAAAAAGTGTTACTTTAATTTTTTTTTTTGTTGTTGTTGCAGGAGTTGAAATTATATACTTCTCAAATAGAAAATGACCAAAATATGCAATGTGCGTTATACAAATGTACATTTTTACATCATCGTCCACCTTCTTCAGTAAGCCAACCACCACCCACACATGTGAGATAAAGCTGATATAACTGCAAGGACCATGTTCTTTGACATCTCCAGTGCTTTTCACTCTGCACTTGCTAAACTCAAGAAAACGGAGGTGTTTCCTCCACAACTGCCTGGAATATAGTCTGACAATCAGACACCACAAGTGAGACTGAAGGGTTATCTGTATGACTGAGCGGGTTTTAAGCAGCATAGGAGTAGCACAGGGGACTGTACTTTCATTGTTTCTTTTTACTTTGTATCAACAAGATTTCCATTACGAGTCCTGTTATCTGTGCAAATACTTAGATGACCTGTGGGGTATGTCAGTGGACGACAGGGGGCAGAATACACAGAAATGGTGAACTGCTTTGTGGTGTGGAGTGGGAACAATCGTGTCATCTTGAATGTGAAAAAGACAAAATGATTCTGGACTTCAGAAGGACCAGGAATAAACTGACCATCTATTTCTATCCTGGTGGAAAGAACCATTTCTTTCCACCAGGATAGAAATAGATGGTGAGGGATGGTGAGAGATCGCGCACAACATCCTGTGATGTTTCCGCATTTTTTCTTGATTTTTTTTTAATATTATATATTTCTGAAGAATCCACAAATAACTAAAACTGCGGAACTTAAAGCACGAATTGGCGAGGGATCACTGTATAAAGGTATTGTTGAGTTGAACTGAGATGAACGTCTAAGGTCCCTGGCTTCAGGCTCACCTTAGAATAGAAGGCCTTGTGACTCTTAGATCTGGGCTGCAGAGCAAAGACCAGACACAGATCAGAGCTGTGTAGAGCGAAAGGGAGGTGTGGGAGAAGGCTTGTCTCATACTCGACAAACAGAGAAGCCACACTGCTGGAGTCCTGGTCAAACAAGAATAGACAAATAGCACAGAAGTAAGTAACAGAAATACAAGAGAATATGAATACTCACTTACATACTTTTACGTGGAAGACAGAAATACCTTAACTTTTAAACACATAACGAACACAGATCTTGTATAGAGAAAGACCATAAATGAATATATGTGTGTGTGATCCACATGAACTATGGTCTGTCTAATCACATGGCACACTTCCCAATCTCTCACAAAAGTCATTCAGAAAATACATACCGGATCATAGAAGTTGATGGATCTGATGTGATCCTTGGACAGAGTAATGCAACCATATTGAGAATGGATGAACAGGAGTCCCTCAGAGAAGAAAATGATTTTCCCTATGAATAAATTTTAGTTGAGAATAAATAAATTACTCATAAATTACTAATAAATAGAACTGACTAAAGCATTATACAAGAGTGCACAGTGTGTCCCAACCACTGAAACACATGTAGGAACGTTACCTTCCTCAGGTGAGGAGAGCTGGCTGCTGGAGAACACGTATGCAGCATCTGCTACACTCAGGACTGCTCCCAGAAAACTGTCATCCTCTTTCTGTTTAAAAAAAAAAAAAAACACATATTGTGGGTCTTAAAAATATATAATAAATAGGACTGGGCAAGTTAATGCGTTTTTATCGCGTTAACGCATTAATTTATTAACGCTAGCATTTATTTTATTGCGCGTTAACGCATGTTGCTCACATGCTTTTGTTTTGAAAAGTCTGTTTCTGGCTGCTGCGGAACCGAAAGACAGTTGGCAGGTAAACATGCGAAAAAGTTAAAACAGACATGGAGAAAGGTAAAAATGTTTGTACTTTACAGTTCGGGTAGCAACTCAGGTAGCAATATTAACAATTCTGTCTGGAAAAAAAAAATTCTGGACTGCAACAAAACTTTCCCATCATTCCTCCATGTTACATCAGATCTGCTCCATGTGTTCACTGTCCTGCTGTTCTCTAGTTGGTTATTTCAGTGCGGCTCCATCTAGTGGCACAGATGTGTAATGACAACAGAAAGTCCAGATATGGATTATAAAACAAATTCAGTTCTGTGGCCCGTTTTTTTCATTTTGTGTTTTTGATCCAAGTCTAAAATTGAAATATAAAAAAACAGGCATTTTTTCCGTTTTTTTGTGTTAAAACGAAAATCATAATAAAATGTCATTTTTTTTAATTTTTGATTGACAATTGAAAATGGAAAGAATGAATGATACACGGATTGGTAAAGTTACTGAACTTTAACATGGACATTTTTATTTTAAAGTTCTCCCAGACGGTGGATTGGACAGAAACAAGGTTATTTGTAACAACTGACAAGTTGAACTCCCCGTTAAAACTTTCTTGCTGTTACCTCAGAAATTACCTGTTTTAATGTTCTGATTGTGCTGAGCCACAATCATTTTGTTGGATTTTGTTTGTAGACTTTTTTTTTTTAATTTTTATAAAAACAGGATGACATTAATGCCCTGGCAGTGGCAATAAGCTTTATTTTATTTTACATATTTTAAGATGAGATTTACACTAAATATGTGTTACTGACAAGTGCTAATGTTAAAAGTGTTTGAACAACAAATGTTATGGTACTTTAGTTCATATAGCAGTAGAACATTTAAATAAAAGTGCATTTTACACTACTTTGAATTAATTATTTGATTTTGCGTAAACAATGCGATTAATCGTGATTAATCAGGGATATAATTGCGATTAAAAATTTTAATCGCTGCCCAGCCCTAATAATAAACAAAGGCCAATAAACATGGAGAGTCATCAGTATGTGAGGCTTCAGAGCTGACCTTAGAGAGATGCTGGACTTGCTCAGACTGCTTGACGTCAGATTCCATCTACACCAACATGACCAAAAAAAAATATCTTTTACTACAAAAACAACAGTGAAACACTATATGTCAGCTGTTTGGATTATGCCGGGATATATTTTCGGCGCCACACATACCAGCCAGCAGGCATAGCGCGGTACAGTTGCTGTCAGGATGGTGTAGCAGCTGTCTGAAGACACGGTCCCATCTACAGAAACATAATCAGCAAATTCAAGAAGAAGAAACACAAAAGACAAGTAAGAAATGAAAAACATGATAAAGGAAGAAGCTATTTTTAGACAAGTCCCTTTTTCTGTGGCCTGTGGATTCATATGGCTTATTAGATAAATGAAATCTCTTTGTTGTTTAATCAGTGATCCACTCTAATCACGCTTTGTTTAATCTAATTAAATCAATATTGTACCTCTTTGCTGAATGTTGATGCTGGACTCCAGGAAAGATTCAGAGAAGACTACAGAGCCCAGGTTCACCATCTTCCCCTCCAGATATGGGACGTCATGGACAACGAGTGAAGCCTTAAAGGAAGTAAAAGTAGAGCATTGAGCACATAAGCCATTACACTATGATGATAAAAATGCCTCTTTAACTTACTGTTTTTACTGCATAACGGCTGTCTTCATCAGTCAGAGGAATTATCCTGAAATTTGGAAAAACATTTCAGTCTGAAAGTGCTTTTTTTACAAATGGGTTTTTATGAAGCAATAACTTAATTTATATACTTCAAATAAGGCAATAAAAATAGCATCCTAATATATAAATATTTACAAATGACCATTAAGAGAGCTCTAACACCTACATTCCCTGCTTATTCACTGCTTGAATGCTGAATTTACATTTGGACCTGTGGAAAACAAACACAAAATCAAATTAATTCAACTCATTGATCCAGCAAGCTCTGATTTGAATCTCAGAATATAAAAGAGAAAAAAAAGCAAACCAATCTCCACCTGAGAGGACTGCAGTAGTGATGTAAACCTGCTGAGTCCAGTGCCCCCAAAAATGTCTTTTCAGCTACATCCTCAGCCTAGAATAATATTTCCCAGTGAAAAAATGCTCATATTACAGTATATGTTGTAAAATCAATGATTTGGTTTTGATACCTTTGTTGAGCTGGATGTACAGGAATAACATTTGATTCCTGAAATAACCCCCTGAACGGCAGCTGAATAAATCTGAGACAAAACTCTTAAAAGAAAAATGATAATGACAATTTTAAAAACATTGTTAATAATAAATATCTACAAGAACTGCAGACAGAAAATTTCATGCTGTAAAAAATATAATTGCTTACAAGACTTCTGCTTTCTTCTGTTCTGCCTTTTGATTTCCTGTTGGAGAAATACACACTTATTAACAAAATATATACATATATAATACACAATAAGTTGTCCTTCAACACTAAACTCCCAGATTTTTAGGCCTTTATAAAGCAACTTCATGGAAAGCAACATTTGAACTTGACATTCATTTGGTGACGCTTTACTGCTAAAAAGGCTGAAGACAATTACAGGAATCATAATCATTTCCATATAGATTTATAAATATGCAAAGGTTACTATTACATAAAGTCAGTTGACTGTTCAGTAAACCTCACCCAGATATGGGGAGTGGGTAGTCCCAAAAAAATAGGTTCGAGAGCAGGCCAGAGGTCCTTTGGGCGCGACACACCGTAGAATCTAAAAAGGGACAGATACTCTTTCATATATTACATGTTCTCACTTGGAAAATAACAGACAGAAGTGGTGTAAAATGTCCAACCATATATAGTACTGTCAAAAATACATCCTCAGGGTTTTAAGTTTCAGGAAAATATAAAAAGATTATTGATCTACCAGGTTTTTAAAGTTGGGTAAATATTATCTCGAATGAACAACAAGAAATTAAATATTACAATACATCATTATTTACCAAACAGGAATCCAAAATGGATCTGAAAAACAAAAAGTTTATAGAGAACCACCCTTAGCCATAATAAAGTAATTTTCTGCAAGTGTCACATCATTGTGGTTGAATATTGACCAACTCTTTTATGTATTAGTTCTTCAGTTCTTTGACATTTGTGTGAATTTACTTATTCACACCTCTCCTAAACTCTCTTTTTCTTTAGCTGATTTCTTTTTCAGCACTTATGTTGTAGATTTGTCCTATTACATGTTCTAATTTCACTCAAACTTTAGCCACTGGACAGATGTGCTCCCATGTTATTTGAGTGAGCTGCTTCATGCTCATGTTCCTGCCAGGACGGTACGATCATCTGATCACCTGCTTTTAGAGGCGCCCAGATCAAGATTGAAAGTGAGGGATGATTGAGCTTTTGGGATTGCTCCCTCTAAATTATGGAACAGTCTTCCACCCGAAAAAAGATTTGTTTCCACTTATGGTCTTTTTAAATCATTATTGAAACCACATTTTCTCCTTTGTTTTTGGTTTAAAATGAAAATTCCCAACAGTCTCTTCCAGTTTTATCTTGTTTTTATTTTAATTTTTTTTATATTTTAATTAAGTAAGTTTTGTCACATCAAAATTTTATTTAAATGATTTTATCTTGTATAATGTATCTCTTTCTTTTGGTCTGTGAAGCACTTTGGTTTAAATGAAAATAAAAGAAATAATGATGATTTGACTCATTTGACTCTGGCTTACAGAGACATTGGTGATTGACTCAGGGACTAGAAGATGCTCGGGTCCCAGGTCCCGGGTCCCGGGTCATCACTGTGACTGACAATTGTTATGAGGATTTTGTGCTGACATACATTTAGTTTGATGTAAATTATGTCAATATTGCCTCCACAGGACCAACATGGCAACATGCCAGGCTATTGATCAAGAGAAAATACTTTCTTCTGGCAGGCCTTCAAAACAACCTCTACTTGTTCACTCTTTTTTTTTTTTTATTATACTGTCATGAAACTGTCCTGTAGAGCAGTCAGGGTATATTTTCACGGACCGGTCTGTAAAATGTGTTGCAGATAAATACAACAAAATAAAATGACACAACAGCCATAAAAACTGTGTTATTGTTTATATATCATAATAAACGTAAATCCACTGTGCATTCATGTGAAAGTTTATTAGAAGCGAAGCGACCTCGTAACAACAGAACATCGCTAACATCCTCTCCACGCAGAGACACTTTCCGAAGACCTTTGCTTTCTACTCATTTTACCAGCTCGGGGGTTTAAACCAGGGGTCTTCAACCTTTTTTAGCCCAGGGACCCCTTGGATGAGAGAAAAACAGAGCAGGGACCCCTGCTTGTAATTCTAATTTTTTCCCCCCATTTTTTTTAATGTGTCACATTTTAAGCCTGGCTTATATAACTTTTAGATGTATTTTATTCTGCTTATTTCACCTTATTAACCAATTCCTGACAGGGTTATTAGCCTACATGTGTTTATGGTTGATAAAACTTTCATGCATATCATCATTATTATTGTTATTAGTTGGTATGAGACAATATTTTCTATTATTGTTATTTTCCAACAATGAAACATTTAACTTCAGGCAGTTATATATTTAGAACTGCCTGTATATATATACAGTCATGGAAAAAATTATTAGACCACCATTTTTTCTTCACTTTCTTGTTCATTTTAATACCTGGTACCACTAAACGTCATCATGTGACTAAAACAGACAGAAAAGAAAACACTGAATGCATAAAAGCAGTATTTTTGGCAGTACAACACCATAGCTATTGATGTAAAAACATAAGTGATTTAGGTTATAATCAAGAAAACCATGGAAAATGGTAAGATATCAGCTCTTAAATAAAACTCTTATGAGCAATCTTTGTGGTTATCGTTATGTTTGTCCAAACAAATGTACCTTTAGTTGTACCAGGCATTAAAATGAACAAGAAACTGAAGAAAACAAGGGTGGTCTAATCATTTTTTCCATGACTGTATATACATATATATATATATATGTTTATTTATTTTAACTCTCAAATTATTTTGGTTAAAATTGCCTTTATTTCTTTTTAAGTTGGAGGACCCCCTGCAGTACCTCTGCGGCCCCCCTAGGGGTCGCGGACCCCTGGTTTAAACGTATCAGGTGACCGAGACACGGGTCTGAAAGTCTTGTCATGAGTCAAGAGACATAGACGGATGTAATGGAGAGAAATTGGTCATTTATCAACATAAAACATCATTTAGACTCAGATAATTAATCAAACGGTAATAATTTTTCTTTTTTCTCTCTGTGGCCTGGTACCAAATGACCCATGGACCGGGACCGGGCCGGGGACCGGGGATTGGGGACCCGTGGTGTAGTCTCAGAAGTTGATCTTTTTTGTAATTTCTCTGAATATTATTCTTGAGCTTTTAGTCATTGATTTGTACTCTTAATCTCATTGTTTTTCTTCTCTTTATTGTTTTTAATTTGTACGATCTTCTTTTATTCTTGAGTGCTCCTTTATAAGTTTTTAGTGCTACATACTTTTTACAAACTTTGCACATGGCTCTGGCATTGCACTGTAGGTGTGCATGAACATGGCTCGGTACGTGTGTTGGTTGTGAGCGTGTTTATGTGTGTACGTGACTGGGTTCACTGCAAAGAACTGCCCTTCAAGGGATTAATAACGTTTTCTGATTCTGATTCATTTCATAGTCTGACCTTGGGGTGAACTTGCAGCGACATCCACTTCTGGGAAAACAAGGAACTGTCTTCAGTATTCCACATGATCAATCAATCAGTATATTTAATGAACTGCATCTGGCTACCGACTCTCTTACCAGTGGATGCAGTAAAAGTGTACTTTGTTTTACACACACTGTTTCTACTTTCTATCATGCATCTTTGTTCATCTGAGAAGCAGACTTAAATTAAGACCTCATGAGGACCACTATATGGCCTGATTCATAAAACCTTAGAGATGAAGGAAGGTGACATGACTGTATCTCATATATATTTGAATGCTTTGAAGCAGTAACTACAAAAACTCTGTCCAGCATGTCAACGATCTCTGGTTGTTCCATAATACCTCACCAGATGGTGCTGCAGTCAATCTTTCTCTTTCATTTCAGTAATGTGAACAGCACATCATCAATACAGTGATTCCTTGTTTTTCGCGGTTAATGGGGACCAGCGCCCCCCCGCGAGAGTCAAAATCCGTGAACTGGAGCCAGAGCCGCCCGAGCCTAAATAATGTGTTTAAAATATGTTTGAAAACCGCAAAAAAGTAGCGAGACACTGCAGTGAAACAAGACAAAGGCTCAACTGTGGTCTTTCTGTTACCTTCACAGCCTCTGGTCTCTGAACCGTAGTAAAGAAACCGCTCTTTCGTCTAACCTCGTTTTCATCCTGCCGTCCTACGACACACACACTACATTACCCATAAGGGCACACCATTACCCATAAGGTCACCTTCTTAAAGGGGCCAGGCTGGCTCACAACATTTCTTTGCTGCGAGAGAACGTGCACAACATCCTGTGATGTTTCTGCAATTTTTTCTTGATTTTTTTTTATATTATATATTTCTGAAAAAAAATCTGCGAATAACTAAAACCGTGGAACTTAAAGCGTGAATTGGTGAGGGATCACTGTAGTTATATGACTAAACTAAATGTTATTTGAAATGCTGCTGTTTTGACAGGGTCTTGTTCCTCTCTGCTAAAGACTTCCACGGGTGCCCATTTCACTGAAAAAGGATTACACAGTAATTATTCTGTTCTGTTCCAGCGTGTTGTTCTCCTCACCACCACAGCACTGGCATACAGTTATTCTCCTTTAGTAAGCAGTTTCTGCTTCTCACCATATGTTTGGCTGTCGAATCTGGGGGTCCTGTGTTGCGGACCTGATGACTCTCCGAAGGGAAGTTGAAGGAGTAGCTCTCCACATCTTCTAAAGAGGAATGTTTCCCAAATAATACAAAGGGCTCCCGACTTTTACTGAAATTAAAGAAGCATTGATTACTCATTTCCCCCCTCATTTTACATCTGTAGCGCTATAGATGAAAATACATGCATTTCATTATATAGAGAGAGTTTATTATAAAGATACCTTTTGTCCGTGATATTGCTTGAAATCAGTCCATGAGAGTAATAAGAATGAAATGCCTGTAGATTTATGAGAATACACAGTTTTCACTGCTGCATTTAAATAAAATACATTTTTATACTGACTTTTAAGCAAAAAAGCTTAATATAGAACACCTATAATAATAACTTTTTAAATACTGTAAAGGTAGAAGACTATTGTTCAAAGACCATTGCATTTATTTTGGTAGTAATAAGTAATTCCACTCTCCTCTCCCTCCCCCACTCCTGCTACCTTCATTTAAACTGTTAATATATACTGGCTGTGCCATTTTGGATGATGCTTTGATATAATTCCGTTGTGTTTTTTGTTTTTTCAATGACAATAGACCAAAAAAAAAGTTAAGTATTAGTAATAGGTAGCTGTAAACGTACCTGTCCAGCCTGCGCCTCAGAGAGTTCTAAGATGGACAGGTGATTCTCCAGGTCCATGCGAGAGAAGAAGCTCGTCCACTGCTTTTCAAAGTTTACCAAGTCCTACAATACAACAAGTAGCACATGAGTTACAGAGGACATCATTTAAGCTTCTCATGTTGATGGCTCCACATATTTAAATTCTGACTCTTGATTAGCCATTAATACAATTTTTAATGTCATTAAATCATTAATTTAGGAGGATGAAAAAAAACAATATTTTATTTGATCAATACATTATCATAATTTTATTTTAAAAAAAGAATAATATCAATAGAGTTTACAAAGTTATAAGACTGAGTTATTACAAAAGAGCTGCATTAATACAAGCGGCAGGGTTAAATCAAAGTTAGAAAACTGTTTTTAAAGCTGACACAGACCATTAATATATATGTAGACAGTTGTTTCAAGAAAAGGAAAATAATGAAGCTGTTTTGATTTCACTTTACTTGTATAGCACCAATTAATAATAAAGTAATCTCAAGAAACTTTACACAGAAAGCACACAAAGTTTACGGTTCAATAACTACAATCAAATTGAGTCTAAACCCAAATTTCACCTCTGTGAGTAGGTTATCCAGGGACAACGGGTCAAGCCTGTTGTAAACTCGCCACAGCTTTTCACTCATGTCCATTAACTGCAATGAAGATGTAGTATAACAACATGGAGAAAGAAGCTCAGATCCACAGGAACATTTTACATATTATTCATCATTATTAATATCTTTATTATTTGGGTAAAATGTACCTTGTATTTCATCGTAAAAAAGCTTCCTCCACCAATACCTTCCAGAGCAAATGCCTGAATCAGGGGCCACTTTTCTACCATAAACATGTCAAACTTCTGGATGTGTCCTAAGGGAAAAAAAAGAGAGATATTTGAAGTTATGTTGACAATTTTGATGTATATCTATCAGTGCTATTTATGTTATTACAATATCCCAAGAACATACTGTCAAGAAGGTCAAGTTGTTAGTTTATGATCATTTCATTACTTCTCAAATGCATGCACAGTGAATGAAAATGTACCCTGGGAGCTGTAAGGTACTCCTATACGACGGCAATCCTGCACCATTGAAACAAAACTGGAGATTTTAAATTCCTCTGCAGCTTCTTCGTCTTTATACTGTATATGGAGGTGCAAGAATGACAACAATTTATAGAGGGTCTCGTTTTCACAAATAAATTACAAACACTGCTGCAAATGATTAAATTTACAATGTTAGCATTTAAAATGTCTGGCAACCGCTCAGTTGACTTGGGGGTTTTTGGTGCAACATGAGACAAGATCTCTGAAGAGACTTTGATTAAATCACATTTAAAGCAAGCTATGTAACTGAAAAAGTGAATTTACTTTCATTGGGCAACCAGAGTCTTTACACAGGATAAAACTTTACTCCGATTTCCCGACATGCCTAAGAGCTCTTAATATGGTTCACCTACCCAGCAGGAAATGAAAGACAAACAAATGATGTCTGTAGTTGAGGAATAAAGGATATTACCTCTGCCTCTGTCATGCAGTAGAGATGCAGGTTCCTCCAATGTGACACATAGGGCAAGAGATAACTGTAATTCAGCGGGTTGCAGTAAAGATGAACACATTCGGCCTTTATTAGCAGGACCACATCTGGCAAGCAGACAATGTGTTAGAGTAGATAAACAAACAAAGCAAATCAAAAGTATATGATTAAATAAAATGACTAAGATCAACACTCACCATCTACCACTTCTTCAGGAAATTCGTCAAGCACATGTTCGAGGTTCCCTTTATTTCGCCCGTATAGTCCATAGAACAAGTATTTTGCCAGCTCAGTGCATCCTTCATTATATCTGCTGTCAATTCCTAAAATGCAGGGGGAAAAAAATGGATTAACATTTGTTGGCTTAGAAAAAATAGTAATAAAAAAAATGTGTTCAATCCTGAAATGTCTTTAAAATTATTTTTCTGCGGTCAGTGTAGTGAACCAGGTCACATAAAGTGATCAAAGGGGAAACATAAAAAGCTTCCACCTTAACGTACCAAGAGAGCACAGGATGCCATCGGGGGTCACGGTGCCACCTTCCAACAGCAGATCCTGAACCTGACGCAGGCGACAGCAACTGACGAAGAAAAACAAAACAAAAAAAGCATATCCTAAAACTTCGTCGGGGGCATGAATCTCCAGTGGCTATTTGAGCATTACATTAATTATCCTTGAGGATATGAGGTTACGATGAACTATAATGATTATCATTCAGCATCTGTGGGAAAATATCATGAGAAGGCTGCCTTTCCCAGACATAAATATAACGGTATATTTAAGATCCACGATGATACTGTTTTACAACGTATTTTTTTTTTTACTATTAGTCTATTGACGTGACATGTTTTGTGAATAAAGTCTGTTTGAATATTGGTACGGAGTTGATCTATGGTTGACTTTTATTTCAAACTTACGGTACAATGATAGTATTTCGTGTTTGTGTCACTATTAATTACGTTACCAACTAACTGACAGCTGTTGGTGCTAACGTTAGCCACGCTATCTCGACAGCTGTAAGGAGGCGATTCCTGCAGGCATAAATCGACATAAACATTACCTGACAGCTGGGCTGATTCCAGAAATGTTTCCGTTAACTCGCCTTATATTGGCCATTTTTGGTGGTTTCCACTGTAAAAAGAAAAAAACAGGGTGACGTGTTTATATTTTCAGGCCGAGCCACCGAAATGTCTTCTCCATCACCCTGGAGAATGTCTACAAAAGATAGCATAGCAACGGAGCGAACCATTCAAGGAGTAGGGTTGTCTTAAACAGATCATCTCTATATCGGGGAATTTTTTTCTGTTTAAGACAGTGGATATTGTCACACCTGAGACTTTGCTTTGTGTTTTACAAGTCAATATCGTTTGGGCCGAGAGAATGAACAAAGATGAAAAAGTTCTACTTAAACAGAGGATATCCCCCATTTTTTAAATAAATAGCATCGTCTTGATGTGGGTGGTTTTGACAGCTGCGGGCAGGAGTGCGCAGCTGCAGATTATGGTGCAATCCCTCAGTAAGAGCAGATACATTGTTGATGTTTTTCTTTTAGTTCTTTGTAAAGTCATTTTCAAAATGGTTTGCTTTTTCGCCATAATTCAATACATAATATTTGCATCTTTAAATCCTGACTGACTGTCTGGTTCAACGATGTTGCAGGTTCCATCGTGCAGACAGTATCGAGCAACTCGTTAAATCCATGTAGGAAAAAGGAATTTGGTCAAGTTAACTGTATACTTGCAAATATCCATAATGCTAAAATTTAAAAATGTTACCCTTGATCATGACTTTTAAATTTCTCAAAAAAAAAAGTAATAATAATACATATGTAATGAAATATACCAATAGAAAAACACAACAGGGTAGTCTGAAATGCTCTACACCTTATTCATTGGATTCGACCTCGAGCCACAAATGATTCCAAGTTCCACCAATGACGAGGGGAGAGTCATCGGCCTTCTCCCACGAGTGAGGTGGACACGCCTCTGTGACAGCTGCTCAGTCACTCACTCACCTGGATTTGTTGGTTCTTCTTTCGGACTCGGTTTGGTGCTCAGGACCGCGCCCGTTGGTCCATCTAAATATAAAAAAAAAAAACTGGAAAAATAAACCTGAAGACTGTGAGCTCAAGCTCAAGTTCTGAGTCTATTAGTCTCTCAAAATGTTCAAAAAAAAAAAAAAAAGTAGCGTCATCGACTGAGAGATCACGAGTTCGATCCCATGGGTTGACCCATGAAAAACGTGAATCATAACATTTATTAAAGAAATAAAATGATGATGTATGTACTTACACACTTAGCTAATCTCAAAAGGATACTTCTTGAAAGGACTGTAGCAACTAAAATAAATGAAAAAGAGCAAGGCAACATCCCCAGCCTAATTAAGGATATGTTGTTGGCCAGCGCCGCCCCTCCCTATACGCAGAACACGCGCTGTGCGTAGGGCCCCGCGGCCCATGAGGGGCCCCCACTTCACGGGAGGAGACGCACTTTCTGCAGATTGGCAAATGATGCTCACGGAGTGCACGGTGCGCAAGACTGCCGAGAGGCGCGCGCCCGAGGCCTGAGAGAGAAAAAGGTGAAGCGTATATAGACAAGCACCGCACACACAGCCACAGTGATGATTGACAGCACAGTATCTGACCAATCAGCGGTCAGATGCACCGACAGGTTGTTGATGATGAAGAGATGGCGTCCAAACGACAATATGAGTCGGGAACGTGTAAAAGAAAAAAGAAAACAAAACAAAAAGACTTGCAGGAGAGTATGTTGTTGGAAAAAAATAAAAAATTAAAAACATTGTGGCATAATCACCCAGCAACTGACCTAATTATGAGAGAAATGTAGTGGCACACAGGAAACAAAAGAGCTGGCTGAAGTTCTGGAAGTAGTAAAGCTGTGATTTCAGCTTTTCTGTACAGCAAAAATGTAAGGGATACTGGCGGTGGCGGGCCCCAGAAAATTTCCCTTATTGTCAAATCCAAAAGTTGACAGGTTTGAGGTAAGAGACAGTGAGAGCGGTGTGGCTTGTGGCGTCAGATAGCGTAGGCTGTGTGTGTATTGTGTTGATGTTTGCAGATCCAAAGTGTTTTTCTTTAGTGTGAGTGTGACAAGTATGTGGGTAAGGTGAAAGAGATGAGCAGTTGCAGGTGTAATTTTAAATGAGAAAAGATTTTGCAGATGATGTGGGTATAGGAAGCTGTTTGAATTTGAAAGCGTATGGGGCGAGTGAGCAAGAGCGGGCAGTGGTGTTTGGAAATGAGTGTAAAAGCTTACGGCACCGCCCAACCCTGCTTAGCTTCCGAGATCAGGCGCTCTTTTTTTGTATTTTATTATTAAAATAATCTTTGTAACAATAAAAGTACAATAAAACAAAACAATGCCTGTGGAAAGTCAATACAACAAGTCCAAGCACACACAGCCACGACCCCTGCCGGGCGTCACACCCCGATCAGGCCTCCAGTCGGCCCGTCAAGGCGGCCCCGCACCACCGTCGAGGTCCACCGGGCCAAATCCCGGCAGCGGAACTGTCCGTAACACTCCCCGTGCGCAGGCCAGCCTCAGCGTCGAGCCGTCCTCCGTCAGCCAAGTGTTGTCACCAAGGAAGCGCCTCCACGGAGCCGCCGCGTGTCCCAGGAGGGAGGAGATGTACAGCAACGCCCAGTTGGTGAAGTGGACCCAGGTGTCCACCCTCCGGCCTTCGTGCAGCCAGTAATTTCTGGTCAGCCAGGTGGCGCAGCGGGACAGTGCCAGAATCAGGTTACCCACGGCTGGGTTGGTCCCGGGCCGGCGCCCGACCCCGAACAGGAAGCCCCACCGCCACTCCTGCTCGGTGCCGAACACCAGCCCGCAGCGGTCCCGGAGCAGCCCCCGGATCCTGTCCGGACTGCCCCGGCCGGACAGTCGAGGAACAGGTGGGTCAGATCTTCTAGCTCGCCCGAGCACCGCGCGCAGCCCCGGCCCCTCGTCCTGTCCAGGCGGTTGAGGATCTGGGCCGTGTAGACCAGGCGATGTCTGATCTTGAAATCCAGGCTGAGACACTGGGGAGGCAGGAACAGACAGGTCATGCTCTCCCAGAGGCCCACGCCCGCCGCCGAGGGGAACATCGCTCTCCAGCGAACCTCGGTGGCGGGGGGCCTCCAAAACCGGTTGCGCAGCATCGCGTACGCCAACCTGGTCGTCAAGGCCGCGAAGCCGACTGATCCCCCCCCTCCCTCCGGACCAGGAATTCGGGAGGACCCCCCCCCCCCCCCCCCCCGGCGAAAGCGGCGCGCGCACCCCCGCCCGCCGCCAGGGCGTCGCATACCGCGCCGCACACCGCCGGAGCCGCGAGGCGACCAGCCCCTCGTCCACTGCGCCCTCGCTAGAAAGCACGTCCCGGACCCGCTTGAGCCCCGCCCCCTCCCACGCCGGCCCCTCCAGCGGACGTCCCTGGACCATCAGCTCGGGGTTGCGGAACAGCGGCATCCCGAGCAGCTGCCCCCGCCCTCGCACGACCAGGGACGCCCGGGGCCGAAACACCGCCCAGGCCTCGGCTATCTCTGCCCCGAACGCCCCCAGCCGCGCCCGTGCACCGCCAGGGCGTGGCCCAAGCGGGTCAACACCCACGCTGACAGGACGGCCGCCCGCCCCTGCAGCGGGTCCGGCCCACCCTGCAGCGGGTGCGCCCGCATTCTCCAAAAGTCGAGGGTACGACGCACCCCCGCCATCGCCGCCTCCTACGTCCGGCGCTCTGCCTCCGCCTCGTCCGCCCCGAAGAAGATCCCGAGGGCCTTAAACGGACCCTGGACGATGCGGAGGCGTCGCTCCAACCCCCCGGCATCCTCCCCCCCGCAGGCCACCAGGTCCAACTTGGCCCAGTTGACTCTGGCCCCGGTGGCGGCGCAGAAGCGCTCGATCACAGAGAGCGCCTCCAGGAGGCTCCCCCTGTCGCGGACCAGCAGCGTCGTGTCATCGGCGTACTGCACCAGTCGCAGGTCTCCCCCGCTCAGCAGCAGGACGCCTCTGATGGTGGGCGAGGCGTCCACGAGCAGCGCCAGGGGCTCGACCGCCGCGGCGAACAGAAAGGCCGACAGAGGACACCCCTGCCTGATAGATTTACGCAGGGGAACGTCCCCCGTCAGCCCCACCGCACGCGGCTGCACACCCCCTCGTACAGCCGCGCCAGCCAACCCACAAACCGCCGCCCGAAGCCGAAGCGGCCCAGTGCAGCCCACAGAGAGCCGTGGTCGACGCGGTCGAACGCCTTGCTGAAGTCCACGGACAGGCAGAAGCCCCCCGACGCCACCACCTCCCGGAAGCCGAACCGGATGGCCAACAGGGAGTCCGCCACCGTCCGCCCCGGCACGCTGTACGTCTGTTGGTGACCCACTACCGACGGCATCACGTGCCGCAGTCGACCGGCCAGAACCTTGGCCAGGATCTTGTAATGGACGTTCAGCATCGTGAGCGGTCGGTAGTTGGCCAAGTCTCCCCGCTCGCCAGATTTAAACAACAGGGTGATGAGCCCGGTGTTGAATCCCTCGCACGGCCCGTCCCCCTCCAACGCCCGCCGGAGAACCCGCAGCAGGATGGGCACCTCGGCCGAGCGGAAAGCCCGATAAAACTCAGCCGTGAGCCCATCCAGCCCCGGGCTCTTGTTCGCCGCCAGGCCGTCCAGCGCGGCCTCCACCTCCGCCCCCCT